>VXBO01012098.1:296404-488095 GCA_013400135.1 Rhinoptilus africanus | reverse complement strand
TGTGTGGAGCAGTGCAAATGCAGAATAAAGTGTTACAGTTCCTCCTTTGTGGAAAGAGAGGTGATTTCCTTCGAGTCCTCACACCCGGCAGCCCGTGTGCCACCCCCATGGGGGAGAGCTCTTGCGTCCTTCCTAGAAGGAAAAATGCTGTTGGAAAATTTTTTTCTGCAAGTGTTTTCTAGTGTTTGCCCCACTCCCTATCACAGTTATCTGATAAATAGAGCAATTATCTTTTTGATTTAGAATAATAAATAAATAAATCTAATTTTTATCTACGAGAAAGGGCTTGTGTGTTCTGTATGATATTCTAAAGCCTTTAGAGTGATTCAGATGGAACCTCATTAAACATCTTTAGAGCCCTCTTACGCTCATCTCTATTAACTATCATAGGGATTTCCCATGAGGGCATGACTGCGCCACCTTGCACTAAAATCAAGCACAATTTAATCTGGTAGACCATTCTGTTGGGAGCAATGACACTAAAAATGCTGTGCATGGATCAAAGTGTTTGCAGGATTGAAGCTCTAAGCCCCACTTCTGCAAAAAGACTATTCGGGCATTTAGCTTTATGTGCTGTGCCCAGAGTTAAACATGTGCAGTAACTTTTAAAATCAAGATCATGTTTTATGACATGCTTTTTATTCCTGCAGATGGGAATGTGCTATGACTGCAGTGAATATCGTTGAAAGGGGTCTAATTGCTTACCCATTTGATATGAATCATGATACTTTCCTATTTCTGCAGAATTATTCTAAAGTAAACAAATTATATAGTTAGCTAGGTTTTAAGTATTGCCGATTATTCTGGTTTGGCAATAGTGCTCCTTTCTTCCATGTTAGTAAAGCTCATACCAGAAGGTGTAATTTTTGGGGGGGCCTTGCCCGACGTTGTACACTAGGCTTATTAGGTAAGGGGCCTCAATAGAAAGAGCCACAGCAACTCTCTTGTTCTCACAGTGCTAAATGAGATGAGTCATGGCTAGATCTCGGCTGGATGTAAGAGCGATTCCTGGGAATGGGAAATGGTCAAGAACTTCTCGTTCTAGGAAGCTCTGATTGTTCAGAAAGGCAACAATTGTCCTGTTGTGCTGCATAATTATATCCGCCTCCACATATCCCACTGCTGTTCATTTGTATTATGTCTTTTTATGCAAGTCCTAGCTATTCGAGGAGGAAATGTAACAGATTCATGGCAGGAGCAAGTGAACATCCGTGGGTCCTTCTCTGCTCAAAAGAAGTTTCAATGGATAAGGAATGTTACTTTGATAATTGTTTAAATGGTGCTGAAGGGGGCCCCCTGGGCTAGTTGCATTGGCTCTGTGATTTGCCTTTTCACCAAACACTCAATTGATCCAGAGTCAGGAACATGAAAGAGAAGGGGAAAAAATGTAAGAGGATTGTAGTAATTGAGTCTTTACAAACATAAGAAAATGAATTGGTCGTATTAAAAATTGCAGTTGTCATTCTGGAATATATATATACTCAAGCATTTGTTCAATGGATAACCATTTTTATCTTTTATTTCTCTCTTCTGTAAATATATAAAGGAAAGAAAAATAAGAAACACAAATTGATTTTAACCGAGTCTGAGCATATTCTTACAATCTGAAAAAAAATGCCAAACTAGTCTTTGTTCCATTTTAGAGCTTCATCGTTCAGAGCAGAAGACAGCCTTGTGTGGGAATTAATTCCAGATAGGTATTTTGGAGAAAACTGCAGTCTGGATTCATTTTGATATGGAATTCTTAAATCTGGCAATTTATGCCTCTTACATCTTTCTAGTATGTCACTTAAAGCTTAAAACACCCTTAGAGAAGTGTTTCTTGTAAGATTACAAATGAGCGTTCCTGACTTGGTAGGTAAAGCTGATTGTGATTAATAGTCAGTCTTGGGTTTTTTCTTTTTTCTGCTCTAAAAATCTTGATTGTCACCTGTGATTAAAAGTGAATCTGCAATGTTTGAGTCCAGAAACCCTTATATCATGAAGGCAGATTAATGTGGACAGCTGTAACAATTTTGGGGCAGGTTCTGTGAGCACAGATTGCTCACCTGAGTAAAGAGCCTTGTATAATCATATTTATCAGATGGGAGGGAATTTTGGAGCGCTGTGTCTTCAGCCTGTGTTCAGATGCTCTAGAAAGAGGAGATCCAGGTGCCCATATGATATAGGGTAGAGGTGCGCAGCTCGAGTGAGTGGATAAGTGATTAAAAACTTGGGCTGAATCGAGCTCCAGATAAATCTCTTCATCACTGTGAAACTTTCTGTTCTTGGTCTAGGGTTTCCACGTTATTCTTTGTATTACAATATTCTTCATTTCCTCCTTGTCACAGTCAATCTATATTACTCCATTAATTACCAGTTGAGCAAGAGACCTCTCATACTCTTCCTCAGTTGAGTCTGTGTGTGTATGTGTGCAGAAGGCTCTCTTTGCTACTCAAAGAGCAAAGAGCGTACGCTGCTGCCTTCTGACCGCTCGCAAACCCAGCAAACGGCTTTGCTGGCTGTCTGTTGCGTGTGCTCGAGAGAAACTTCTCACAAGTCCTTGAAGATGCTTGCTGGGACCCCTGCCCTGCTTTGAAATATATTTAGAACAGATTTTCTTATAGGCACAAGTATGATGTCATTGCAAAGTGTCTCTCTTGGATATGGATGTGTGGAACAGAGACAAAGAAACATCGGCTGTAAAATGCATGCTTTTTTCTGCACTCTGGAAAGCATCACCCTGTGTCTCCAGCTTTTCCCAAGTTGAACCTTAATTCTTGTGTTTAAATTTTAGTATGCTTCTTGTGCAGATCCTGACGGCATCATTTAAATTAAGCTTTATATTCTGATATGAGTAAATTTATGTAAGTGAATAGTGTTGGTTGTGCTAGAACTTGAGATCTTTATTGCATGAACAGCCAGCTACTTGGTAAGCCTTTCTTTTCCTTTCCCTTTAAGCAACGTATTCAGTGTTTTTGCTTTATCTGCACCCTCCACTCCTTAGATTCTCACTGGAGAGAGAAATATAGAGATTGGAGCTGTAATTTCTCTTGTCTGATTAAACACAATGCGAGACTTGCATTTGACGTGATACTGCCTGGGCTGTACTCCTGTTATACAGGAGTAATAATATCTTTCCAGCGTGTGATGAGAGGGGACAGAATGTTATCATGGTTCCAGTCTTTGTATATTAAATTTCCATGTGGTCAGGCTTGAAAATCATAACGGTGAGAGTGACTCTGACTTCTCTAAAATAATAATCTTCTAGACAAGTTGTCTCTTACCCTTTATTGTAATGGAGTGAACATGTTACGTGTTTATTACATAAATATATATAAAAGCACACACCCTTGGTGCAAGTGGTACTAAGTGGGTAAAGCAGTATGTCATGGAGTAAGATGCCATCCCCAGAGCCGCCAGGTGAGACTGCAGCCTTCTGTCACTCAGGTGGTTCTTGCATGTCTCGTGTCCATCAGCATACTGGGACGATAACACTGAACCCGCTCCTTCTGAGAGGGGTTGTGACTCTTCCATGCAATTATACAAAGACTTAAGAGAGAAAAAAGTGTGCTAGGCATAATTTTTCTCTCTCCTATTGTAGCATAAGATTTAGTTGCAAATCCAGTCCTTGACCTACCTAAATACAAGAACTGGTTGAGGCCATCACAGACAGCTGCTAGATTGTCCCTGAGAAAGCCCAATTTATAAGCCTGTTCCCTCTGCACTGGGGAGAGAGTTGGAGGTCATCAGGCAGCACTTTTCAGACCACTCTGCAGCACTGCCAGAGGCAATGCACGTGTTTTACCCAAAGGGTCTCCAGAAGCTGCTGCTTTGGGTCATCTCTGGCACCACTGGCACCATGAGCAGCAGCTGTGAACCAGCAGCTCCTCAGCCTTTGCACTCCTGTGATGTAAATACGTGACACATTACTGATGCCGGTGGACTTTGGGTCAGTTGGTAACTACTGCCCAGCATTATTAATTTTGCATACTAAGAGGTTGCTTTTGGTGTCGGGGGAATGTATTTCCCTTTCAGCACAGTCACAACAAAGTTTTGTTTGTACCTTTAAGTGCATGCTTTAGCATACAAAATCCAGCGCATCCTTTTGTAGAGCCGAGTGGACTGTTGTTTTCTTGTTTGATTTGGCTTTTTGCTTAATCTGGACCTGTGCCAAAAACATGAATATTCATGACACTGTTAAACAAGATTTTTGTTAAAAACAAAAAATGGATCTGAAGTGTTTCATTTGTCATTCTGAACTGAGCTAGGGAAAGCCCTGTGAGCAGGCACATCTATCAGTGAGGTTTTCTTGTGATTTTCTGTTGTGGTTTGCATATTGAATGAAAATTCATTAAAGCCAAAGAATATATGATTGGTGAGTAAGCTACTGTGAAGATATTTCTCTATACAATATGAATATAATGTATCAAATAGTACAACGTATATCCTTCTATCCTTCATATATGTATTAATTATAGCTTTAGTATAAAATACTTAAACAAGTGTTGAGCCTCAAGTAAGAATGTACAAGCAGAGGACAGATCTATCAGAGTTAACAAAAGCTGCTGTTCACTTTCTCCAGGGCCAGTGTTCATATTTGATACCTGTCTGCTGGGCATCTTGGCTGTCCCCCACACAGCGGGTATCATCATTCCCAAGGAACGCTCTCGTGATGACAGTGTAGATAGATGGGAAGGCAAGTGTTCAGCTAGCCAGTCTGCATCTTGATGGTACCAGGAGTTTCTCCTGCTCTGAGTGACCCTACTAGGGTCAGGAGAGACGGTAGGGAGGAGGGCTAGTCGTAGGTGCTTCCTTGGCTGTGGTCTTCTAGATACTGCTTACATATTTGCCAGCCACCAAGCTGATTGCTGAGTCCCTCTGCAGTGCCTGAATGAGGAAGAAATTTATTTCCTCTCTGTGTCTGTATATATACAGATAGAAGAGGGGAGAGTGAGAAGAAACTAGAAGAGCAATGTAAGTGCAAGGTAGATTTCTCTTGCAGCCTCTGGCCAGTACAAGAAATTAAATAAGCGTAGCTTTTAGGTGACACATGTAACTCACTGTAGATATCCATGCTCATTTATTTTGCAAGGTATCTCCTGAGAGCTATCCGTTACATCCTACAAAGCAGATCTTTTCCTTCCACGTACATTATCTAGAACAACGTCAGGAGATAAATGTTTGTGGATGTGCTTGTAGAGTGCCAGGTGTGATGGGACTTGGATCCTGAGTGGGAACTCTTATGCTCTGTTACAACTGTTTTTATTAATGCAAAAAATCCTTTGTTTTTGTAATAACTTGTAGTTCACAATATTCTGGTTCCTCTCATCAGAACATGTTTTCATCTGGAGTTTGTTGAAATGCCTGTTATTACAAGGGGTTTCATCAGAAGTATTTTTCACATAATCTGTGTGTTCACTTTAGACACCATAAAATTCCCAGATGTGAGCTTTCAACATTGACAAAACTCTGAACAGATAAAGTGTTGGAGATGGAGGAGAAAAATTGTGGTTTTGTTAAATGTAATTACCTTTGTTCTTTGTAAAAATCACTTTCACTACATGATCTGTGTTAGTCCTGTTGGAACCAGTGATAAATTCTTACTATAGATATTAGCAGGAAGTATTTCAGGCTAATAGCCTCCTCCATTTGTGACCCAAGATTTTTTTGGGTGTTGTGATACTACTGTAACATTCATCTACTCATGTGTGTAAATGCGATATAAAGGTTACAGTTAACGGCACAGATCTTAATTGATCCAAAATCTGATCCGGTGGCAATTTAAATCTGTGCCAAAGCCTCCATTGACACCACCACGTCAACAATTCCGTACTTGTGCTAAGGACTTGTAGCCTGTAACACCACACTCCAACTCCTGATTATCGCAGTTTCCTCTTTCAGCAATTAGTCACGCTGTTAAAAACAGATAATTTAAACCAAGCCATATCCAGAAAGAGAAGTAACTTCTGAAGTTCCCGACCCCGTATGGAGGAGTGCTAATGAGTACAAAGAGTGAGGCTGGGCAGAAGCAAGAGAGATCTGGTATAGAATCTGGGGAGAGAGCACCACTATAACTTTATCATTAATTGTACATTGGTGGAGGTCTGTAAATATGTTAGCAGGAAACATATGGAATAAGCAATTACAGTTCTGGAGTACATTGGAGTGAGACTCACAGCAAAGTCTAAATTTGCTGTTGCTCACAAGCAAAGGCTTAAAGACCTTTCACTTGTATTTTCCTAATTCTGGATTCAGAAGTCTGGTGTTCAGTCCTGTTGGATGCTTCAGTACAGTGCCTTGGCAACCTGTTGCCCAATGTGTTAATTTGGGTGGAGTTCATTTCTAAAATAAGAATAATATTGTTAACAACCCAGAAGTTTTGCGTAAGCGACAGTGAGACAAGAGGTTTTTTTTCAGATAGCTCAAAAAATTCTCATCCTAGCTAAAGGAGGAGGGCTAGAGCTAGTTCCATGCAAAGAGCATGGGAACAAGAGGGAAAAAAATGCATCAATGAACGTGCAAGAAGAGAGAAAAGTACAAAGAATCATAGATAACTTGGAAGTGAATCCTGTTTCCCTCTATACTGAGTTCTATGTGACTAAGATTTTTATTTTTGTTCCTCAGTTGCTATGATGGCAGTGTAATAGCTGAAGTCTGGGGGCTTGGGGCATCCTGCCTGGAGAAGTTCTGTGCAAGGAGTGGAGATGGCTTTTGGGCCCTGGCTTCAGAAACCGGGGAGGCCCTCATGGTAGACTTGTGTGAAGGTATTGCTTTAACAGCAAAGTATTTGCTCTTAAAGGGGGAAAGGTATGTAGCACCATCAATGAAGGACAAGGACTCAAAGGGAAACATGTTTAAAACATACCAGTCAAGTTTATTTGAAAGGAAAGTTTGTTTGCTTTTGATTCTTTGTAACATTTCCCATGGAGACCAGCAAATATATCTGCCACATTCTTGGCAAAGGGGATCTTATCCTAAATCTGAAACACTTACACACACATACTTACCTAAATATGGTCTCTATTAGTTTCAGCTGTGGACTTCTAACTCCTGCCTTTAGTAGTTACTTTTTTATCTTCTCCTGTTGGCTGTATTTTAAGCTTCAAATGGGATTATTAATTACAAAATTGTTGTTGCTTTTTTAGAAAGAGAAAGGCGGACAAGGTAATTAAAAGAATTTTTTTCAGTGGTTATGCTATATGTACAAAGGTCTGTAGGAGTAGGGCACTGGAGATAGGCTGTACTATAAAAACTTTCTATAGGGTACGGTGAACCTGAAACCACTTGAGGTTTGTAGTTATTGAAAGTCATTGTTAAAGCTGGTTGGCTGTTACAGAAAATGTTTGGGTAGCAGTAAGCCAGGAATCCTCTCTGGCTGTGATTTCCCCAAAAAAAAAAAAAAAAACACCAAACCCCAAACCCATTAGCAAAGTTGAAATTTGAAGGTTGGGCAGAATTAAGTCAAATCAGGCTCTATTCACTGAACCATTCTGGTTCCAGTGCCTTTCCTGGGCTGGAATAACGCTCTTTCTTTTCTTTTCTTTTTTTTTTTCTCCCCAAAAAACTGATGCTGAACACCCACCACTCTTTGATTCAGTTCACTTTGTTTATTTTTAAATAAACATATGACACACTCCTCTCTCACACAGGCAAAGAGCTCTGTGATGTCAGTGGGAGCTTCACCACCCTCAGGATGAGAGAGTTGGGATCAATAAAAGAAAGCCTGAGAGCTGGCCAGGTTATATTCCACTCTTCCTAAGCATACGATAGTTGGAAATGCAAAAAATCCACTGAGACCTAATCAAGTTAAGTGCATTTGAAATGCCAATTGTGACTGTCATCAAGGGATTACAGTCAACACAATTGATACAAACCTTTCAAAGCCTTGGTACAAAAAGATGGCCACGCTCATAGCTGGAATAATAACCTCTAGTAGAATGATTTCCGTCTCCTGGTCTGTATTTGTCTTACCTTGGTGCTTACTGAAATAAATGTATATGTATATACTTGTATATAAATGCATACTTTTTTTTTAGAAGCACCAAAAGCAGACATGTAATGTAAGTAAATAAAAGGCTGATACCTGTTCCTCAGACATCACTTTTGGATCCCCTGTCAACATGCTCTCTAGCACTTGGGACTAGATTTAGGTAAAGAATAGGGTTCATGGGTCAAAGCATTTGCTTTCCCCTCTGTGTAGATGCTCTTCTTGCCTTTATATGTATGTTGCGATACTTTTAATGGCTGAAACAAGAGATAGTAGTGACAAACACAGGGAGAATCACCAAGGTTGTACTGGCATTGTTTCCTTTCTCTATCTGGCCCCAAAAAGGAAGGAGAGAAAGAGCAGAGGCTTTGGCAATTTGCCAGTTTGCTTAGTGATTTGCAGACAGATCTGCCTATGAAGATGGATGGTTGCAAGCACTTATTAGTATGTAATGCTAGTGACAGATCCTAAGACAGCTGTCTGTCTGTCCTGCGAGAACACTGGTTACCCACCTTTGGTAAGGAAGTGACTGAATCTTGCTGTTCTGACTCTTGATAGTGCCTTGTTGTAAGCGGATATTAAATGACTCCTAATCAAGTTAAACAAGGTATGTATCCACAGTGGGGCTCTTGCTGCATTGTATGTCCTAAAATCTAATTTTGGCTTTATTATTTTTACAGGACTATATCCATGGTTTGAGGTGACTGGTAAGGGAGCAAATGTACACAGATTGTGTTTAACACACGTTGAGATCAAAATCCCTGCCACTCCTGGGCTGCTTTACCCAGAAGGAAGCATATATATTCTTTAAATATTTCCCTCACAGCTGGTACTCAACCGGAGCTGAAAGTCTGCCATGGAGACAATGTTTGCGTGCAGATCTCATGTCAAATAGAGTTTAATCTTCTGTATCAAACTTTGTGAGTGCTGGACTTTGGTTTTACAGATCTTGAAGTCTCCTGAGCTCTCAGAGTCCAAAATGGCACCACTATTAGCTGTACTTGATATTTTTCTTACTTTGAGTGGTGGAAATCAGTTCTCGTCCAAAGAGTGAATTCACTTTTAGGGTTCTTTAGAGCTGAGTTTCATCTTCATTCACTTTAGTTCAGGTACATACATCTTGATGTCATAACAATCATAACAATTTCATTTTGTCAGTATTTGTTTTCAGCCTTTCAGCTAAAAGCAGATTTAAGAAAATTCATTCCTGCTAACATAAAGATATGAGGAGATTCTGACCTACCTCTAGGAGCAATAATAAAAGAGGATGAAGTATTGTAGTGAGCCTTTTCTAGTGAAACTCCTCTCCAGACATACGTAGATTTTGCTTAGGAAACATGACTTCTATAGTAGTATAAGATCTGTCAGACTCCCTTCTTAGTCTTATTCTGACTGCAATACACAGTAAACCTGAAGGATGCTCTTTTTTCAAGAACAGCCCAGGATAAAAATAGTATCTTTCTCACAGAAATGGGTGAAAGAGTTTTCACAGACCCTGCCAACAGTGTTCCTGGCTCAGAGCTTTTCTATTTATCCTTCTTTTCTAAAAGCACTGAATTCACTTTCAAGTTTGAAAGCATAAAAAATCATTGGAGATACCAATTTGATGGTGCACTTGAAAGATCCAGTAGGCATTCCAGCTACATTTTGAATTTGAGTTGTTCTGAATATTAAGCACCAAGATGTCAAATTATTAGATCCTGGCAGCATTCCCATTTGCCTAGTAAAGCAATCCTATTATAATTAATGTGGCAAGGCTTCTCTATGTAGGAAAATATTTATGGGATCTGCAGAGACCACAAAATGAACCGTAATAAAAGAATTCTGCCAAGTTTGGCTATGCAAATTAGGGACATATGGTTGGTGTGGCTGATGCCGGCAAAATCCGCTGAAGCCTCACTTATACGTCATCTTACTGCCATCCATCACACTTCCACATAGTGGCAGGAGTTGTCAGCAGAAGCTGTTGCTGCACCTTAAAATAAACTTGATGTGTGTTGTGTGTTCAGGTGAAAGACTGTAGCTTAAAGCAAAGAAATCGGAGTAGAAAGAAATAGTAACATTGAGCTTTGTTAGTATCTCTCTCTGTCTTGTCTCTGTATGCTATATAAGCACTTAACACAAATAGTTCTGAATTTATGACTATACTAATTCCTTTTGGAAGTTTTGAGGCCGAACTGATTTCTAAATCTGCTTTAAATATGGAATAATACCAGTAAAATCACTGTGTAAGGGAACAAAATTTGGCCTAATATGTCCAGATTAATTAAGTCATACTGGAAAGGCAATTAAAACTTTAATTTTTGTGTTGATTACTTTGATGCTTTACTTCATAAAGTCTATCTTTAGGAGAAATAATGCTGTAGGTTGTTTAAATTTTCTTTTTTCTAGCATGCAGAATAGCTAGTGAAAAGCTAGGTTAAAGGCTGCCCAAAATTACAGATGCTCATAATTGTTTATTTTAAAGTGTTTACTTCACTGGAAAGACATTGGCATTTGGGAATCTGAAATGATGAGAGATGTAAACAGAAACATCTTTCATTGTCAGAGGAGCTTTACTACAGCAGCATGTTCAGTCAGCACTACTTCCTTCTTATTAAGTGGTGTCACTTAATTACAGCTCCAGGTGAAACAAAATGATTTGCAATAACCATGTCAGTTTAATTAGCATGATACAAATACAAGCCTCTTCTTTTGCTCATTGCATAATGGATGGACATGACCTCTTTAAATGTATTTACTTTTATTGACATTTTAATTGGCTGCCCACACACAGTTTCTCTATGCAATGATTTCATAGTAACAAAAGACAAATGATTTTGCAGCTCAGACAAGGAATGACATAAAATTACAGTGCTGGCCTCTTCCTACTTCTCTTCCTAAGGGGTAGAAGCATCCTTAAAATTCTGTAGTTCAAATAGCCTAGTAAGAGAGAAGGGCATGTAGTACTGCCCAACACTTAGGGTTATGTATTTTAACATGACCTAGTAGGAAAGGTACAGGTTCAGAGGTGGCGAGGCCCCTGACAGAACTTCCTGATCACTGATGTGGGAGAAATTGCAAAGTAGAGATACCGCTGCTCTCGGAGTGTAATTTAGGCAAGCTTATTTCTTCTTCGAAATCAGACATGCTTAAAGGTAATCTACCATTGTAGCATCTCTTCCCTCGTCTCTAACTTTTTCCCACATTGTAGTTTGTATGTACTTCTGCAAAGTCTTTGAAGTATAGGGTCATGAACGATTACAGCTTTTATATTTATTCCCCTGTACCATGGGGAATAGACAAACTTGCAAAATTAAGGAAGTCTAAAATGTAATTTTCCATTATTTAAACCTTTTTCCCTGTTCTTACCACTGGACAGTGCAAGTCAGTTCCATTTTTCATTTTCTGGGGAAGTGTTGCTCGACTCTACTACCGTATGAGGAAATCCTATGCTCCCCCTTCCAACACCAGATTTTATTAAAACATGATGAAAATGCATCTATTCCCCAAGAAGCTGAATACGGTATTGAAAATGTCAAATGCAGGTTCTTTTCATTAATTATCTTTGGATCAGTTTTTGAGAAGGTTATCTTTTTGAGATGCCTGAAGAAAAGTTGTAAGATATCCAACATGAAATGAGTGTCCTTCTCTTCTTAGAACTGGATCTTCCTGGATTTTTAGCTGTCTTAATACCTTTTAAAATCTGGGTAGGTTTTGCTGTGATTTTGTAAGCCTTTCTTTTTGGGGCTAATGTGTGACACTCTAAAAGAAGAGCTGTCTATCATTGCCCTTTATGGTTTCTCAGATTAGGTATCCCAGGTGGGCAGTCACTATATAACTCGTCTTTTCTTAAATTATTGCCAAGTCTATCTTGCAAAATTGTTACTCAAGTATGTGAGCTCAGTACTGAAACCTGCTTCTGTATCTTTACTTGGATGATGATGATAGATGAAAAGTAAGTCCAGACTGTCTTTTTCCTCACTCGTTGCAAAAATTGCTTTCCTTCTGTGAGCAATAGAATTTTGTACCGTGCCCCACACGGTTGGTGTTGCTTCCCTGGCTAGAACTCTTTGTCCCATTGCTCAGTTAAAAGTCATTTGAAAAGCCCTCATTTTTCCATCAGGTAGGAAAAAGCTCTGAAATGCTGATGCAAAAACCAACAATACAGAAGCAGGTAGAAATTCACAGAAAAAATGACAGATGTGTAGGAGACCAACCTGCATGTTACCACCAGTTCTTCTAATTATAGGCCAGCAAAAGAAAACTTTGAGCTCAATTTTGCCAACATTCACCCTATAACAGTCAGTCTGTAATTATTCATGTTATCAAAATACAAACCAAAAGAATTCAATCGTGAAAGCAGAAATCCTGTCTGCATGGGGCGTAAACACTAAGAATAAAGCAATGCTGCCTTTCTGAAGGACTGAGTGGGATATCATGTGTTACTTTTGAGTCCAGTATGAAAGCTGTATCTATGTACAGGTTTTGTACATACTGCAATTTCTATACATAATAGAAAACTAAAATTAAAACTTCAGTTTATGACAACATGGTGCCACCAAGGTGTTTGGCCGGTGAATCTGATCTTTTCAGATTGGAAAAATCTTGGATGAAAATCAATGTGTCTAAAGACTAGTTTTGTTTTGTAGGGCACAGGTAAGATGAAAATTTGATTAGTTCATATAACATCAACATAAAAGATATGAAGTATGAATATTCTATTAACAGCTTTGAACTGAACAAACGACCATATCCGCTAGATTGCGAGCAATGTATTTCAAAATCACAGAAAAATACTCTCTTTGTAGCAAAGGGTGATGCATAATGCCAGATCCAAGTATTTATCATTTAGCAATACCATTCCTAGGACAGTTCATGGTCTACCACAGAAGCAAAAAATGGAGGCTGGCATTGTAAATAAGAACAGAAAATTCAGAAAAAAGTCTGATCTCTCTCTGCCTTTTGATTCTCATGAATATAATGAGATATGGTTGGTCCATTTGAATAGATAAATGAGGGCTCTACCATATATGATGGAAGTATAGAGTGTGTCAGGAGAGAAGGCTTTTTTCTCTTAAGTATTTAAAAATGTCCAATTCTCATGACAGAGGCTGATTTTTAGGCGAGATGCAATCTAAAGCCTCACTAGCTTTGGTCATTTAAAAACTTGTTCTTGCTCCTTTTCAGATGTAGTGTTTTAATGTCATATTGTCTTTGATACCTCAGATCTTTTATCTTCTCAAAATCCTTTCTGTAGCTGCAATTCTATAAACAGGTCTGCTCTTGTCTCTAATACTATTTCTGTGAAATGCTATATAGCTCCTACTTTCCAATAATGGAAAAAACGTCACTGTAGTGGTGCTTATAGCTCAGGATTATTAGGAGCTGAGTTTGGCTGAAATTCTTGGCAAAATGATGTGTTCAGTGAAGAGTACAACTTTGAGGCAGCCAAAGAAATTAATATGTCAAATTTTAATTTAAGAAAGAGCTGAACAACCTGAAATGTAACAGAGCCTTTCAGTTTATGGAAAAAAAAGAAATCACTTCATGTAATATATTTTTTTTCCTGCCTTCTGTTGAGCAACACAAAACTATTCTATGTTGACAATAATAATTTTACCTTTGTTAGTGGTTTAGTCTGCCCAGCAAACCCCAGATCAATTACTCATTAAGTTCTATTTCTGAGCTTTTATTTTTTAATACCCTTTAAAAATGCTTTGAGTTCTTTTTTGCAATTTAAAGTATCCTACTGGGGCAGCTGCTGTCTCTGTGGTTGAATCCTGCTGCTCCCACACCAGGGGAGTCGCATGCACCGAGTTTGTTTCCAAGGCACTTCCTGTTGCCAGAAAACAGCAAGTTTCCAAGTGTGGTGGAAACCAACTGTCCTTGAATAAGGAGGACAAGATTACCAACATCTTGGAGAGAGTCAATAAAGTCTGCTTTGTTTCTTGTTTATCATGGAACTAGACTGAAGTGTGAGTGGCACCCTTCCAGGTATGATATGCAAATGTAATTTGGGCCAGAAATGACTGGCTATGTTAGGTTCTTATTGATTGCGTCTGTAAACTGTGACTTGATTTCTTTATCATTTTTGAGCGTGCTTTTTTAATTTTCCCATACTTTCACTTACAAATCCCAATAACTTTTAAGAATTATTTTCACGTAGTTGTCCATCATCTTAAATATTGATGGAGTTGGAAAGTAATCAGTTATTTGGTTTTTACCTGCCTAATTTGGTTGTCTGATACTTGTATGCAGCCGCAGCTGGCTAGATGGAGAATCGCCCATTTACACCTGCACAGACAGTTTAACTATGTCTTGACAAGAGCATCTTGTCTGAAAAACAGGCCTTATGGCTTGGGATTGTGTGTCTTGTATTTGATGATACAGGTGTATGAGATAGGTTTCAACTTTATCTCTAATTGCCAATCCTCAAAACCTTCTTTAGCCCTCTAGAAAGCAACACATAGGTCAAATATGGCATAGGAGAGTTTCTTTTAAAGATAGGTGATTTCCGCATTCATTTTTGTTATATTTTTGGCAGTGTCTGTTTCAGGCTGGTTTAACCCAGCACCATGTTTAACGCAGAGACTGTCAAACACTTATGTACAGTGGTTTAGTAATGTGCAATAGAGATTAAGCTGAACACAAGTAAATTTCATTTAGGTTCCCCCAAAAAATCTGAAAATGTTTCTTTGGAGAAAAAGATTCAGCCTTCTCTTGCACTTCCTTTTATACTTGTTTGCAATAGAAGAAAATATTGTGGATGCAGTGGATGCACTGCAGTGTGGTGTTTCTGTTCCCTTTGGAAGAAGTACTTGTGTAAATTTTGATGGGTTGCATAAGCAATTGTAGATTATTCTTACATCCATATCTCTTTGTGGGTGCAGCCATCACATAGTCCTTCGCTGGCTTTTTTCACCTTCCTTTCTGGGACACACTTTGCTCAGTGGGGAACTAGCTGTATCTGTACTGTTCTCTCCTCCTGTGTCCTCTGGTAATCAGAATGCCTGCTGGCACTGTGGGCTCAAAGCTGCTTTTAGGTTCAGTTCCATTTCAGACCTTGGCGTTCAGTTCTAGGCCTTTCCAAAAATAATATAACTTATTGCAGACTATGCTATTAAATTAGAGTGATAGAGCTAGGCATAAAAGAAAGGTAGAGAAATATAGTTAGTTTGACTTTCCATTCTGGAGCTGGCAAGCAGGGTTTTCTCCTGAAGTGGCCATTACCCCTCAGTTTTGTCATGTATGAACTTGTGTATCAGACCCACTTGAATTCCGTGATTTATCTGTTGAATAATTTTCAGAGGTAGTATGGTATGTTAAAAATACCTAGGTGCCTTCACACACGTTTTCTTAAGTGAAATCTAAAGTAGTATTTTGATTCCTTCTTGGTCATTAGAGTTTTCTACAAGGGTGCTCACCAAAGTAGAGCAAATTCTGACATTCCAAGAGGATAAATTACAACACAGTCTCTTTATCATGGTCACATAATCCTTTTTTTATTATTATTTTGAATACCTGAGTAATGGCCTATGGAGTGCTGGTAGGCGATAGTTGTGGAAGCGTGGTAAAGCTTTGATAGGCTCTTCTTTTGTCAAGAGCTCTGTTGAGACTGCAGGGGAGTCATTCAAATTGTCGGGTTTTCTTGGTTTAAGTTGGATTTGAAGTATTATTTACTGTTTATGGGATCGGTACCATTTTCGGGACAGAGAAAAAAGTCATGAATGGCTCTGGGTCAGTGTCACTGGAAGCAGAAGTGTTTCTATTTCACGGTCTTCCAGCCTAACCACTGTGCAGCCAAAAATTTCAGGTCAAAATTTCAAAATGCAGGTCAAAATTTCATTCTACAGCACTGGAGCACCGAAGGACAGATTCTGCTTTCTTTGTGTGCACTGTGATATTACAAACCTTAAAGAGCTTTGGGTAAGGCTTTTGTGAAAGGGACATGCTAGCAATGAACACAGGTATAGCAGGTTCTGGATTAAATTAGGAGATTGGCCTGAATAATAAAGTAATAACTGGAGTCTGGTGTTCACTGAAGCTCCAGATTTTAAACCAGATTTTCATACAGCTCTTCAAAAAAGCCATTAGGGCCAAAGTTCAAAGTCCACAGCAAGGCTGGAAGAGACAGAGAAAGTGAGAGAGCTGGAAAAAAAATCGAGGTGGAAAAACCCAGCATCTCAGTGCTGGATAGATATAGAGATGTGGAGAGCAGTGTCTTCTTTCATCACAGATGTGCATGTTTTGATAGAGAAATAAATAGCACTACTTTTGAAATTTCCTCCTTTGATTTCAAAGTTCTTTGCAATCAAGTGGGTTTATATTATCATCAGCATTTTGGAGAAGGATGAAGAGCAGAGAGGTTAAGAGGCCTTGTCCAATGTCACACAAGAAGTTGGTATCATATCCAGGAATAGCTTCCTATTGCGCTGCACCGTGCTGTGACACAATGCTGCTATATAGAGAGGAGCTTACTGTGCATCTGTGATACATAATGCAGCTGCAGAGCGCATTCAGCAGTCGAGATGGTAATAGCACAGATCAGCTAAACATAGAAGAGATGTAAAAAGTCAAGTGCTAAAACCTTTGTAACCTCTCCCAGCAAAACAGCAAATCAAAATTTGTGTCCTAGGTGGTGGCACAAAATCTCCTAAAATCTGAAGTCAAGCAAGAACAAAAAGAAGCATTAAGTAGAAACCTCAGTAGATGCAATGTGTGTATTCTGGTTGAAACATTCTCTTTCTAGCAAGACAAAGAATCCCTAAAATTAATGACTACTAACTCATTATGATGAGGCGGGGTATAGAAATGCTAAGTGAGGCATTGCCTCAAAACCTTCTGCAGGCATTAGGCAGTGATATGTTCAACAGACAAATGCATAAACTACTAAATAAAAACTTGCTTCAAGCAAAGCCAGCCTTCTTTATACCCAGTGGCAAATTACAGTCACCTGATTTGTTCTGCTGCTTTTGGGGACTGATGAATTTACTGTGTCCAAAAAGTAGAGTATTAGAAATGAGCCAGTGTAGGCTGCTGTTCTTGACGACCAGACATTGCAGAACTTGGGCTGTGCGTGTTGCATAATGTATTGTGGTCATATTAGGAGAATATTTTTAGATTCCTGTTTGTCTTCCTGATGAATAGTTATTTCCTTTAATTAAAGATTAAACAAACCGTCTCTGCTACATCCACTCAACCAAACTCTTCTAATAGTCTTTTCTGACTTTTTCTCCTACAAAATTAGTCTCTTTCTAAAGGCCTTTGGTAGGCAGTGAAGTAGGGCGGCAGCTCTAGAATTCCTCAAAGCAGGTGATTTTTCTCTGTTAAAACACAAACGTTTAGAAGTCTAAACCCTTCTACTTTCCCCTATGCAATTGCACACCTTTAATTAAATGGAAGATGTAGTTATTGAAGGCATTAACGCCTGCTTTTGTAACATGTAATTGTACAAAATACAGCCTATCATGACATAAACTGCTTTTGTATATGAATCATGTTAAAGATGGCACCATGCAATTAGCCTATAAGAGAATTGTCTTGATACTTATGCATGAAAGAAATCTTAAATGCTTTTACTTCAGAACCCGTATCTTGAACATACTGACGTAAAATCAAGAGATTTGGTTTTGAGGCAGAATTTCCCTTTGAGTCTTCAGACCAATGCCTTTTTATTATATATTTCTTTCACATGAATTTTCTTCTTTTGGAAGGAAGGGCAAGTTTCTGCTGTTTTGTGTAGTGGCCATGCTTGAGCCCGTAATACTGTCCCTTAATCGCATTACCAAACTGGCACAAATGAGAAAGAAAAACAAAATGCAAGCTTTTGGACGAGAGTCATGAGATGAAGATAAAGCACTTCCTGGCTCCCTAATGGCTTTATTTCTTTTCAAGGGAAAAAATATGCTTTTATCATCTTTGAAGGTCAGGTAGTAAAATACAGAGGTTAAGCAGTTTTACTTTAATTTTGGATCCAGTATCAGAAATTCCCACTCACAGGCTGGACAGAGCAGCGTGAGCAGTCAGTTCTGCCTGTTGATGGATCTCAGCACTGGAGCACAAGTCAAGAGATAAATCATGTGGATGCCTTGGACCAGTGAGGAATTTCTCCTGTTCTGTCTCCATTGATGGTGCTGTTACCTGGCTGTGTGTGCAGACACAGGAAAAAAAAAACGGATTTTTTCCCTCCCAATTACCTTATGCTACTTTATTATCTTTTTTTTTGGTGTGATTCATTTTTCTGGTCTGTCTCAAATAAGCTCCCCCCTTCTTTTTTGTAATTAAATATCTGTAGTCCTGGTTGAGCTTCCTCAGGGTAAGTTTTCCATCATTTCTTCATCTATCTATTATCTCAGCTCTTCCCAGTTGGGACATCTCCTTTTAAAATCAGAAGCTCTGGCCAAATTCCAGAACCACTCATAAACAACCAACCAACCTGGTAATACAGCAGGTTTCTTGCTTTCCATATTGGATTCCTGGACACTTAAAGATCAAAAGCTACGAACAGATGTAGTTAGATTAACAGCTAACCATAACCATACCAGTTTATTTGTTAGTTGAGAATTACCCTGATTTTATACAACAAAGAGTCTGTCATAGTTCCAGTGTGCCAAGGAAATTGCTGTGATCTATCAGAGCTATAGGATCTGAGAGCTGGGTATGCAGGGTCGTAAGGAAGAACAGAAGTGAAGTGAGTCGGGGAAGAGCATTCCATAGAGGACACCTGGAGCAGCACTGATGCTGTGTCTTGTCCTTGGAGACCTAGCCAGGCTAACTAGTGCTAGAAGTGCTCCTTTTGCTGGTCTTGCATGTTTTTGTTTTCAAATAAGATTATTCAGACTCCTCTTAGAAGTTCATTAGCAAATGGCTATCAGCTCCTTAATGCCTTTCATTACGTGAAAAATATTCATAGAAATGCCATACCTTGAAGAGCCTTAGGGGTGCCAGACAGTCTTTGCACACTGAAAGACAGACTATGTACTGAAGAACTTGCTGTAATTTATACCCCATCCTGACATTACAGAATGATTTATAGACAGATTTGTGGGTGAAAAGCGTAAGTAGTTTAGAAACCTAAATATGTCTGACAATAAAGGTGGGGGTGTTCCTGCATTTCGGTAAGGTGGTTGAAAGTTTCCTTTTTTGTCCTGGTTCATCTGCATTTTGCTCTGTGCTTTGTAGAGAAAATCTTTAGGTAGAAGCAGAATGGATTTTATTTTTTTCTGAAGTTCCATAAATTTCTGTATCAGCCTCTGCTCTTTCCACTGAGCTAATTCTGTATTAATGAGGTTAACTCAAAGTGCAGTTGTGCAAATTCAGATTGTCTGCGGTGTTCCCCTAGGACTCTTTTAAAGCTGGGTTTGAATTTCCCTGGCTATCCTAAAGCAAACACTTTAAAATAAAACCATATTCTAACAACTCTGTTGCTTTGCTTCCAGCATTCAGCTATTCATGATAACAGAGCAGTGGAAGAAAGGAAGATACAGCCTTTAGTAATTGAACAAGAGAATATATAGATTATGTAAGGAAGATGCAGGAGCATTTGAATCTCATTAAGGCTCTGTGGTTCAGAATCTTTGGGTTTCCTCAGTAGGAGGAAACCTTGGCAATTCTGTAGACATTTGAAACAGCCATTTCTCCTACCGCGCCAGGATGTAGTATTTCAGTTCTACCTACCTTCGTCTGACTTCCATCCAGAATATGATACATTAATGCCTACTTCAGGCATTTCAGAACAAAGTCCCAGAGCCCCAAAATCATAAAATCAGCTTGAGGATAACTTTTTTAATAATATGTATTTGAATTTCGGTTTGTCTTTGGAACATATCAATTTTACATGCTTAAGCGCGCTCTGCCCAACTACGAGGTTTAGAAATGTATTTTTCCTTCCATTATTAAAGGGATTATTACCTTGAGAATTCTGACACTCTGAGGATATGATGGGTACTAGTTAATAGCTCAGTTTAAACTTCTTCATCGCTAACCCTAATCTTAAAAAATAAATTTAAAAAAGCACAAAGATCTGTTTCTGTTGTTAGAGACTAAACTTTCTTCATAGATGTATGTTACTATTTAGTCAGTGGAATGCAGAATGATTGGCAGAATATTTTTTAAGGACTTACTTTAAGGGCTTTGTACAGGCTTACAAGGAAAAAGTTCTAACCATGATTTATTTTGAAGGTGCTCTTAAAAGACACAGAAAACCAACACCCTACATCTACAGATGTGTAGCCATTTCTGTTTGTCTGCCTCAGAGACTTGAAATGTCAACAGTACAACAAGCCCAGCACTATTAGCTGTTTTCTCATTTCATCCAGATCTTGTTAAGGCACTGAACTCTCAGCAAGGAAAGGCAGGCTTGGTACAGAAGCTGCACAGATTTCTTACTCTTCTGCGAGGTGAGCTTCTAGCTATAGGAGTCTGCACTAGGTCTATTGATTATGCTATAATACCATGTTGATACAAAATGTGAAAGAAGAATCCCGAACCACTGAATTTCTCTTCTCTCAGATGTATCCAGAGGATCTTGTGCCTTGAAAAACACCTCTGTTGCTTCAAAGGCTACCGCAATCGACTGGATGGCCACTGATTGCAGCAAGTTTTCACTAATGCTTTTACGTCGGGCAAGGGGATGTGAAATGTACGGTGACTGGGAAAGTGGCTTCGTATGTTGACTTGGGCAACTTCAGATAGGTACAAATGACTACTTCTGTAGTGCAAGATCATGTTTTGGGCTTTTATTTTTCAGTATCAGAATGATATAGCAGTAAAGTGGGAGGAAATCCTCCTCCTGCTGCCTTCTCATTTTGAATTTCAGACACTTTCCCCCACTTTTATAGTGGCAGTATATCATATTTACAACATCTAGCATTTCAAGGTTAGATGTCCAGGTGTTGAGTCAAGAAAGAATTGCCTTCCCAGGGATACTGAAATATTTCAGTTCATGTTTGGAAGACAGAGTTGATATGCTACTGGTTGATTTCATTTCAGAAATGGACAACACAATGATTCATCCAGACAGAGTCAAAAAGCTGATCTCAACCTTAGTGCTCACTTTTCAAACATAGTCTATGATCAGATGTCTTGTGCAGGCAAGGCATTTATTTATATACAGTACTGCTGCTAGAGTTTTTTCAAGGTTTTCAAACCATCATGCCACTCTATTTCAGATGCATGTAAGCAGGCTAAGAGACCTCATCAGGATTTCCTGTATATAGTGCCTAGTTTTTCTGATTCAGCTACGTTCCTGTGTCTTCCTACTTACGGTAGGGATTAAAGCAGAAGACCAGAAGAGACAAGGAAAGGAAGTATGGGTGTTGCTGGAGAGAACTGAAAATCAGTTTTCTGTGCTGGCAGCCCCTGAGAGGAGAGCATGACAGCCCTGGGCTTGTGTGGCCTGGGGAAGGAGGAAGATTGAAAAGGGGCCCAGAGAAGTTGTAGAATTTGTGTCCTTGGAGAATTTCAAAACCCAACAGCCCTGAGCACCCTGATCCGAGTTCAGTGTTGACCCTGCTTTGAGGAGGAGACGGGACTAGATGTCTCCCAAGATCCCTTATCCTGTATTGTTCTGTGATGCTATGGAAAGAATACTAATGAGAAAGGAGATCTGGGGACGGTTGAAGGGGAATGTGAGATGTACAAAATCAATAAGAGAGCATAAAGCTAACTATAATAAAATATGAATCACTTAAGTACTATCTATCTTAATGCATGTTGCTTTCTTTCGCCAGTTAGTATAAAAAGTAGATCAGCAAGTTAAGTCAGACCAGGAATTACCAGCAACTTTTGCAAATAATTCTGACTCTTTCTTGCTTTTTGGCTGTGATGCAATGCCCATTGGCTGCCAAATTTCCATCATTCTATTTTTTTTTTAAATCTCTGTTACTTTTTGTCAATAGAATTTTAAGGTACCTATAAAGATTTAATGATCTTGGTGTCTTTTCTCTGGCTTTTTGTGTTTCTAATTTTAAGTAGTTCAGTCTAAAACCCGACATTTCTAGCACATAAAAGCACCACTTTGCAGCAGAAAAATGGCAGGCTTTTCTCTCCCTGGAAAGCCCTTTGGGATATTGGTCATTAGCTCTCCAGGACTTAATCTGTCACAGGAGCTCTGGTTCCCAGTATACTGGTAAGAGCAGTGCATCTGGGCTTGCGTCCCTGGTGAAGAGGTAACTGCATAGCCATGACCGCATCAGTAGCTTATGCTGGTGGAGAGACAAAGGCTCCCTCAGTTTCCCTGGTGAATCTGCATATCCATAGCTTTTTTATTCACAGTGCCTACTCCCAAAGCTGGCACCAGTGCCTACATATAACGCCTCCTGTGCATCATTCTTGGTCCATGCTCACTAGGTAGCAAACAATGCTGTTGGAGGCTCACCAAAACAGGTGCACACCTTGACACCTAATTTGCAGCACACTGGCCGTTTTGCAGAGAGCAGCTCTCTTGCTTCCCTGTCATCTGTGGCTTGGCCAAGGCGTATGATTGTAGCTTGTGCTACTCTTCATGGCCTGAGCTTGATTTAAGCTGTTACAATTTACAGGTTTGCTCCATTCCTTTGAACCATTGATGGCAAGGTTTGGTGACTGTAATTGACTTTTTGGCTTTAACATTTTCTAGCAGTAATTTCAGAAAATTCAAAGGAGGCATAAACAAGAAAACATCACAACTATATTATTGCAGATAAACCTGCTATAAAAGATCCATTGTATGTTTTATGCCTACAGTATTGATGTTCCTTTACAGTGAGAGGGATATTTTACCCCACAACATTTACTAGTTCTTTCTGAAGGTAAGTAGTTGTTGTGCTGGTTTCTGCTCACATTTATATATTCACATATTGAAGCAAGACATTTATCAGATAAGGGCATAGACAGCTGGCCTGATTCTGTTATGATTAAAACAAAAATGAGGCTAAATGATGCATTGTTAATAACAGAGAAAAATTCTCGAGTAATTGAATAGACTGAGAAAGTATTCAGAGGGAAATTAAGACTTTCAAGGGAAAAATAATATCTTAAATTTAAATCTCCTGAAGCTAGGAATTATTTTATATATAACCTATAAAATAGACGTGTAAAACTACTTTTCAGGTAATAATACAGTTTCCTAGAATATAGTAGAATTCAGAACAGGCTGTACTCTTTGCAAACAATGATAACTTTAAAATTTTTGTTAGGCAACATCATAGTGACTTTTATTTAAAATTAAAGTATTCTTTTAAGCCTTAGCAGGCCACCTGCATGGTATTTAAAGCTATGTTCATGCCTGTTCTACTTAGAGGGTAGACCAATGCATAAAAATGTGAAACAACTTGGTAGCGGGGTGAGTAAATAACAGAGAAAAGGACTAGACCACATCATTCATAGTCCCAGCTCCTACTACCAGCTGTAGTTCCCTGACCTGTGTGATCAAAGATGAGTGCTCCTGAACTATAAACATGCCAAGCAGTGCTCAGATCACTATGGTTGTCCTGCCTTTCTTGCATAAAGCTCTGAGAATGTCATAGATTGAGACAATAGATACCCTCTTGCACCCACACAAAGCAAGCTGTCAGCCTAGAACTTGAAAACTTATTTTTTAGTGTTTAACTATTGAATTTTAAAGGGCTTGAATGGATTTTCCATTTAAAAATGCTTTGTGCAAAAATAAAGATAATAATATCTTATTATCACGAATGGTATCTCTTTACATTAGGAGGTCTGCAATCAACTCAATCATCAGTATCCTGTTTTCCTGCAAATCTCTGCTGAATAGCGCTTTAAATTATCCCATCTTAAAAATGGTGTACCTCTCTTATCAGTTGAAAAACCTTTTCAAGCCTCGTAAGAGTCCTTGAAGCAGTTACCTTTGAACAATTACACCGGATCGTTATAAATTTTTCATATTGTTTTTACTGCCTCTCTGAAGTGATCTGGGATTTTTATATCGCTACTTTTTCATAGGGTCTTGTTCTCCTGGCAGATGCTTGCTTGCATCTCCCAGGAACTCTAATGAGAGGCAGGCGTGTGCCTGGTTTGGAGACTAGACCTCCTTATGCTCATATTGCATTCATTCTTTTTCTTCTCAAATGTTCCGTGAAGCTAAAGAGGAGAGCTAGGACAGCCTTGTTCCTTTCCTAGCTGTCCCTTTCCTTCACTCCTTTTTTTGACGTCTCATCTTCAGCGAATTGCAAATGAGTGAGATTAGTTTGTACTTACATTTTAGATCCTAAGAGAGTATTTCCTAACACTACAAATTTGAAATAATGGCAATAAACTGACACTGCAGTTAAGGGCTTAGATGGACAATTCATCTCTACTAGTCAGGAGTGAAAGACTACTGTTTTTACAGGTTTACATATACCTACTACTTTCATTGCTATTCTGCTCCCACCTAAGCATGAAGCAGCCCTCTAGGAAATTTAATTGTATGAATGGTAAGAGGTGGCTCCCAATAGCTTGTCATGTGCCTTAGAAAAACAGTTGTTCTCTGTGTGCAGATTTTCCATCCTGCAGGCACAACAGATGTGTCTGTACCAGGCTTCGTCAGGATGTACTTGCACAGGTAATTTGTGTATGTGTGGCAAATCCAGGGCATTCTGGACTTTTTGATGTTGGCAGGTAAGGCCGTGGGAAATAGGGGTTCAGTTTGCATTTCTCCTGCAGACTTGAGCAAGTTAGACAAAGCACTTGATCTCTCTGGGCATGGCGTTGTCTTCTGGTCTCGTGTCTTCCGGACTAGTCACCTTGACAAGCAGGTAGAAATTTCTCCCCCTATCAGTTTGTGTAGTGTTTTGATTGTGACTGCTGCCTCTGAGCATGCCACACTACAGAACAAAAAACCTGCTTATGAGAGCTGGTAAAAATGCTGCAATGGAGCTGCTACATAGTGAAAGTCCAGCGGTTCTGCAGCAGCCTGTGGTAGAGCTCCATCTGAAGTGCAGGTCTCATGAGACCCAGTTCTGTGGTTTAACCCTGCTTTTATCTTTCTTCTAAGCACTTCTGATACTACAGTAGCTGCAAGAAATCTAATTAGCTAATGCTTGTACGCTGTGTTCAGATCCTTGGATAAAAGTTGACCTACATGCATACATAAAATGCCAAGAATGCCACGAAGTATAGTTTGTAAACTTTTATGTAGCAGGGTATCTGAGATTAACATGGCTTGTGATGACGGGGTGGCTTCCAGTTTTCATTTTTATGCATTTGCTTATTAAAAGGAGTAAATAGCTGCTAATTAATGTGGGCTGTTCATTTTTCTCTCTTAAATACCTTTGTTTATGTGGTCTGGGTTGCTGAGACTGTCAAGAACTGCTTCTAAGTTAGACCTATTTAAAGGATAGCATTAGTAAGCTATTCAGGACTGGCTTTGAGACCAACTCAAAACCAGCAAGCTAGAAAATTCCTTATAATAATGAAATGGTAGGACAGATTCATTACTTAGGTTTCACTTCTGTCCATCGGAGTTCAAATCCTGTCAGCTTAAAAGCAAAGGATGTTTTGCTGCTCAGCTTGGGGAGGTCATGCATTCTCTGTGGTTGGACTTGTCTGCTCAACAGCCCTGTTGAGAAGCTTGTATGCTTGGTTGTAACACTCACTTCTATTAATGCAAAAATTCATTAAGAAACTAGATGGAAAATGCAAAGCTTCTGTGTTACTTAAATCCGCTAATCCTATTTTGAAGACTTAAAGGGTGAATAGGCTTCAGGCTGGTGGTGGGTAAGAGAGTGGATTTCACTCTAGGCGAGTTAAAGGCTCATCAGAAACAAGGTAGGCTTGTTCTAGAGCAATTCTGTACCATTCATTAAGCTTATCCCATCCTGAAATGGGGAGGGAAAATGACTGCACAATTTCTAAAGCTTTTTTGGAAATGCCACATCATCCACCTGCATTCACAAAATATTTTATGTTGACACGCTAGAAAAATTTGATCTCCATCTTATAAAAGTTGCTGCGGGTATCATGAAGGACTGACAGTTTCATAAATGGAATAACCTGCAGAATAAGAGGGAAAATTACCATGTCAGTATCAGTTTTAACCAAAAAACCCCCAGTAAATATTCTGGACTGAGAGAGATATCAGAAAGCTCAGCTTTCACTATTTGTTTGTGTCTGGGATTGCAGAGTTGGTTTGGGAAATGCCTCTGACCTGGAATCCTTTATCTCTTTACATGGCTGTGGAGTATGATGAAGGAAAGCTTTATCAATACTATCTCACCCAGATGTTTTGTAGCTGAAGTGGAGTCGTCTTGCTTTAACTCTATCATTTACTTGCTCTTTGACCTTTGCTTGGAGAGTCCAATAAACAGGAGATATTTCCTGCTGTAAGTGGACAGACTCCCAACAAATGTCAAATATACAAACCAGTCACTTGATAACTAGATTTCATGGTGTAAAGACAGCATGGGAAAGGAAATAGGGTGTTATGTGTTTGGTTCCCTTTTCTTAAATTTAGTCAGTGTGTGACCTTGGGTAAGTCATTCAGCCTTTTTGAGCTGCCTGCCCTCTACAAAACAGTGCTACCATGGCTTGGATCATAAACAAAAATGCTTTTCCTGTCAGCAAGTGCTACACCTTTGATAATGATCTATAAATAATATTAACATGGACCGTATTTGAATTAGAACCTTAGCAATGAAAACTCAGCATCAGCATGAAGCTTTGCCTGTACTCTATTCCCTCTTCTTTTTATTTATATGCATTGGATTTATCAAGCACCTTCAGGTAAGACAGAAATGCTGAAATGCACAAATGCCTCTTAATATACCCTCCAGTTCTCTGCCTGCATTGCTGCTTCCTGCTGAATAGAAAAAATTAGATGTCTATGGACATTTTATACATGCTGTATGCTCTTGACTGTTCCTTGTTCAATGCTACTTATGCATTCACAAAGCGTTTTATGAGAATATGTCAATCTTACACCAGGGTAATGGACATTCCATTACTTTATCTCTGCAGGCTTTGTTAGAAACATGAAGTGTAAAACCAGATTCATTACCTAAATTCTCGGAAGGGAACAGGACATTAATTGCAACTTGGCTTGTTAAATTTTGTTGTTCAATGTCTCCTCCACGTAATTACTTATATTTCGGCTTCAGATTCAGAAGAACTGCACATGTCCTTTCTCGTAGTGATACCTACCTGTGGAATCTGGAGTTTATGCAAAACACTTTTTATTGCCAAAACATTTACAGAAAAGGAATTTTTTTGTACTTGGTAATTCACAAGACGTGTTTCCTGATGCTAACTTTTCTACGTAAGGTAACACATACACCACATATGCGCATGGTATAAACACAAGCTCCTGATGCTTAGTAGTATATGGGAATCATCTAATAGGTTCCATGGTAGATGCTTCCTGAGGAACCTGATGCTACCAGTGAAAAGAAGGAGGAAAAAAAAAACCAACAACTTTTCTGTATTTTATGAGAACCAGTGAAAAGAAGGCAAACCCCCTACCTTTTCTGTATTTTATTAGAACCAGGAGTTTTGCAATCTTTAGGGGAAAACCTCCATCCCAGCTTTTTTGCTCATTAGTTGATGAAGTTGGTCTATTACAGGTGTCTCAGCACAGACAAATATTCTTTCTCAGTGATAGGTAACGCATGGACTTCAGTGGTGATAGATGGGATTTTCTTAACTATTGTATATATGACAGTATAGTATATCTGCTATTTCTTCATGAAGTCTGTCTTTTTTTTCTCAGGGGCTGAACAGTTCCAAACCCCAGTCTTTCCCTGGAGTGGACAATATTTGCCACTCTGGCCCTTGCTGTCTTTGCTCACTACACTTTTATGCAGGCTTTCAGACCTTGAAAGCTAAACTATTATATCAACGCAACACTGTACCGAGGAATAACGCCCTGTCCTGAGCAGTAGGGCAAATCTGCACAGATATGCTGCTGTTTTTACGTTGCTCGGGCACTGCTGTGGCCCATGGTATCATTCCTTTGAGTCACGCTGTGCCGTAGCTGTGTGCCAAGAGCGGCTGGCACAGCTTGGTTCTGAATTAGGAACACACTGTGAGAGATGTGCCCCCGTTCAACACATGTGAAAGACACTCTGGGCTTCTTCCCTTAGTTGCTAGTCAGCTTATTCTTCCTACCCCATCTTCTTAAACCAAACCATGAACTGTTAACTCACTGGCTTGGAAGAAATATCTCTACTTAAGTTTGTCTCGAGTGATAGCTGATTCCCAGTGAAGACTGAAGCTGCAAAGTTAGCCCTTTGATTTCTTCTCAGTTTTGTGGGGACAAATAAAAAGGCAGTATCTATAGGGCCTGTGGATCACGGTGTGTAACTGAAGAGCTAAAATAAGAGAGGGTGACATGTACTGCAGTTCTAAGTGGTTTGAGGTTGTATCAGACTGTTTGTTGCAAAGCATTCCCCTTCTATAGGATTTCAGAGACTCCCAGTTCCCTCCCTGCCCAGGCTGCAATCAGCAACTCTGTAAGTGTTGAAAAAGAAACCAGAAAGCACTTTCTGGAGCTATTGGCACCGTGAGTTTGAAACCAAAATAGACCCAATGAAAGTTAAACCGTTGGCTTGGGCGTTTCTTAACCAGGCAGACCTATTGCACTGCCGTTTTCAAGAGGAAAAGCCCTCTTGAATGTCATGACCTTCTCACTGGAACAAATTTTTTCCAGGTTGTTCGGTTTTAGGCCTAGCTAGATACTGGGATGAGAATGGAAGAACATAAATTTTTACTGAGCATAAGACAACTGTGTTGCTTGTCTGGGACCTTGCATCAGAGATGTTCAAAAGTAAAGGTAATCTCAGTGCCTGAGGCTCATCTGTAGTCCTTGTACTTACTTACAATGCTTATCATTCCTCTGCCCTAAAGCCCTTTACTGATACTGACTGAGAGACTGCAACACAGCTCTGGGGTCACGGAGTGAAACTCTACCTGGAGGAACGTGGGGAAATTTAAGATAGAGAACTGCCAAAAGCAGAAGAGATACTGAGAGCTCTGTATCTTGGAATCTTAGAGCAGAGGTTCAAAGGCCTGAGATGTACTGGTGGGAAGCTTTAAATTGAGACAGGCTCTCCAAGATGCGTGTGTCTAGGTTGGGATCTGCTTGTCTGTCTGTGCAGTGAAAATAGCCAAAGAACCAGTCTGACGCCCCTCTCAGTTACTGAATGCGCCTGGAAACAAGCTCAGGTGAATTTGTGGAATTGTTAAGTCCGCACCCATCATGCTTTTTAACATCAGTATTGCTAACTTTCACAATTTCCTAAGGAATTTTGATCTCAGTGATCATTTTTGTAGGAGCATCCCCTGCTGCAGTTGTGGGATGGCAGAAGAATTGCAACTTTCCATTATAAAATGAGGTTTTGAGACCTTTCATTTTTACAGAAGAAACTCGGAGAAATCTCCCCAAGAATTTGAAATGAAAGGACAGACTGGGAAGTGGAGAATGTGGAAGGAAATAAAAAAAAACCTCCGGATCTCATGAGTTTGGGGATCTCAGATCATTGTGTTTTAAACAGTTGAGATTAGCAATATTATAAAAAATGTCTGTGGTTTTTGGGTGCCTCTATTTTAGGCCACCCCCTGTGAAACACTTTACAGGAACATGTGCGCTCATGCCATGATTTCGGCTTTATTAGAGAAACAGCAATACCAGAAGAAAATCTCTCACCCAAGGCATATTCCATATGTTACTTTTCAGTGCTTTATTTTTCAGGCCTGCGAGAGACAAATGCGCTTTTTCCATTAATAAAGCCTGTGACTTAAAGTGCAGTTCTACCCTGGAAAAATAGAAATGTGAGGTTGTAAGTTCATTTTCCATCAATAGCTTCTACATTAAATTTGTTCAGATTGCAAATGAAAAGGTGGTGTTATTTTTCAGACTGTGTGCCCGTAGGCCTCAGCCTTGTCTGTGAAAGCAGCCTTTTCATTCTCATATGGAAATCATAATAAAGAAGGCACAGATCAGCTCACATGCTTTGTTCCCCCTCCGCAAGGTGACTTCATATATTTGTGAGGTTCGCATTATTTACTGCTGCTATGAATATGACATGTATAGAGAGGGCAAATCCTAATAATTAAAATATAATATGAATATAGTATGAATTAAATGAATTAAAATACTATTTTCCTGCTTCTCTCATTCAACTCCATTTATAAAAATTTTAATACAAATGTATAAATACAACAGTTTTGTTCTTTTAAACCTCTGTCCCATCCAGTAATGATTTTGTAACCCCCCAGTTCTCAGCTCTCTGCCTTATCACTAAAAAGTAAATCATTCACATGATGGATTTATTGCCTTTGTGAACCTCGCATTACCCTTGGTATTACTGCAGCTCAGCACACAGCCCTGGGTTTTACCAGAAGCTTTAGACAAATGTCATTAGCCAGCAGAGGATCCGGCATGCACTGAGGAAGATGCGATCATCCTGGGGCCTTAAGCTTTGCGAATAGCAGAGGTATAAATAAAAAATAGGTCATTGGTCTTCCAAATTCCACCCTGGCATTGGGAAATTCCAACCAGAAGGGCTGCACAAAAAGGCAAAAATAAGCATCTGTTTTCAAGAAATTTCAAAGTACCAAAGAGTTTTCAGGACTCAATGTGGAAGGTCATCATTCGGGGTGGGGCAGGGAAGGAGCAGAAGCAGGGGGCAAGGGTGGTGTTTGTTTTGTCAATGACTTGCAACAAAATAATTTTTTAAATCACCAATATAATAGGATTAGGAGGGCAAAGGTTCTTAAAAATTGGTAAAATTGGATTGAAAGAGCAGGTTGGTAGCGAAAGACTAAATTCGATGACAACTAAAAGCGTACTTTAGTAGCTTCCTTCTTTGACTACTTCAAAAGTAGTTAGACATCTTCCCTAACACTAAAAGCAGCCAATCCTGCAGTCCACCCCTGTGGCTCTGGTACATCTACTTGGTGTTAGGGAAGATGTCCTAAATTTACATACTCAGCATTAATTTTGACAGATTTTTCAAATACTTTCTGCACTACTTTTCAGTAACAATAATTAAACTTTTGAAATAGTCTGTCTCATCTTCCTTTGCTACTTTTTATATCCTGAAAGGATGGCCTTAAAATATCATAAAAAGGGGGAAAAAGGCCTACCAGCATATGACATAAAATGAAGTCACAAATGATCCTATGGACCGGCATACTACTGTGGATAGTTCAGTATTACAGCATAGCAATATGGGTTTATTGCAAGGCTGGCACGCTTTCTGCATATTAACTGCAGGGGAGCTTTGCTCCATATGATGCAACCGTACTGTTAATATTTGTTTAGCCTAGTGGTTCTCCATCATGAAAATTAGCACCCTCTTTCCCTGCCAATGGCAGAAACGAGGTCTATGGGATTGTGATAAATTTTCACCTCTGTGTGCAGATGGGTAACGCCTGGACCTTGAGTAGTTTGATCCAAACAAAATCAGGACTCTTCCAGCAATTTATGATGTGAATTTTTCCCTTCTTTGTCCCTTTAACAAACTCTTTTGGGGTGGTATAAGCTCTAATAATGCATTAGTACAAGAGCATAGCAGGGCTTCTAGCTTTTCTCTTGAGGCTGCTATTTCTGCTAATAATAATGATATCTAATCTCTGGTCTCGTTTGGGTTGCCTCGTTACCTCCGTGTTTGCTTGAAGTATGCTCACACTGACATGGTTGCATTTATATTAAACTCAGCACTGCAAGCATTAAAGCAGAGGATGGAGTGGGTGCATATGAGCTAGCTTTGATGTAGAAGTATTATAATTGCATTTATGTGATGTTTTCTGACATAGCAGACATTCCTGAGAGCTAATAAGCATCCCCAGCTGCAAGTTCACAGGGACACATGGAGTGGAGCAGGGCAGTAGAAGACCTAGTGATAGATGGAGAGAAGGTACTGTAATTGCCTGATCTGATTATCACCCACAGCAAGGTAGAATCAGAGCCAGCCCTGAATTATGTCTGCATGAAGCTTATGTCACTGAGAGGAGACTTAGTACCTGATGACCGGTCTTGTCCCCTTTAAAGTCAGTAGCATGAGCTGTGTCAGGCCTAAAGGACAGGAGATTGAGAACATCGATGTCTTGCTTGACTGAAATATGTGTCGAATTTTGTAGAAAGTTAGTAATTTGTCTCTCCCCTGGGATACTCCAAGTGTGAAAGTGTCTGCTGCTCACAAAAAAATATAAATGTGTAATTGCATGACCAGCTGATGAAATCAAAGTGAAATTGCTGGCAGCCTTCTTCCTGCCCTCCCTGTGTTTTTCTAGCATTAACATTCTAGCTTTGTCACCTCTGATCAGGGGAAGATAAATCCTTCCTTTTGTAAGGAGCAGAAACACTTTCCCTCAGTACATAGAATAATGGCCTCTTCTGTATATTATTCATATTCCTCTTTGTACTTGTCATTTCTCGATATCCTTGGTTGTTGTATGCCCCATAACTCTTAGTGGTTTTATCTAAGGCCTTTCAAATAAGGAAGTGGATGGCTTAGGAGATGGGTAGAGGTTTGCTAGGTCATTAAATAGACTGGTATATGTAATGTGCAAGCCCAGTAACACCACCCTCCGCAGCTGCTGAGCAACCTCATCAGCTTTCTGGTAGATAGGGGCTAGTGGTCAAACATCCTTCACAATGACAGCCCGGTTGTTGCTGTAACAAGAGGAGGCCTGTAGACCAAGTTTTTCTCACTGATTTCTAGCACTCTGCAGAACAGCACAGAAATGGAGTGGAGGATCGCTGCAAGCACGCGCTGCTTTTCTGTGGGTTTTGGCCTGAAAAGGAATATGCAGCAACTTTGCCAGTCCTGAGTATCTGAAAGTGATGAATCAGGTGCCCCAAAATTAGAAGAGAGAGGCAGAAGGATGTATTATGATATATATTAGTGCTTTTTTTGTTTAGCGACTGCTGTTTGAACCATTGTAAAGTAGTCATGACATTTCCAACCTTATCTCCACAGTGTAAGACTCTTGTCTCTAGAGATGGCTTCAACTGTAAACAGAAATTGCATGGGAGGTTGGAGAACTTGAGAGGGCACGATCGAGGTTCTGGGGTCTCATAGCAGGGGATGCTCTGCGTGTGTGTTCACCTATCCATGCATGGGTTTGTTTACCCAACTTTTCATTTTTAATGTTATTAGTCTGATAGAGCCAGTGTTGAGAGTAGCTGCTTCAGCGTTTTCAGAAAGCAAATCCTTTGCTGCTGCTGAAGCCTGTGCAACCCTAAATCAGGTGTTTGTCTTCTGCCCTGTCATATGCTATTTAGGTCTAGTGCTTTTCTGCTGCATCAAGCTGAAACAAAATGATTTTCATCCCTGCAGTTAGTAGCTGGCTGCAGTTGGATGAATTGAAATGACTTTTGGGGAGAGTCATCGAGGGGAAAAAAAAGACTCCCCAGGAGATGATAAAGGGAATGTGATTTATGCTGATCTGTAATCCTCACAAAGAGAAGGAATAAACACAATGAAAGTTACAAATGTATTTATCTTGTGGGTGTTTTTTCTTTTTTTAAGCATATCTTGACCTTAGTATCTGCATCCTGGAACAAGCTGTTGCCCCTGGCTTTCACCGACAGCTGGTTTTCTTTTGATACATCCCAGAATCCTCCTGCTGATTCCTGCAATGTGTCAAAGGAGCTCAGCAGTTTGTTGACCTCTCAAGATGTCACTCTCTTCATTATGGCTTCAAGAGTCCACAGTTGTCCTCGAGTGCAGGCTCAGGGTCCTTAAAAGGTGAAATGGCTGATGGCAGCCCAAGGGAACAGTTGCCCTTGGGCATGTCCAACAATCGTTGGGATAATATTGGTGACCTAAATGGGCCTGGTAAATTAAAGGTGTAAAACCTGGTCCTGTAGCTGTAGAGCAATACAGAGGAGGCTTGTGGTTTCCAATGCCCAGACATCTGCCCGCTCACTCCTAAGGCAACCAATTCTCCATGCAAAAACTTTTCAGCCTTTTGAAAAGGGCAAACAGCGCCTTGTTTAAAAAAGTGTCAAGTCATACTTTTATTTGATTGCAGTTCTTATTCCCTTTCTTTCTTGCTGGTGAGTTTTTATAGGAAAAGCCCTTCCTCTGATAGTCTTAATTGAAGATGGCTTTGACAGCCCTCCGTGGTCAGAGTTGGTTGAGAAGCTCTGCAGTGGTAATTGGTTACAGTTAGATACTTGAACCTGGAGTAAGAGAAACCAAAAACAGAAAAGGGAAAAAGGGAAAGCAACTTCCAAGTGAACTGCTGCCTGCGCTCTTGTTCCTAATCCTTTGGTCTAACTGTCCTACAGCTGGACAGGCTCGTTTCTCTTAGAGTTGACATTTATTCCTGATTTTCTGTAACAGGAATTGGACACCACTTACCTAATGTGGAAAGACTTTAAGGGGCTCCCTTTGTTGGAATACGTTAGTCAAGGCTATTTAGATCCAGCCAAGACAATTCAGCTTTCTGACAGTGTATCCCAAAGCCAGAAAGAGGGTGTCCCAAAAAGGATCAGTAAACTGATTAGGAGGGACAGCAGGCATAATCATGAGGTGGAGATGTAGTTTCTCCACTAAGAAATTGTGTAGGAGTTCAGAGAAATTTTTCATTTAACTTAGCAAATGCTTTTGGACACGAAACCTTCCCAAAGAGCACCCCCCACTGTCTGTGTTTTTATCATCTGGCAGCCTCAGTGAATTGGCCGTGAGTCCATGCTTATTGAAAACAACTGTATCATTTTTTTTGGCATTAAGTTTTTTGTGGGAATGAAATAAAATAAAAGAAATGCCTTTGCACTGTGATGTGACACAACTGCAAACCAAGGTCAGACAAATAAGAAGCTGAAGATCTAGGGCTGGATTCAGGGTGCCCTTTCAATGGAGCTACAGGAGAGCAGGGATGGATGGGTTGGAATTTGAACTGTAACTCAGTGGTGACTTCGCTGGTTTAGTCAAGTTTCTAGATGAAAGAGTAAGGTGAAAATAAATGTGAGAGAAGTGAAAATGGAGTGTTAAAAGAGGAGATGCAGAAGTATACTAACCCAAGAGAATGCAAATGTGGAGGAACAGACATGGAAAAGACGAAGTGGAGAGAAACAAGAGAACTTTGTATATGTAATCCTCTGTGTGTGAATCTGTGGAAAAGTGTATACATGCACATATAAGGTAAAATCCACTAGGTTTTCAAGTATTTCTTAATGATTATAAAAGTATGTCTGTCTGTCTACTCAGTCACTTCTGGAAAAAAGAGAAACATTGATTTAAATTACAAAAGAAGCTGCAGGATAATGAAAGTAGGTTTTTACATTACTGGAACTCCCTGAGCCACATCCCATCCGTAATTTGTTAGTGTTGCTTCCTTGCTCCTGAGCCACGAGCTCCATCACGTGCCCTGCCTGCTGACAGTGCCCACTGCCTCTGATGGGCTGTTGGTGACCCCACGGAAACCCACATCTGCTTTATGCATCTGATCCAAGGCCTTAAGGTCAGCAGGAGTATTTTTGCTGACTTACTGCAGTCTCAGGGGCTTCAGATCTGTACCTAAATACAAAAACTACCAGCAACTGCCTCAGGGCACAGGGATTTGTGTTATTGCTGGGTAAACTTGAAGCATGAAAGAACCCAATTTGGAGGCTGTAGTACAGATCACTGCCAGCATTTACTAGATTAAGACTCAATTCCAACATAAAAGCTAGCAGTTCTGTTGGCTGTATTCCCTTAGACCATCTTTGTAGCATTTCTATCACACTCTTGCATGCAGATTACAACACAAGGTACGCTTGTTTTGAAGCATCCAGAATAGCAGCATTGTCCATGTGCCTTACAGTGACTGTATGCAAGTGTGAGGATTATGATGAGCAAAGCAAGAACCGTTACCAAGTATTTGGGTCGTGGTACAAGGGATATAAAGGAAACATGCTGCCATAATTCTTGTTTTATTCTACAGTTATCTATTTTAGCAGTCTTTCCCCTTTGTTGATTGCAGTTTTGGCACTTATCTGGGCCAAAAGTTTGCCCCAGCTGGTGCTGCTCAGTACTTCAAAGAGCGAGGGAGAGGAGGCAGGACTAAACGGATGAAGCACATGTTGTTGTAGCACCCGCAGAGTCAGCAAACTCCCTGCTGTCTGGAGGGGTTCTCTCCAGGGCAATGGTAAAATGCTCCGTCCTTGAGTCAACTTAAGTTAGACTAATTGGAGTACAAAAGAGAGTGCTGCATCCTGGGCATGAACTACCTGATAATCAGTTTTTTCTTTCATCACTTGTACAAATACCTAGTATAGTGCATAACATTTGAAACAATTATTTGACTGAATGGTTCCTCTCTTTCTTGATGTTTTAAAGTCATCTGCCCCTTCTTTCTAGCAGTTGATCTCAGCAATATTATATTTCTCTAAGGGAAAAGGAAACACAACCCTCATAGCTGCAAGGCTGATGGCAAAATTGTATTGATAACAGCTGCTGAAGGGGGAGTGGGATGGGATTAAAACCACAAAGGGACTGCACGGGAAGATTACTTCAGAAAGTCACTTGGGGTCTGAGTCATAATCCTAATAACCACTGCAAAGAGTAAGTGTTTTCCTCAGCACTGCTGCTGCTCTGCCAGCTGCGGGAATGTCACAAATATGCAGCTTAGAGATACTTTTTTTTTGGTAATAATAGAAACTGCATGTAGTAAGGAATATAATCTCAAAGCATTTACTTATCTAAAAGAGTCTCTGATCCTTAAAAAAACAGATCTGTGTAAATGATGATCTTGTATTTAGCTTGTGCAGCTGAATCTGCACGCCGCATCCACCCTGGTAGGATTTTGTTTACTCATCACCCATGTCTGTCTCTCTCTTCTGCCTCTCCTGCAAACACGTCTTGGTGTGAGACAGATGGTTATTCCAACTCACTTTTGAACAGACAGCACGGTGGCCAACATTTCCTCCTATAAGAAATTTATAAATGAGTGTTCACTCAGATACTGATCCTGTAGCAAAGACTTTTCAGGGATTTCATCTAGATGTGATTATGCATCAATTTCTTTGAGTTCCCTTGCGGAGTCCATGAGATGGATCTTTGACTTGTATCCATTGGTTCTTTTGAGTTTCAAATTGTAAAAGAACCTTTCTTCTTGTTCACTCCTTAAGGAAATTAAAAGTCACCAAAAAAAAAAAATCACAAACTCAGACTGTCCCCTAATCATTTAAGGCATCTAAAATGCTTAGTGTGAGATTTTAAAGCAGTGCTGCAAATGCCTCTCAGGCACTCCAAGGCTTCAGTCGTCTCAGGAAGTGGCGCTTGCATTTCTTGCGAACCCAGACTTTTTGATGATTCCATGCATAACAGGTAATGGGCAATGAGAAGGGGGTTGAAAAGAGCAGTCTTTTCCCTTGTGTTTTTGTGCTCCCACATTACATGTTCGCATCTGCTGATTAGTATGTGTATGGTAACTGAGGAGAAGGAGGTCTTTCTGCAGCACACCTGGACAGTGCTTATCACAAGGGGATCTCTGTTCTTCCTAACGGGAATGGACTTTTGTATTTTAGGATGCCAACCTCTAGTGTTACAAAAACATTAAGGACTACAAAAAGAACGAATATGGAGTTCTTGTTGTTGAAAACACTTATTCTTCTGCTTTTAGTTTCCCCTCTTCCTCATTTCTTAATAACTGTGAGAATCCCTTCCAAATGACTTAGGGATATGAGGCTTAAAAAAAAAAAAAATCTAAACCCCACAGTGCTTCAAACAAAATTGTGAGAGTTCATGACAAGTGCTTTGTCCAAAGAATTTCTTGAAAATATGGATTGGGGAATTGAGAAAAAGAAGTCATATGCTGAAATGGACTTATTTGGTGCATGATTTTACTTTCTTGGGCCAGATTGTCTCCTATCTTGTTACTGCTGTGATAATCTGAGCACGTTAACAGTGGGTTTGCCACCTAAGTGGCCCCATGAATGCAATTAGCCAAGGCAGAGGGCAAGTAGAGTTTCTGGTAGCCATTGCAATAGCTCCCTCATGTTTTGAGCTCCTGTGAGCCTGCTTCAGGTTTAAATAGTCAGTCCCGACCAGTGGATTTGTGAACCCCTCAGTAATGTCTGGGCTGAAATGCGATTGTTTCTCTGAAAGCAGGATGAGCTGGAGTTAAATGCAGTAGCAGCTCCATGACAGCTTCTGTGAATGTCAGGAGTTTACCGTGTTTATCTTTGTTGGAGGCAGAATGTTAGCAGGTTGTAAATTCAGACTGAGTTTCCTCTCAGCTTGGAAGACAAAGCCAGATTCTCTACGTTGTGTAGTTCCCTCCTGCTTTTATTTATTATTTTTTTCCCCTCCTGCCTTTCTTGTAACCCCTGAACTAGTGGTATTAACATTCAGTGCTGGAGAAAGCAGTTTTGCCATGAGATGTATTAGGAGGTTCACAGAAGCACAGAATGATAGGGGTTGGAAGGGACCTCTGGAGATCATCTAGCCCAAGCCCTCTGCCAGAGCAGGTTCGCCGAGAGTAGGTTAAATGACTTTGTGCCTTAAATTGTAGTATCCAAGCTTCACAGAAAGCATCTCTCTTTCCTTTTCTTTTAAAATAAATAATGGGATACCTGACACCACAAGAAGAGGGGTAATGCTAACAAAGAGCTAACCGCAGAAATTGGCCCAAACCAAAGAACTCCGTCCGTGGAACACCCCAAAGCACACTGGATTTCTTTTTTGGAAAAAAAAAAATATCCAGCTGACAGCTTCCACCTCGTGCCTTGCAGCTGAGCTCTTCAAAGCTTCCTAAGGGATATGAAGCACCTATTCCTAGTGAAATAAAACACAGCTGATTTTCCGAGGGTCTCGGGGAATTTCAGTTATGTAAGAAACACTACAAAAGAACAGCCCCTGGGCAATTTTGAATCACAGGATTCCTCACTGGCAGTGGAAGGAATTTATGTAATTTGGATGGACAGTGAAGTCACACAGTTTTGGGGAAGCTGAATTTAGTCCGATTCAGATGACAGAGGAGGTTTCAGAAATACTGAAATCTGCCTCATCTGCTTGTAGATGTACAATACACCTATATTCAAGAAGCTTAAGCATTCTGGTTTGGAGATTCTGAAGGATTTGATTACTGCATTTTCGAAGTAAAATATTTCAGTCTTTTCTGTTTAGACATGGCATTTTTTTTTTTGAGATTGTTTCAAATAGACCAGCATTCTAAGAAGTGAAAGGAAACGGAGAAGGAGTGAAGAGCAAAGTCTAAATACCTAGAGGTGAGCTGTTTTGACATTTAAAGGGCGTTTACCCTTTTTTACGAAAGCTGTTTCCTGAAGGCCTTTTCTGGATACTCCATGGGAAAGAAAATGTCTGAAGGAGAAAGGATGCTCTGAGGAGAATGATCTTTGCTTTTGCTGGTGATTTAACCCGTGTTGTAAATCTAGAAATCAAAGAAAACAAAATTCTTGCATGGATGACCCTTTGAACTAGCCTTCTTAATGGGAACCAAATCTGAAATACTACTATCAGCAGTAATTTATTACCTAATAGATTTATTACCTAAATTCCCCAGTTGGGTTGAGGCTTTCTTTTGCTGCTTACCTGTGCATATGGCTTGTAAATGAAAACCTGTACAGCAAAGAGATGGCCACGTGAAGCAGGGGTGGAAATCTCCTCGTGAGGGTAGGAGGAGGGAGGCAAACAGGGCTCCTGTGGCTAGTGCGGAGTCATTCCAGAAGCCTGGAGCTGATACCTGATCCCCCATATTCCCGAAGCAGAGCCATAGCTGCTTAATCACAGTTACTCTGTTCAAGTATTTTGCAAATTAAAGGGGCATATTTGAAAGGTCGACACGACAGGTCATATTCTTCTGTTCTGCTTTTGGCTTCTCAACTAGGGCCAGCAACGAGGCTTTTGGTGAATATTGTTTTGCCAGGCAGATGTCTGTCCTGTTCATTCAGAGCTCCAGTGAGATCTGGTAACTCATTTCACATAGAAAGATGAAAGGGGAAAGATTTACTTAATAAAACAAATCTTGCTTAATTGCTGTGGTTAGTCTCCTGCCTGGGTTTTATGGGTTCCTGCAGCTGGCTTTAATCTCCTGATTTACTATGGGGACAAAGAAGGAAAGGAGTGAACTTAAATCACGGCAGGAAGAAGTTGAAATTTTTTTGGCAGAACTCGGGAAGGTTAGAGACTTACTGTAGAGTGCAGCCCAGAAACAGGACACCAGGAGAGGCTCCCTGGGTTTCAGGAGATACAGTAAAACAACTTCTTACAATGTGACCTTTACAGTCATTAATGTCAAGGGCTTCTCCTAGTCCGGGTAACAGGGAGGATAAGCAAAGAGTGGCAAGAAACACTGAGGCTCCAGAGAGCACTGACCAAAAGGGGTCGGTATTTGTTAAGTTGAAACACCAGCCTGACAAACACAAACAGACAGGATTTACACCTGGAATCGCAGAGGATTTAGCACCAGCACGGCGAGGTACGGCATGTCCACGCTCAGCCTGTGTGACCCAGAGACTAACTTACAGATGAGCCCGTCCCCCCGGTTAGACCCAACCTGCATCTGTGTCTAATATTTATGTTTCAAATGCTTCCTGAAGGAAAGCCTTCCGGCACAGCAGCTTGGACAGCAGATGTGAGGGAAAGAGACGGTCGGTACAAAGCAGTGGTCACTAATCTAAGAGCAGACTGTGCTGAGATCAAAGTACAGCATGCTGAGAATAGCATGGCATTTATGAAGAGCACAGAAGATGCAGAACTAAGTATAACCCTCTGAAAACAAACAGTCTGACAGGAACCAGTAGGTTTAGTGTCTGGAAAACTATCCCAGAGATTACGAAGCTCACTGATGGTAGGAATTTAGTATTGATTTAGCTTTTTACTCTTTAGTGCAGCCTTGTCCACCCAAGCCGCTGTCTCGGGGTCCTGCTGGAGGGCACTCTGACCTTACTGACTACCGCCAGTAAGGGGGGCTGCTGCTGGAGGTATTGCCCTGGCCCCCCCTCCGCTCCTCGCTTCAAGCTTCTGCACTTCCCTGGCATGTGCCTGCTTACCTGATCTTGCAGTGAGCCATCAAAGAAGCTAAATCATCCACTAATTAATGCTACCGCTCCTGATCAGCTTCTGTGCTCTCCACCACCCGTAACTACAGACTCCTCCCTTTGCTGGTAGATTACTTACCTGTCTGACAGCACACCCAGGCAGCACAGCCCCGCTTGGGCTGTGCTTTGAGGGTGACTTTCTCTGGAACAAGAGAGGGGATGCTCTCTAGGATTAGCACACATCAGCACAACCATACAGCATACGAAGAACTGCGTGGAGTACTCAGCCGTCTCTGTAGCACTGCTGCAGGTGGCAGAACCCTGCCATGGCCATAGCAGTTATGCAAGATTAAAATTTAAATTTAAAACGGCAACTATAATTTGGGCTCCTGAAATCATAAGTCACATCTTCATCTCTGGCTATTGCTGATTCAGTTGCTTTTCAGTTACTCTCTTTATCAGCTGTGTGGTGTTATGTCTAAATACTGCTGAGATTTCTTGTCATTTGAAGTCCGTGAAATGGAACAGCTAGATTTTCATCTCTAGTTCATCAGAATGTATTAATTAGAAGCATCATTTCTAAATTTGACATGTTAGGAAGATAAGGTGCTAAATGGAAATCTTTGTATCCAACTAAAAGCTTCAATTTGGAAATAAAATATTTGCTTGGAAATTGCACATTTCCATAAATGCATTTGCTATGAAATTGTGTAAGTAAATATTTTTGCTTGATCTTGACAAAATCGAGTAATGATTTCTAGGTAAGCTGCTGGAGACTTTTCCTGTAATGTCTTTGAGATGCTGCTTGTTCTGCATACCAGCAAAATGTTTTAGTTCTCCGTTTGAGAGATGTAAAGAGAGACGGTTATTTTGAGACAAAGCTGAGGCAGAGATTTCCTGTGCTATGAATTAATAACCTTAGAAGTTCAAGCAAGAAAGTCGTTCGCTGTTCTGGCTACCATGTGTTCATAAAGCTTCAAGAACCCGTTCAGATGGAGTCCTCTATCCAGTGGGATTGAAGCTGACCTCTGGTATTCTGCGCCCTCCTTAATGATGGTCTTTCTTTCATCTTTCCATTGCAAGGTCTACATTTGTCAAAAGATCAAAAACTGTGCTTATCTTTCAGCACATGGACAACCAAAGGCAAATAAACGAGCTGCTGCCCACAGGTTTTGTGCATGTGTAGGTGGCTCGCTTTGCAGGGTCCATGTCTAGATGCAGGAAAAGGAAAAGGGTGATTTTTGTTACTGAACAGCAGACCTGGGGCCTTGGTTTGGTTACTGCTGCCGTGGAGAGCGCGTAGCCAAAGGGACTGAGGCAGTTTAGTGACACCCACGGTACTGTATTTTACAGTACTTGTCCAGAATAATGTTGGAGAGGAAGATTTTGACTCCGCCTTGGGTGGAAGTCCAAGCTGACAAGGTATGGCTGGTGGATACTTGCAGGTTGTAGAGCTCTGCAGAAAAGCTTCTGAGTGAGGACATTCACTGCTACGCATGAATAAGCAGACGTGGCAAAGGGGAGAATTTTCCAGTTGGAGTGGGGAACCCCACGCTGTGGAAACCTGGAGTATTTCAGCTGTTTGTCATCTCTTTCTATTGTCACTGTACCTGCCTCCCTTAAGTAAACATGGTAAATGTATATGTGCTGCATAAATTAGGTAGGTAAATAGAGGAGACTGTCAAGCAATTTGGCCTCCAGGTCCTCAGTTTCAGGGTTTATTGTGATGGTATAACTTACAAATTTTTATGTACAAAGCTGGCACTATTGATTTAAAAAATTAATATTTAATCACGAGCATACAGCAAGGTCAACGAATCTTTGGGAAGGAATTAAATAGACTTCCTTGCTAGCACTTAAAAAACTAAGTAAATAAAAATTTAAGTGAAATTAAGTGAAAACATTTGTAGCATATGTGTACAGACTGCATTTAAAATTGTATGGGGCTCAGTACTGTCTGACTTAATTCTGATTCATCCATTGACCTTGTTATATAAAACTCAGTGCCCTTTTTAGACGGAGAGTTGCAAATTGGGCTTCTGCATATTTATTTAGGAAGTTCAGTCTTCTGGGTGTTCATACCCTAATTCCAGTGTTAAGTGCAATCACAACATTGATTTTTCTCACTAAACATAACCTACTTTACCCTGGGATGGAATATTTTTTTTTTAATGGGCTTTATATAATGGCATATGGGTAAACCACTCAACTTAATGCCCCATACTGTACTTAATTAACAAAATGGCATTGTAGCCATGGTCTTTTGTCCTCTGGCAGTGTATTTTACCACTAACCTTGGCCATACAAAACATCTGTCCTAATTAACAGGAGCCCAGGTATTGACTATGTCAAGCTTCATAGTGGAAAGAGCAATTTGCAGCTGCTGACAAAGTTGTAATTCTGTTGAAAATCCAAACATGAGGAACTTCATTTTGACTTACATTATGCCATTTTGGAGCCCATCTCAGGGAACAGCTGGACAAAGTATCTAAATGATCAGTTTTTACTTCTGCCCAGTTGTTAAATAACAGTATCCTAAAATACAGCCAAACATCTCCTGAAATACATACTACCAAAACCATACTGATGGATTTATACAGATTTCAAGATTGGTGGAAGTGTTTTCTTATTAAAAAATGTTTATTTATTGTTCATTTATTTTTTGTTCATTTATTTTGTTAATTTATTGTTCATTTATTTATTGTTTATTTAATGTTTATTTATTGTTCATTTATTTTTTGTTCATTTATTTTGTTAATTTATTGTTCATTTATTTATTGTTTATTTAATGTTTATTTATTGTTCATTTATTTGAACTGTAATATGCTGGAAAACTTAATGAGACTTAAAATTTTAATGAACCTTCAGTAATGCATTTGATTCTCCCTTTACTTTTTCTGTTTCCATTTCTGAGTAATTCAACCAAAGGCATTAGAGATGCATCAGGTTTGCACTAGTTTTACTAGAGCCAGACAGAAATCTGTGAAGCTGCATGGTGTTTCATGTTACAAATGAGAGAATTAAGCACTTTTATACTGAGAGAAGAAATGTTCTTTTTTAGTGCCTTAAATTAATGGTATTTTGTCTCACTGTTGAAAAACTGCAACAAGAAGACAAGTACTCTCAATCATTCATGACTACATTTTTAAAGCTTTTTAGTGTCTAAAAAGATGCAAAAAGATGAGTTTTTCCAAGAAACTTAGATGCTGAGTCCTTATAAATGTCAAGAAGATACCGACATCTTGTTAGGTGATGATTTCTGCTCAATAATATTTTGTGTAGCATAAGTATTTTAGAAAAATACGATTTTTCACCATGCTTTAGCCTCTTTGCTGTTGTGAAGGCAGGTCCTGCTGAGTAGTGGCCATGATGAATGGACTCTGGTGCTGTGAAGTTAAGCATCCCTTTGTCTTCTCCATCCCATGCTGAGGCCAAGCTACTCACAGAGCCATGTGCTTCTCGCTGGCATCCTGCTCCCCACATACTCGTCCTCTTGCGTGAGGCTGGTGGAAGGTTGTCTCTCAGTGTCTTTTAAAGAGAAAGTATTTCTCATTCCTGATTCTTTGTAATAGAACTGTAGATCAGCAGTTAAATGTTCTGCACCCAAATAGCATCTTTGCTGGGAGTTTCTTAGGCAAATGCTCTTTAATTGAGCAAGTGCTCTTTAATTAACCCGCCATACAGTTATTGCTGATGTTACTAGCATCACTAAGTAAATACAGTTAACTTTTCCACAGGATGTAACAACTAACAGTGGCAGAAACTTGCATCCTGTAAGGATGTCTCTGAGTTACACAGTCTTGTCTTAACCCACAGCTGCATTCTCTCCAGGCTGGAGATTTCAAACAGAAATTTCCTTGGGAATCTGTCACAAAGAGGGAATTGTCAGACNTAAATGTTCTGCACCCAAATAGCATCTTTGCTGAGATGTTGACTGATATCTAGAAGAATATAATACAGAATAAAAATGAGTTATTTAAAAATCTCCACTGAAGTCTTCCTCTTTGCAATGATGAAGCATAAGTTTGTCTTGCTACAGATGAATAGGACCTTTCTCAGTCTTCTATGTTGGGACAAATTTCTCTTTGGGAAAAATTATTACCAGAATAGAGAAAAGAACCTTGAGTGTAGGTCTTCCTACAAGTTCAGTCTTAATCAAAACTCCAGCCTGCTGGTGGCAGAACAGATCAAGGCACACAGCTGGTTCTGTCCAAGAAAAGCGGCGTGTTGCCTTAGATCTGCATTCATGATACTGCTTTCTGATTTACTGATGGATTAGAAATGTATCTAATGCTTAGCTTAAAACCAATATAATGAGATTTCTATGCCTGAGCTACATTTGTAAGATCACAATCCTGAATGACTCTCTCGTAAACGTTTTACACTTGCTGTTTCCAACAGGGCAAAGGTGAAGAAAGGTGTGAACATTCTCAGTGCAAAGACAAGTGACCCCCGGCAGTGGGATGTGAAGCAAGAAGTGGGGAATGGTGGAAAGCATTCGACCACAACAGTTATTTGTCAGAGGATAGCACCAAGTTCGAGGAACAGGTATGAAACCTCATATTCTCGGCCCATTGAACTCATTTATATCCATGATACCATTCATTGGTTGAAAGACTTAGGGCTCATATTGCCACTACTCATAGCTATTAAACCTGTAGCCTGGAAATCTGGAGACACTTATGTTAACTATGGTACCATCTGCTTATCTGTAACATGGCATCTCAGTTTCCAGGTAATAAAATTCATCAGTTTAAATTAAAAAATGAACAGAATAGGCCTACTGTGGGAGAGTGCGAGCATCCTTTTGGCATGAATATGAATATCCTTAATTTTAAGGGTTTTTACTGAACATAATTTTTGGCTTGATAGTTTTGACCTTGTTTCTCTGAACATATCACAGCCTGTGTGCTTGGTTCATCAAGCCAGCAATTAATTCTTCCACGGTGAACCGTTGTAACTTTCAGGCATTGGTACAGGATAATTCAAACCTTTCACTATTTAGTGTCTTGCATGTGATACAGAAGAATCCCCCTTTACAAACAGTTACTTCTGCCAGAAGCGGCGGTTCCCGTGCTAAGCCATACCCTGGTAACTGCCAGCGGCAGAGCGGTGCACTCCCGGGAGCGCTGGCGTGAGCTGGCCTGCCAGCGCCTGCTTTCCTGATAATGTGTTTTTACTGAGACTTGGTCTAGTTGTTCCACAGACATAAAAGCAGTGCTTTTTCAGTGAGTATGATTGTCTTCTGCAACACATAGTGAAGTAGTATATTGCTGCTTTCAGTGCAAATTATTTTGCGCTTGCTGGGTATCATCTTAATGAATTCTCAGAGCTCTGCTTTACGTTAGTCCACACAAAGCATTTTCATTGCACAGAGCCCAGTGATGCTTCCCTCGCTCTGTGCTTATTATTAGCCTCAAACCTGGGCTCATTGAAGAATATCATAAAATCTTTGGTGGATGCCGGGTTGGTTATTGCTTTCCCACGCACTTGGTTTGTACTATCTTCAGGCACAGAAAACCAAGCAGATTTTAACATTTGTATTCTGTGCCCAGTCAGAGTGCCTGGGAAATATCAGACTTCTGTAAAAGTGCGGAAATTTCTCTTGTCATGAGCAGCTCACTGTTTCACTGTATTTACACTTGATATTATTGCAGTTAGCGAGATTTTCAGTGGCAAGTTTGGGGAAAGGGGGGGTGTTAAGGGGAAAATACATCAATTGAGCCCGCCAGAAGTAAAAACCAAAACAGTATGAAAGGGAGAGCCCGCTTTAGAACAGCATGAACTCTGTGCTTGCAACTGCGGAATTATAATAATCAGGTTATCAAACCCCAAATTAAATCTTCTCAATCCAATTTGCATAAAGTCTAATTAACCCATAAAAATATTTTTAGCACTAATTATGCAAATTAAAGTCAATGTTTTAATTAATCCTTTTTCATTTGTGTATGTAAATAGTTGCTGTCTTCTGAAAGCATGTCGAGCCTAGGTTTGAATGAGCTGTTTGTGTACAAGGAGCTGGATAGAGAAATCTGGGCATGTGTGTCCTCAGATCCCAGTGGGAAAGCATACGATGTAGTGGGCATCACACTTACTGAGTGTGTAAGTGTCACTTGGAGCCCTCTGCGCAGAGCACAAATATTCTATTAAGCTAATTTAATTTGGTTGAGAACTGCAAATCCCTAATGGGATCTCACTGTGCTGCCGCCAGCTTTTTCAGACTAGTTCAGCCGCGCAGTTCATTTGGGTGATGTGCAGTTGTGTGACAAGGTCAGCGTAGATGTGAGGTACTGTTCTGGAGTTCCAGCATGATCACAAGCTAATCTTCCCTTCCAGCAAACTCAGCCAACTCATACATTTGTTGGTAAATTTAAGCAGAGATATGTTTTCCACTGTCTTTGCAAAAGAGCTTGTGAAAAGCAAGTAAATGAAAGATTGTAATTCTTGAATGCTTTATGAACATTCACACTACTTGTCAAGAAGATGATAGTCTGGTTTTTTTTCTTTACTTGGCCAGCTATTTCTAGCACAGCTCAGAAAATCAGCTAGCAGGAAAGGAGAATGAAGGGTCTTCTGAAGGGTCTTCTGCAGTTGTGCCTTATTCCTCTGTTGCAAACAAGAGCAGCCATTTGGCTTGCCCCTTTCATTTTCACATGTCCCCCGTTGGTTGTGAAGTAGGTCAGAATATTACTTAAATTCATAGTAGATTCTCAGTGCGTTGGAGTGCTGCCTTCTACAGACTGTTTTGTGGTAGCCAGATAAAACTGCATCCAGGATTCATTCTGGGCGCAATGGGGAGAGTGATGTCTTGAGCTGCTCAGCACACGAACAGGAAATTCTGGCCGTTCTCTCCCTGCTCCCTGTTCCACCATGGGGAACCATTGCACTCTCTCCCCTTCGTGTCCCTGGAAACAAATGCCCATACTCAATAAAACTACTCATTTTTGTTGCCATGTTGCTTCTCTTTCCTTGCATATTTCTACTATCTTTAGTGTATGGATATAATTACATTGAAATGTGAATTCAACACTGCTTAGCAGCTAGTACACCTTTGGCACTAAATAAAAAATAAAAAACAAGCAACATATTTTAAATATATCACATCAATAATTGTTTACCATTACGTTTTGAGAATTTAAGTGGGTCACACTTTTTTACTTTTTTGAGTAGTATTTGTTCTCTTTGAATTTGTGCTGCTAAAGCCAAGAGCCATAGCTTCTTAACTTAGATTTATTCTGAAAGGCTTTACCACTACAGCAAGTAACCGAAAACAGCTTGAAATCAGCAATGTTTGTGTGCCTAATAATGCAATTTGTGCTGAGATTCAAGTAGCTATTGATGAGGATAACAACAGTGTTGATTAGTGAAAACAAGCCTTAGACTGCTGCTTGGTCACTTGTTTTCCCTTGTTTTTTCTTGTTTCTGAAGGAAAGCTGGTAGGTTTGAAATGTGCCCTCAGGGTAGGTGAAGAGATATTTTTGGTTACTATTATAAACTTTTCCATATTTTAGTATTGCCTCTGTTTGGTGCCAGCCTAAGGCTTGTGTGGTTGATCCACGATGTACCACAAGGGCCTGTATTTGCTGTGTATCTTATTCTGGATTGCCATCACAGGGTATGAGAGCAGTTCCAAGACAGAGCAAGGGTTATTTTTACCCTAAGTAATTTTTGTCTTTTTAATTTATTTTTTTTTAATAGCCTACCTCCACCATCTGGTATGCTGTCAGTTGAGGGATGAGAAAGAGGGATTAAGGGTAGGAGCAAGGAGGATTAGGGGTGTTTCTTAAGATGGTTTCTCTGCCAAAGCCAGAGCATCCTATAACTGCGGTCTCAAGAACTAAGAAGCAGCAACTGGTGCTAATCTAGACCTAACTCCTCATGCTCCTTCTAACCTGGAAGCAGGCTGAAACAAGCTGCTTTCAGTCTGTTCCTGGGCTGATGTTTCTGCCTGTGGATGCTGTACTTTGTGGAGGAATGGGGTCACCCAGTGCTTTTGATTTCTGTCGACCGAGTAGAGAAACTTGAGTGTGGGAGAACAGAGAGACATTTAGAAAAACTGACATAATGGAAAACTGCTGTGATGTAGCGCTTTATCCTGTTGGCCTTGAACCTTTTGAGAGGCCCGTGGGCTTACAGCTCTCCAGCCATCTGTCTGATAAAGAGGCAGACTCGGGAAGAGTGCTTCCAGATGTTACGTTTATGTTTCAGACTGTGTCACAATCACTTATTCCCCCCGTCACACGCGCATACGTTTTTTTTAGTTGTTTGTGGTTTTTTTTTACACTGTCTGGGTATCATTGCATTCACAGGGAAACAGCTAATGATGTTACCAGGTTGTGTTTCATATCATCAGGGCATGGAGGAAAGCAACAAAGCTGTTACGATTCTGCACAGGTCCCTTCTCTGTCTGGCAGCACCATATGCTGCCAAGGGATGTCAGTGAAGTGAATTCTCTTGTGATTGAAAAATAAAAGTAAAGTGTATATGTACAACGTGCCTCAAGCTTGAAATACTGTAAGCCATGTGGTGTGTGTGTGTCTGGCTATACCTGAAGACAGTCAGTCTGCACCCAATATATGGGCACAGAGAAGAGTATCCACACATTATGAGCAGGGTGTTATTAGCTCTTTTAGAATGTGGGTCATCTTCCCCTGGCAGTTTTGGGTCAGAGTGGTTTGCAGAGCTCAGCAGAGCGGCAGTGGTGCCTGCTGACCTCAAAACCTCGCAGCCTGAGCTGAGGACACCGGTTTTCGCAAGGACTCGGAGATTTGGTGCTCATGGGTCAGGATTTTTTCATTACAGTTGTTTATCCTTCTGACTGATAATTGAGTCAGGATCAGAGCTGAGATGCCATATGCCACTGCTGTACTGGTAGATGCTTGGGAAGTTGTATACGTCTTCAGGAGGTTACATCTGTGTCTGCAGAAACTGATTTGTACAAACCGTAGAGATACTTTGGGAGGAAGACATCAGCAGTGGATTTCTTTTACCACTGAACCCCAAAAGAGAGACAATTTCCATTGATTTATGAGAAAGTCACATATGAACAAGCATTATGGCCTCCTGAGCATTTTGTTTTAAGCAACATGCATATTTTGGTGCAAATTAGATGCAGTCTTTTAGGCTGCTGGCAAATTACCAGTGTAACCCTCAGAGCTTCCAAGGCAAGTCATTCCTGTGATGTGCATCTGTCTGCCTAAAGTGACACATGGGAATGTGTGCATGTAGCTGTCAATAACAGTGTCAGGAATAATACAGCTAAGCCTTTACCTACCGCTTTAAAGATCCTTTCCCTCCACGCTTTCTCATCTGATTTCCCAAATAATTTATCTCTGCCTGCTGTCTTTGCATTTTAAGATTTCTCTTTACGTTAGGATGCCTGCTTCAGGTCAAATTAGGGCACAGATGTCTCCAGCGTGCAGTTTAGGTGCCAAAGATACACTGGACATCTGCACATATGGCGGAGGATCAGCCAGCTGTGCCTTGTAACATTATCTTTTCTAGGGCACAGAAGACTGGGGTTAGAAGGTTGCTTCCCAAAGGAGCCTTTCATATGTCTCCTCTTTTGCTGCTTTGAATGTCAGGAGTGTTTATCAAAGCCCTGAGGTGGGAAGGGAGGAAGGATGAGGAATGTCTTTCGTGTCTCTTTCAGGAGCAGGCTCCCTGCAGGAGGGAGGCGGATGCTCCCTTGCCGTTGCTTCACTCTCTGTCTGCCACAGTGTCTAAGCAAGTGTCTGCACAAGCTGTCTTGAGAGGGAATATTTGTTTCTTGCACCTCACTGTCTTACTGGGGACTTGTGGGAGCAGGGCAACTTGTTGAACCTCATGAATCCTGAGTGGTTTCGTCTTAATGGAAGCCCTCACATTAAGGAAAAGCGAATTCCATGGGAGCCCTCATGAACAAGGACTCTCACTGAGCCTGAAGCACCCTTTCTTTTCAATACTTTCAGTAATGGAAGTTCAGAAGGGTCGAATTTGAGATAACTATAGTGATTGTCATGGCAACAACATACGTCTGTCTAATTTTCATCTAGCACCTACCGCTACGAGGCCCTGATCCGTAACTAGAGCATTGGCTCTCCCATAATCCAAATAAATAACCACGCTATTATCAGTCAGTTGTTTCTATAGAAATTTGTGTTTAACTTGTCATCAGCATAAATACCTGCTTTCTAACAGATAAAGGCCAAGTCAGAAAACCAGCAGGGTCTTCATAAGTATTGTGAAAGATGCTAAATGAAAAGAATTTTCTTTCTTACCAGGTATGTCATGACGTTCTCTCTTCTGTTTGAAATTCAAAGCAAGATATTACAATCTAAGATGAAGGATGAAGTTTTTGAAAGGCTGTTGTTAGGGGTTATTGAAATGAATTCTCCTGTTGGATTTCAATAGGAGCAGTGTTAGACTCAGTCCTGACCATTCGAAAAATACTACGTTATTCTTTATAGATAACATAGTATTATCCAAGGAGTAAGGCATTCTCATGAGTTTTCTCTCCAAGAAATGAAATTAATTCATAGAGATGAGATAAGAAAATGCATGAAATGAGGTCTATCCGTGATCTCTACAGAAGTTCCAGCCCAGTTCCAATAATTTTTTTATTTTTTTTTTAGTCTACTTTGGAGTTTCTGGGTCTGTTGGAAAGCAGAAGGGCTCAAGCACCAAAAGAAAGGTCATTCATTCTTCACATATTTCTTGCCAAATGAAAGCATCAAATTTGTTTGCTCAGCAAACCTGTATAGTTTGGAAAAGCTTTTTACATGCTTATCAAAACCAAATGCTGGAGGCTTAGCCAATGCATGCAATAACCCAGCCTTGCTGAGAAAGCTGTCTTTCTTGCTGTCAGTGCCTTCCCTGCTTTCCAAACAGGTTGGATATATTCTTTTAGGTCATTATTATGTAAATAGAGCAGAGGCCCACACGTATTAAATTGAATAGGATGTGCAATCATGGAATAATGGGACAACAGCTTTATATCCATTCCAAATGGATAGACGGGTTCAATAATAACTATAATTCCTGATGTCCAGGGTGAGATTATTTTGCGATATCCGACAAAGTAATCATTTCTCAGAGGGTGACTGTAAAACATTCAGTCTACTTTTCAGCCTTTGACTTAGGTCTGAGCATGTGTTCTGCCGAGCCCCCGGAATACGCAGCAGGAAGGGCTGGCTGCCCAACTCGCGTCTTCTGCCGAAAGCTGCTGTGCTTTTGCCTCTTGCACACAGCAATCCCTACCGCTTTCCATTTTAATAAGCTGTAATTCATAGCTAGGTTTTCTGCTAAAATCTCCTGATGCAGCACATTTGTGGACTGGTAATTCTGTTAATTTTTTCTTTTTGCACTTTAAATCATGAGTTCTAATTTGGGGTGAGGTCAGCTCTTATTTATCTGTGAGGCTCGGCATGGATCGGGTGTTTTAGCCGCCATTGTAATGCAGCCTTCCTTGTGATTTGGAGGCAGCGGAAGATAGGAGATAAAAGATGCAGAACTCGGGGGGGTGGAGGAATTCGTGCATGTGTATTTTTTCTCACACTGTCTTTGAAGCAGAAACATCTGCTGAAAGCCATAAACAGCTGAGTTCAGCAATACCACATCATGCTGCCAAGCAACTCTGCTTTCCTCTGTAACTTTCACAGCAGAGGAAATAAATCAGTCAAGCAATAAAGAATGAAGAAAATTTAGGAAAAAGCGCCAAAAGCCGAACCTTTCTAGAATAAAGTGAATAAGATCTTTGTTAGTATTCGGTGGAGCAAATTGAAATATGTTTCTTACACACGTAAGGCCATTATTCCTCTGCTTGACATTCCAGGTTCAGAACACCAAATGCACTCAACTCGGTCCGCCCTCTAGCGTCAGTCAGTTTCTGGGGAGGATGTTGATTTGATTAATTACCCATTTGCAGCAGAAATGTACTGGAAGTTGCTCGGGTGACCTCTGGATCATCTAATGGCTGATGGGAATTCTCCATCACAAGCAGAGCATTGGCCTGTGCTAGTCTCAGGGTCCATAGTGTCTGAAAGGAGAAACAATTATTATCCTGTGTCCATAACATTTACTTTAAACCCGGTGCGCTTTCTCCTAGGTGCTGCATTGTGGGATAGCATCCAAACATTTCTTAATTCCTCGTGTTTCAAGCTCTTCTGCCTGAGTCGTGGTATCTGCCACTGTATAACGATGACCAGAAAGCTGTCCGTGCTCTGGGAGTGTTGTGCCATAGAAGAGCTGGGTTATATGTCACAGGGGATCCAGAAAGATCCTCACCAGTGCCCATGTATTAATGACCCATTGTCATTAAGACCATCAAGGCTTGTCTAACACAGCCCTCCTTTATTCAGATTAAATTTCTTCTAGACATTGGTTAAGCCCGAGAGACAATAACTTTGCTTTTATGTGGGGTGGTTGAAGTCTCTGCTCCTTGTTGCTAAAACTACGGCAAGCAAGGGAAGGCCGTGCTGCTAATTCTAAGTATATACATTCTCTAGCTCTCTGTCCCTCACCAAGCTTGTTGTCTAAAAATGCCCTTTACAGGAAAACATCTATAGTGCTGCAGAGCTGGCTGGTTGGCTGGTGACCTGCCTGTAAGGACTGCATTACTCAAGTATTCGCTTGTCCTTGGAACATGAAAAGGCAGACAGCTTGAGCCTGGGGTATTACTTGGTACATAGTGAACATTTAAAAAGCACAACATTTCAGGTCCTTATTGGTAATAGAAAGTACTGTTTTCAAAAGTGCCATTTGACATTTAGAAGATTAACTGGTATTGACTTCCTGTATGAGTTGGGCTCCTGAGTATCTGAGTCACTTTTGGAAACCTGAGTTGGCCATCTGTTTCACTTAGGCTTTGCAGTGCCAAGTGAAGCAATGCATAAATACTTTGATGACTATAGTTTGTAGTACCTAAATTTAAAAAAGGAGTTATTTCAACAGTCTGACACCTATGGTAATTTTCAGAAGCTCTGGGGCCTTGAATTCCCACTGCCGGGGAGAAAGCAGATGTGTTTGAAAGCAACGGGAGTTTGAAAGGAACTTGGACTTTTGAAAACCCCAGAGCTACCCCATCACTTTTGAAAGTGGAACTAAGGTACTTCCAAAAATTTCACTTGCCATCCCAACCAGATGTCCGACAACAAAAGCTGAAAGCAAAGAATATTTCTTAAAATGGGGTAGAAAACCGAAATGTAAAAAGGTAGCAAATATAATAGGAACTTCCTATTGCAAATTGGTCTATAGATTCTGAGAATGTGTATGGAGGACACAGTCGAGATGGAAATCATGGGCATTTGTGGCACTGGGGAAGCAATTTCTGTTATCGATTCAAACCGAACATGGGCAGGAAAGGCAGATATGGCTAGAGTCCAGCATAGAGAGAGTACGCCATGCTTTTGAGCAGTGCTGTGGCATGGGAGGGATCACAAGAGTGATTTGGGAAGAACTCGGCATTAAGAAGAGAGCTCTATGCTGAGCTTGGGAAGAACTTGGCATTAAGAAGAGAGCTCTATGTTGAGCTTGGCAACAGAGAAGACAGAAGACTTGAGGTTGAGGAGTAGAGGACATAAAAGAATAGGTGGTTTAGAAGTCTAGCTTAGGACAACTGGTAGTGACATCCATGAGAGGCATGAGAGTCAGGGAGCTGTGTGGGTCAAAGCAGGGGAAGTGCAAAGGAGTAACTGTGCCATTCCAGTGGAGAAAGTAGGAGAGGAGATGCAGGGACCTACTGCAGAGCTGCCCGGTGGAGCCGCAGGGGGAAGCGGGGCTGCGCTGAACAGGCTCTGGCAGCAGTGGATGGTCCCTCTGCTGACTGGCCGCAGTGCCCTGGCTGGTGTCCACAGCCTCTGAGGCAGGAGGGGGAGCAACCAGCAGGGAGACAGATGAAAATAGCAATATTAACATGAAATCGATAGTCTTGTTTCTTCTTATTCCTTTCTAGTCTAGGCAGGTGACAGTCTTCATTCCCATCTTTCCTTCTCTGCTGTGTGACTTAGCAATAATAAACTCTTCCTTTAAGCTCAATAAGGATGTTCATAGAAACTTTTTATTGCACCTTCTTCGTTTTAACTGGAGTTCAACAGTTCCTCACTGCCACATTGTGAAACTGGGCCAAATAAACAGCAGAGTAGTCCATCCATCACTGCTTTAATTTAGTGCCTTGAAGGAACTGACTAATGTAGGAAGAGAGCACACAATGCAGTTTGAACAGCCATCTCCAGGCATTTAACATAGGGGAGGCTCACAGTGAGAGCTCTCGGTGCCCTGGCCCATCTTCCTAATGTTTCAATACCCAGTTTTATTTGGGACAGTCTCCATAACTTCTCAGGATTATGTCACCTTCCTTCCTTTTAGATTTGGTAGCAAATTTGATGCTGCTGAGAAGTGGCTGTTTTGTTAGTTTTGGAGACTGTAGAGAGTTTGTTGATCAAAGATGTAAAGAACAGGAGCAACTTCTTACTAGTCCTCCCCTGTGATACTCCTTGACCAGAAGGACAATAAAATCTGGAAGTCCATATATTTTTGAGTGCTGCATTTTATTTTTGTGCTTGTAATGCTTGATAGAAGCAGTTCTATTTTGGTGCCATTGCATTTTTAATGACAAAAATTCAGTTGGCATATTGCAACCAGTGCTTTCTCTTGCTCCTGGATCCAGACGGCATGGATACAAATTGCCAGGGTTTATTACAGCAGCATGCCAGTGGCAGCCAGGCAGAATGGCAGTCTGAGGCTGCCTCTGGTTCGTTTTACTGCATACAGAGTGTAGCAGTTTTTCCTATTAACATTTTCCACGCCAGTCAGCTTGACCATATACAAAGTCTTTGTTAGGTATGACTGAGAGAGAATGTAAAATCCATATGGATATGACTGTGGATAGAAATCTTTTTGTAGGAAGCTGTGAGGGCTTAATTGGTGTGTCACCATTTCTTTCTCGAGATATTTCCCACTTTCATAATTTAAAGCCTTTTAAGTTACTAGTTTTTGTTTGAAGGTGATACTCTGTGGGGGTTTTGTAATCCATTATAATTAATTGTATATTGATTGTTGTTAAAGAATTTAGAACAATGGGAAATGTTCAAGTTTATTCCTGCAGCTGGATCAGGAGTGTATAAAAGCCTTTGTTTTGTGATTTCTAAGCTTTAACATGAATTAAGCATTCGTTACATTTAAGATGTATAAGATGGAACTGGACTGGTTAGCATGACAGTAGATGCAAATAATATTTAAAAGATTTGTTTCCCACTGTATAACCTCCCTGATTTCCTTCATAACAATGTCAGAGTACTCAAAGCCTCACGCACATGGCAGGCAGGGCTCTGATGCACTTATGGTTTGTGTCCCCATTTCCCCGACGAACTCCCATATGACCTTGGGCAAGTCACTTCATTTATGTGTTCCCCAGCTTGCATATCATAAAATAGGCTAATAGTACTGTACTCCCAGGAGCTGCGTATAAAAATTCTGCCTGAAAGCAGTAAGGGAAGGGTATTGCTATTGTTGTTGATGTCATGTATCTATTCAAGCAGCATATTCTGGTGGTCTCATGCATCCTACGGGTAGACCCACTGAAGGCAGCAACTGTTCGTACATTGAGAGTGGTTTGCTGGACAACGGCCAGAAAATAGGGATGAACCTATAACAAGTAGATATCCTTCGAGGCATTTAGCAGCAGGAATTATGGTTCAGAACCATGTTAGGAGGGTGGACAGATACATAAATAATTTTCATCAGGATTTAAAGTCATTCCGGAGGCATAGTCTACTCTGCATGTAAACAAAATGTACGTCTTGAGGGAGTCTGTATCGCAGCTAAATCTGCTCATGTATAAATCCTCTTTTTGGAGCTTTATATTTTGTGATCATTGTAATTTAAATTCAGCTACAGTCCACAGGATTTGCACATTTTACCACCATTAGGGAAGTCAATAGGAGCCATGCATCCCACTCACTGTAGCTGCCCTTCAGTAATTAAATCCTTCCCATCTCCTAAATCCAGAGTCAGGTGCAGCAACAGCACTTGAGACAGCCTTTGAGAGCATGCAGCCTGGGAACGTGCATATGAAGGACAATTAATTCAGCCATTTTGCATTTGTCTTCTTACTTCTGTCTTCCTCTTTCCTGAGATGCTGAGCTGCTGGCTGTTGTTGCTGGGTGAGCAACCCCTCCTGCAATTGTCAGAAGGTTGGTTCATCCCCTGCTGACTTCTGTGCCAGGGGATCAGGTTGCCACGTTCCCTGAACCCTCTGGCTTCCTTCTGATGTTTATTTGGCACTCATCCCGTCATGCACATTGCCTGGTGTTAAACAACTGCAACCAATTCTTCAGACCAAATTCATCACTGAAACAAACTGATACTGGGAGATGCATCCCCAGATGATAAAACTTTCCAGCAGAAAAATATTCCGTTCTGCTATTACCTCTTTTTGTAGTTCCTTCCAGTGTTTTCATTTTATGTTGAGGAAGTTGTGATTGTTTTGTAGTAAACAACTTTCCAGGAATGACAAATGTTGCTTTGCCCATTGAAAAGAGGAGACGGATGTTCCGTAGAGCAGGAGAGAGAGGAAAATCCAAGGTTTTTACCAATCAGCCACGTTTTACTTTTTTTCCTGTAGTTAAAAGTGTAGAATTGAAACCTGCAGGGGAGGGAGTGTTGAACATTACTTCACCTCAGTCATCCCTGCTAAGTATTACAATTGCGAGAAAAGAATCCTTAATATCCCTGTTCCACGTGGAGCATTTTATTAACTCAGGGAGGCACTTGGGCTTGGCTTTTTTTTTTTTACCTGCAGGAAATAGTAAAATTTGACAGGTAATATTGTAAATGAAGACAGTAAACAGCTGTTGAAGATGATAATGTCTGAGTGGTTTTGTTGTTTCTATGAAAACTTAGTTACACTCATTTTAGATTAATTTTTCATTGTCTTCTGTTAAATGAGAATTGCTTACAAGGCTGCTTCAAATGGAACCTTGATTGCTTTCCCTCTGCTGCCAAAACCATAAAAGGCCAAAAAAAATCAAATGCATAAAAACATTTATGAGCAGTGATACAATAAATTCGTGCTATAGTGCATTTTAATTTGATAAATTAAAGTTTTGCTATGCAGCATTTTGTGTTCATGTGTGAGAGAGCCATATACATTAGCCATTTTAAATTCAATACTGTGTTAAACAGCAGTAAAAGCAATTCTGGCAGCTATTGGGACCTTTTGGTGCGGTATTATGAAATTCCACAAAAGTCTGAGATGGAGTGTGGGAGAAATGAAATTAAATGTACTTACAGAAAAGGAAGTGCAAGGATAGTCTTGCAGCAAAGCCACCAAAGAGTGATTTAGAAGATAGAGCTTCAGTTCGCACATCACCCACAGATTCCTGTTACCTTTCCAAGTGCTCCTCAGAGACATGGAAGAAAGGAGCAGCCCTTGCAGTCCAGGCACTCAAAGGGTGACTAGGTCAGTTTCCAACTGCTGCAGGTATTTGATGTGATCTGGAACAAGTCACTCTGTTTTCTCTGGGCCTCATTTTTCCATTTATAAATGGCACTAATAAACATCCTTTCACTCTTTTTCTGGCTTGTTTTGTCTGCGTGGGCCACAGGGTCTCCTGGTATGTGAAGCCATCTCCTACTATGTGATATACCACTTAGCACCATGGTGTGCCAGCATTCAGTGAAACACTGTAAAAGGAAAGGAAGGAGAATAGTTGTGAAGAGTCAAAGCCATAACTCAGTCCTGCTTTGAAGTATGTTAGAGGCATTTAAAGCTTCTGCTGACTCTCTGCATATGGGTGATTTCCCCCAAGATGGATATTTCTTCGAGTCTGAGAAAGTGGTGAGGATCTATTGTTTGTGAGTTCACAGAACAATCAGGCAAGTGTGAATGAAGGTCATTTGTTTTGTTTGTTAGATCATACACTTAATAACACTTGAGTCCTCCTATGACCTTTTACAGAATTTTGTTTTGGCATAAATGTCAGGAAATGCAGCCAGGAATGAAAATATTGATAAATATATTGCCGGGATTTAAATTGTAACTTAGGCTTGCTGGAGAACAGATATTTAGGCATCCTTAATCATTTTTGAAACATTTCTCATCACACAGTCCTTCATATAAATACTTCTGAAAATGTTTTTAAACATTTGTTTCCCTTTGCAAGGCTTCACAGCATGAAAAGCATTGTTCAGGGAGGGGAATCACTGCCTCTTTAAAAAATTGCTATTTCAAAGTTCACTGCAGAATCATTTTTTGTAGCTTCATCCAAAAAAAGTTCAGCTCGGATGTGCCAATACTTTTTTAAGCAGCTCCTGTTTTTCTTCTATTGAGCCAATTCTCTTGACAGGCTTAATAGAAGGACAGGCAAGACAAATGACTGGTGTGAGATCATACAGTTAGTCCATGACCCCAGAAAGGGCTTTGACACAGTCTCTTAACACTAGACCACGTGCTACTGCTGTAAGCCAACAGCACACAGCTAACAGGGCTGCTGCCGCTTCCCCCAGCGCCAGTTACCACGGCTTTGAAGTGGGGAGAGAGAAAGGGGCAGCAAGTGAGCAAGGAGAATTTGTCTGTGGATAGAAGAGTTGATCTGAATCCCCTTTGACAACAATCCCCTGCGTGGAAAGGGACTGGGTTGTGTGGTTAATATCACAGGAGGCTGACGGTAGATCTTGGCTAAGGATAACGTCAATCTGAAGTGCAGTCTGAGAACTGAGAACAGGGAAGGGAAGTAGGTGTAATTTAAGCTTGACAAATTCAGCCTGTCCAACATGTTTTCTTCGTGTCTGCTACTTCCCACTGTACGTATATGTATACATGCACATACATTTAGTGTTTCATTCACAAATTTGATGTTCTCAGTTCTTTGGCTGTCACAGATGTTTTTGTGCTTGCCAGTAAATTACATCAATAATTCCAGAAGCCTTTTTTTTATCTGCTGGCATAGTGGAAGTAGTGGAAATAGTGTATGATAACTTAATACAGCCAGCTAAGATATCCTCTGTTTTTTCTCTTCCCTTCCTCTGTCCGCTTCACCAAGACATTTTCATTCTCTGAACCAAATCATCAGAAAGAAGAATTGAATAAAAATTCCCTGGTGTCAAGAGATAATGTCAATTTACACTACGTGACATCTACTGAGGCTGAAGAGACAATCTCCAATAGCCTAGAGCACCTCTTGCTACCCAATATTGTCTTAGACACAATTTTTATATTTGAATATTTGGAGCTCAGTATTCCTGTAAATCCCTTTTTCTGTAACCAAAATGCCCCATCTGGTTTGGGAAACCCTTTAAATTAGTCATAAAGGCCAAGTCTCTTTATAGAAAGAACTGGGCAACACAGGCATCCTATCTGCAAAAATAAAAGCTAACTTCATAGTGGAATGTAATTCTTGGAAGAGTTGGCAGTGCTGCTAAAAATTATTAAGAAAATATTTATCCATTAAAAAAAGTCTTTTAGATTGAATGTCATGTAGATATGGGCATGTTCAGAATGTATAACAGACTCTGAAAACCATCCCATCCACAACACATTAACCTCTTTCTTTCTGGTACAAAACGTATATTCTACAGTCAGCAACAGTAAGATATTTGCAGTCCTTTATAACCCGTATTTGACAGTTCTGTATATACCATGTTAGCTTAGCACTGCTCCCACACCAGAGCACTGGAGTTGAACACCCCTGGAAATTCAACTGTTAATGTCAGATTGCTCTACAGAGATTTTATCTCTGCATTAGCCAGAATTTAAAATCACTAGAAGTGAAAGTTTTTGCTCAGGGATTTTAGCGTGAATTCCACTGAACAAAGAACACCTGCATTTCTGTTGTGATCTTCGGGGGACCGTATTGATCAGGGTCTATCAGGTAACCTGAACGATTCATGTCACTTGTGCTACAACTATTTTCATGTTTGGTGACCAAAAAAATTTGGGCACGAACTTGTTTACTTTCCATGGCCAACCATGGACAATCGCTCAGCCAGGTGCATTCCTGACATCTCCATCTGTTGAAATAATCCCCAAGTAAAGAAAGGGTTACTGCTTGTTGTCCAGTCCTTTGCAGCCTGATGTTGAATACTCTGCCAAGTGATGCTAAAGCATAGGTCATGTCCCAGCTGGAGGTAATAAGAAGGATGCAGAACAGAGGAGAATCAGACTGTCACCTCAATTCATTGAATTAGGGGAAGGAGAGGAACAGCAAAAGGAAAACCCATCTCATACACAGTGCAGCCAGGCCACCTCTGGGAGCAGAGCATTACAGTTGGTGGAATATTCAATAGCAGCCTGTACGCAGCTCTGTGCTGGTGGAAAAGGTCATCTCTTGGTTTGCCTTGGGCATCAGAAAATACTTTGAAATTGCCCTGGCTTCTCTAAGCTGACAGTGCTGCTGGAGAGGGCGCCTGAGGGTACAAGAGAGGTGGCAGTGGAACAGTGGCCCCACTCCCATCAAAATCAAAAGCAGAACAACAACTGACTTGAGTGAAAGTAAGGTCAGGACCAAAGCGTCACATGCAACATATTTCAGTGTTGTCATCATACTGATTTTTCAGACACAGGAGAATGGTTAGCAGTATTCACTGTACAGCTTCAAGAGCTTTGAGAGATGTTGACACAAATTTTAATAGATGGATCGTTTCCTGCACACTATGGTTTCTGTATTTAAAGAAAAAGTGCCGTGTGCCGAGGGGAATAATAATGTGTCCATGCTCCTTCTATAATCTCGTTCTGAAGGGGATGCATCTGACAGATTGCCACCCCAGGAAAATCAAACTAGATTAAGGATCCGTAGCTGGGAAGAGGCTGGAAGGGGCAAACTCCTTTATATTTGTGCTGTTAATTTCCAGGACTACCCGGTCTAGTTGGCTGTCATCTTTCCCCCTTTTTAACCTTTTTTTCATATTGCTCCTGCAAGCCTGCTTTATCAAATAAGAATTCACGACAGCGTTCTTGGATTTTCTCCGCATACAGCTATAAGTGTGTTTTCCCATTGCAGACTCTTCAGATGAGAGTATAGCACAGCTGGGGCTGACAGACGTTGTCTTTAAGAATTGTCACTTATCTGCCATCCACACACCTGTGGAGTCTGTTCTGTTGCTGTTGTCATACAGGAGTAATTAACAGGTATAAGAACATTTCTTAACATACCCACAAAGGTATAAATGCAATTGAATTACCCCAGTTGAACAGCAAGGCAAGATGAACTGCTGGGACTCAGGTGAGCAGTGGTATTTTGGCAATCCACAGTACCGTGGCTGTTCGCACTCCTCAGGACAGGTCCTCTGACTTGGGGTTAAAGGAAGGGATTGTTAATGACATCTGTCATTTTTAAAGTCTCTGCTGGCAACAACCTTTTGCTTTCTGCAAAAGTAGTTGAGGCAGTGTTACAGGGCGGCGGATTGGGCCAAGAGATGGCTGATAGACAAATTGATAGGGTTTGAGATCTAGAGATTTAGTAGAAAGACTATTGGCGAGTAGTGACTAATGATCCAAATCAGATCTTGTTTATAAAATGAACGAACCCTCATGTATGAATCTCATACTGTTTCAGACTGTCTATAGCGTAGAGTCTCTAAGTGCAGAGTGGGATGTGAACAGTTCTTTGAAAATAAATTCACCCTTAGCAGCTGGCAAAGAACCTGAGCACGTGGCACTCTCAGCCCTGCAAATCGCATCAAGCTCCAGCTCCTGCAAGTACCTTCGCAGAGGGCTGTAAATCTGATAATGTATGCTTTTGTGAGGATTTCCCTGTAGGATTGAATTCCTACTCTTTTCCTGCTCCATTTTCACTTTCCATTTTCAGAGAAGATAACTCTCAGTTTTAGTTTTGAAATTAAACTGATTGGACTTACTTTTCTACTGGTTAGATTGAAGCAGCAGAAGGAAGCCTATCTGTGATGGAGGGTGTGTCAGCAGATATTCTCCTTGTCTGCAGTCTGGCGCTCGGAGTTCAGCTCTCATACATGGATTTGTGTGGGACAAATTCGCACAGTGGTGAATATCTCACCACGTGACTGCAATCATTAATTTCCACTACTTCTTCCCGTGCATCCCAAATAGCTATTTCAGGCCTGCGCTGCCGTCATCCTGCTGGTGACAGATTATGAGTTCCTAAGACATCGTGTTGTCACAGGTGCGTTGTCTGAACTTGTGTGTTCCTGTGAACGTGATTACTCCTGCTGCGTTGTGCTCTTTCTCATCTCACCGGGCGTTGTACCGCTAATCCTGCAGGCATACACTCTGTGTGCGGAGGAGCTTTTGCCATTGGCTTTGCATTTCTCCAGAGCCTTGGAAAACTGGCCTTTCATCAGCCTAATTCCACCTGTCTGATCAAGCAACGTGTTGAAAGTCAGCAAAGAGCAGGAGCGGAGACGAATATTTTTAACGATTTCAGTAACAAAGGCTTGTTTTTTAGAATCTTCTTTCCCTTTTTTTTGACAGTGTCCCCTAAATGTCATCTATATAACTATTTGTAGAAAGCTATTTTGATTCACCTATGCAGAAAGGCATAGGAAGAAGGATATAAAAAGGCAGTAATGGTTGCGTGGAAAAAAATCACAGTACATTTAAAAATCTTTGCTTTGGGCTGAGAGACAAATGTGTAACTATATGGTGCATAGAGAGATTCTGTGCTAGACTCTTGTTTATTACTTTCTGCAGTAAAAATGTTGCTGCTGTTTAAAGAGTATTCTGGTATCTTGCAGCCTATGGTCCCCCCTAGCACTCCTACCTTCCTCCTGGGGGTCAAGTTCAGATGAAAATTTTTTCCTAGCAATGGAATGTCACCTTTATAAAGCATGACATCTCTCAAAAGCCTCATCACATCCGTTGCGTTTTCTTGCTTTGAATCAGGGCCTGATTTAGCAAATTTGAAACTGAGATTTCCCAACAAATTAGACATAGCTATTTTCTAATTGAGGTGCTGTAGGGAAACAAAACCAGATTTGTGTGATTCTGTGATTTGGACAGAACCAGAGATGTCAGAGCCGTCCCTTCAAAGTTGCTTTTGGAGTTTATCTGCAAGTATTTTGTCAGTCGAGTAGGCACTTGCTTTTCTCACAGGCCATTTAACATTAGGATCGTGTCTCCTTCATTTGTCTTCTTGAAATATTGAGGACACATTGCTCTTCATGTGCCTGACAGTCAGACAGGAACGTCTGCACTCTGCCTGAAAACTGATGTCTGCTATCAGCTCTTAGAAGAAACATTTTGGCTGCAAATACAAACATTCAGTCGTCGTCCAATGAAATGTTCAAAAAGTAGCTGGCATCTCCTGGAAACTTTTGCTTAAAGATAGTTTTGCTACTATAGCAAATATCTTCTGTACTGTCCTGCTTTTTCATTTTATTAAGCAGAGGTGTCAGGTACGACTGCCAAGTAAGAAATATCCAGGACTTTTCTCCATGCAAACACACCAGGTCTAGACCTGAAGACTCCATCCTGATGGTGACAATGTCTTCATTAGTAATACAGAATGACTTTACTTTTTTTTTTTTTTTAACTCCACCCTAACACTGAACTGCTTTTGCCCCACAACTTAATATTTTGGTTCAAAATGAAATACTTTTTATTGTGAAAATTACGACTTGCTTGAGGAAAGCAGAGCATTTAAGAAATGACAACTTTTTGGATAGAACCTCTGATGATTGCAATTGTAACACAACATTTTGATGTAGCAATGGGGGAGAAGTCCATGATTAATACATACGGTCCCCACAGTAAGAAGAAAGAAACATATAAATATCCAGAAGTGAAAGGGTGAACTTGCTAGGGAGATGCCGAATTATGCAGAAATCCAAACATAGATAGTTGGTGTAATCTCAAATCTATCAGCCGTGACAGTATCCTTTTAAATGACTCCTTAAAAATGTTAATTGCACATCGTAGGCACTTCAGCAATGACATTTCTGCCATTGAACGTCATGGGGACATTTTTCCTTTTATTATCCTTGAACGGGAGTTAGGCACCAAATAACTGTATCGTGAAGTGTAATAGATCTACCTCCAATATTTATGATGCTTCCGCTTTTAATAAGCTTCTTTATAAATTTAGAGTGAGAGCTGTGGATGGTATTAAGAAGGCAGCATTGTTAAGTTTTGCTTTATGAACTGTAAAACCAAGGTTTGTCCGTCAGACATCCAGAGCTACAGATGCTGAAAGCCCTGGGGTCCATTATTTTTGTAAATTTGAATAAGAGCTGGTTTATAATTGCAGACTTGACTTTACTGTCACATTTTTGTCTGATTTTTGTTTTAAACACGCAGAAAGAAAGGGAAGGGTAAAAGAAGGGGAAAACAGACAGGGAAGAAGGAGGGAAAGTGAAATAAAACATCCTGGCAACTCACTGCTGGCATTTTAGGATTTTCCACTGTGAGCTCAAAACGGAGATTCTTTGTCTAAGATGGCTCCTGTGGCTTCTTCTCCCTCTTTACCCCTTCAGAGGAAAGAAAAAGATATAAAGAGTGAGCTAAAACTTCCTTTTTTATTGCTGTCTAGCCTATATTGCCTCTACCTTACTTTAGGAAACTTCCCTCTCTTTTATAGCGGGGTGCTTCACTGTTACTCAGTGCCAGATGCGCTGTGTTACCATTTTCCTCATCTCAGCAGAGTTCTTTGATTAATGTCAGCATGGACCTTATCCTACACTTTCCTGACTTTGGGTTGAGTTTTTTGAGTTTTTTTCCTTTCATATCTTTTGAGGACAGATTTGGTGAACTGCAGGTACAATGTACATTGAGAGGTACTAAATGTATGTTCTTTCTGGATATCTAAACTTTTTTTTTTTATGTTCATGTAAAGGCCAGCCTGACGATGCCAAAATAGTGAATTGAGGGATGGGAGGCGTAACGTGAGCAACATTTACAAAACTCCCCCCACCCTCTTGTCCTTTACACTTCTCCATGCATGGTGTTGGTTTTACAATGCTTGTCACAGTTTAATACTATAAACTCTCAGTGCACAGCAGCAAAGCTATGCTGAGAGATGGCAAAGTGTTCCTTTGCAGGTTTGACCTTGCAAGATTATACTGTGCATATTTGCAGTTTACAGAGATCATGAAAGAACAAAATAGTATTACTCATCATTGTGATGATAACCTCTGGACATATGTATTCAGAGTGGACCAGTCTTTGCAATTATCCAGGACAGTGTCCTAAACTGTAAGTATACCCGCAAATAATCAGTAAATCCAGATCAGACCACTATTCCTGACGCTGCGCTCCTGTCAGCTTTCACCTGTGTCATTCCCACTTGCATGGAGTTTTGGCTGAGCTCAATATTTATCCTACTGTTACTGCTCAGACTATCTTTTCCCTAGACTAGTTTGGGGTTTTGCTTTACCCTAATTGTATTTTACTTTAGCATAGTGAATACCATGTGAGCAGCATACAACATTAAAGAGAATTTGCAAGAAAAGAGTAGGATTAAAAGAGTATATAATATATTCTACAAATACTAATAAGGAGAGGTACGACCTGAGATTGCAGAAAAGGAATATATTCCTGCTGCAGACTGCTCCTTAGTGAAGCTTGCAAAAATAATACTGACTTTCTAGAAATAAAGCTACTTCTCCACCTGCCCCAGACTGATATTCTCTAGCTCTAGATTGTACATAGTATTATTCAATTCCCTGCAGCTTCTAGGCCGAGGGACTCCACACAAACTGAGTTTGCTCTGTGATGAAATTGCAGCTGTTGAGCTTATTTCTCAAAGGACGCGGCTCATTTCAAGATCCTTTACTCTCTATTTGCGCAGCTTCACAGACACCTAGAAAAAAAACCTCTTCAGCTAAATTGGAGGTCTCTTCAGATAGCTAGCACCAACTAGTTGTTGATCATTGCTGCTGATCTGAAAAATCCCTTTACCTTCTTTGTGCCCTTGAACTTGAGAAGCTGCAATTGTGTCCAAATGGAATGTGGGGGAGAGCATGGGGCTCTCACCCATAAGCTTGACTTCTCATTGCTCCATGAACTTTTTCATGGCCAGAAAGTTTGAAAAACTACTTTTGATCACTGTTGGGTTATTTCCTTCATTGTTTCACCGTAATATTCAATGCTTGATTATATGGGCTTTTTCCTTTACCATGCCATTAAATGTGTGCTTTCTTTACATCCATTGCCTCTACGAAATGCAGATGTCTTATCAATTTTACGTGCCTGGTGAATGGTTAGCTTTCTAGGTGTTTTTCCAGTAGGCACGTGCAGCCACCCTGTTGAAAAGGAATGGCGATCTTTATGCACAGATGCTTTGGGAGTTTCAAGCCTAGCCCAAAAGCAGATACGTTAGCAGAGCAGTAAAAAAACCTCACAGTAAAAACTATAGGAACTGGAATGTGAAGACACTTGACTTGTAAATTAGATGTGCATATCACACATCTGATTTACATATGCAGTTACAGATAAACGTGATTTGTCTTGCCACCTGATTCATAATGCAGTTTCATCTTCGGTTTGTTTCAGAACAGATGCAAATGCCTGATACGCTTATATCTACCTGAGCAATACCTGGCGGGATGTGATGCGTAGCAATCAGCAGTTGGGCTGCACCCTTTTCTTTGATGACTGTGTCATTTGAGACCACAAGTATCTGGTACAGTCCAGTATCAGTAATCCATTACTAAAGAACTCAACTGGTCGTGTCAACAGCAACTGACACATCTTCACTGGAAGGGGTATCCTCTTTGGGGCTACTCCTGAAACCAGACCCTTTCACATCTCTGTGCCGTTTTGATCATATTTTCGAAATCTCATTGCTAATTGTGGGTACCTTGATTTTTTTATATCCCCCCAGAGAATACTAGTTTGGCACCTGGGAGTGCATGCTCAAGAAATTGGTGACCTGTCTCTTGAGTCATGCTGCATTAGAGTTTCTGCAAGTAGGGCTTGGTATGAATGACAGACACAAATGCGGACTGAAAGAGGAGGCTGAGTCCAACTCACAAGTGGGTTTAGAAAATTGAATACCTTGTTCTGTATCAATTCCAGGGGTATCTTTGCTTATAAATGGAATAAAACACACATGCAAGGTATTTGTAATCAGAAAATCCATCATATAGGCTGCTTTTTCAAAGGCGTTCTCCTGTCTCTGAACACGTTTCACTGTCTGCTCCCAAACTACTAAAGAAAGCAATTAAAAGTGAATGATAAAACATGCTTTTGTGTATTTGATCTCATCTTTCTGCTTTTAGCAGGCTGAAAGAGCCATATAATCTAATGCTGATGATCAGAATGATTCTGACTTCCTTTCTCCTTTTGAAAACACTGGGCTTGGAGCGAATCTCTCTGAAAATCTCTGCTCAGGGTCTCTTTTCCAATGATGTCTCTTGGAAGGTTTTTAGTGCTTACATATTTGCTGTCTCCAAAAGAGGAAAAAACTGCTTACTTACAGTGATTCTGGAGAGATTCCAGTGCTGAATGAATACTAAGTAGAAAATGTCCTTCTCAGAGGCAGGAAGAGATGATGAATCACTGTGAAAGCTTATTTCTTGACCAATCTGCCTATGTGTTTTGGTATCTGAAATTATAATGAAGACATTAGCAGACAAATATCTTGCACAAACTGAATGGAAAATGTAATAAAGGTGGGAGATGATGATAGCTCAGTGCTGGGATCTGCACGTAGTCTTTATACGATGGCACCAGTCTGAGACAGAGGGTCACACACCTGCTTCCTTTGGGAAGAGGGAAAAATCAATCTCATCTGCCTTGTGCCTGAATGGAAGGTAGTATCAGAGAAGACTAATGAGGCTGCTATCTTGACTGCGGTATTTATGGGTGATTAGTGACTCTAAAAAAACACGCTGCATAGAAGGAAGAAATTGGTGAGTTATTGTGATCCCCAGTCAGGTCTCCTTCGTTAAGGGACTGTCTCGCTCAGCTTTCTGCCAGTCCAAAAGCAGAGCATTTCTGTTTTTCTGTATTCTAATTAGCAACATAACTTTTGCCATTTGTTCTAGGATAGCAGTTAACATCACTAAGATTAGCAGCTGTGGGCAAGGCTTGTACAGAGAAGTCAGATACACAACACATACTGTTAATTTTTTTTTTTTCTTGAGACTACAAGAAAAAGTTATTATTCACCTTTTTCAGCTGGGAAATAAAAGCACAGGAAGATCACACCCCAGGCTCACCCTACCTTATACCACCAAGACAGCGCGTATTTTGTCAGCTAAGAATTTCCCTTGCAAGTGGGAGCTCTGAGCATAATGCAGCAGTTGAACCAGGAGTGGTTTTCTAACTCTTTCCTACATGGCACATTGTTGAAGCCAGCTGAGATCCTGGGGCTCAGGGCCAACGCGATAAAGGTACTGTATTCAGGAGCCTAGAGACAGACACCAGAGGTTTTTTAAAGCTCCATGATGCCTAATTCCTATTGATTTTATTTTAGCTGTAAGGATCTGTATCTTCATGTCTTGCCTGAGGTCATTAGAAGGTGCTGTGGAAGAGCTGGGAAGTGAAATGAGATTTTCTGTCTCAGTCGAATACCTTAATCAAAAAGCTATGTTTTATATCAGTTTATGACAAGAAAGCTAAGAAACCTTATTAACTAGTCTAACTCTCATCTGGACTGTATGAAGAAATCAAGTATCGTATTATATCATCCCTTTGAGGGTATACATGTATATTGTGTTATGTTGTTCGAGAGTTTTCTAAGTTATACCATGGATATTTTCCTTTGAAGTCCTTCATAATACTTTTAATGTGTTAGTTTTCCACGAAATTATGCCCTCCCTATCTGTTAATTGCCAAAATAGATCATCCTTTGCTTTCTCTTCTGCTGGTTTTATGGTTTAAAGATGAAAGCTAGACTAATATTGCAAAATAAGAAATTTAAACTCCATTTTGTCTCCAGTAGTTGGCATTCTTTAATTACCACATCCTTTCCACAGTTTTTCAATGGGATTACCTTTGTAACAGCTCTTATTAAGGACCTGCTGAAAGAAACTTACATGAAGCATTTGTACTCCATTTGATCAAGTCTTTCAGAAGGCAGATGGGTGGCTCAAGGTCCCGATGGTGGATATTACCGCATTTAGCCCATTGATGTCTGATTCAAAGAAACCTGGACTGGTAATGACCCACCCTTTGTTAACATTGAGTGCTGACTATGTAAGCAAATTGATGTGCAAAGAACAGCCCACATAATTTAATCTTTAAAGTCATCGTCAGTCACATTTTCCAGATCAGGTTCTAATCTCTGTGTTTTGCTATTTTTTTAAAAATTGCTATGATTCATCCTGATCCTGGGCTATGTCCATTGAAGATGGCCCAGTTATCAAATGTGATTAGGAGAAGGTGCAGGAGGAGCAAGAAATTGAAAATATCAGGAATAGAGGAACTATGTCCCATGCCCCATTATTGTCTTTTCTAAAATGGGAAGAAGCATCGCTGTATACATCTAAGTGGGCTCAAGTACGAATTGTTCTGGGGTCCAGTTTGACCACTGGCTTTTGATGAGAGTTTGTCTCTGTACATGGTAGTAACGTATCTCAAGACATTATATTTTAGTGAAGAGTAAGATGTACAATGTAACTGAAGGAGAATGGGGTTTGTACTCTTTTCAGATTTTTATGTCATTTAGGAAGTGCTGATCTTGCATTAAGATGTCACTGTCAAACTAGATAGCATTAAAGAGAGGGAGCTGCTAAATTTTCAGCAGGTTGAAGTGTACTTGGATCCCTAGGCACTTTCGGTACAAATCTGTTGGAATAAAGGATGACTAAAAAATGTTTTTAATCTAGGCTTTTTAAAATTTCTCTTTTGAGAGCCACTGTAATAAATCGAAATTATTGATTTAGCCCATAGCAGTCCTAAGATCCACTCATTTAAGAGTCTAAACTGCTCTATTACTCAGAGCAATAACCCAACACTTTGAAATCTCTCATCAGAGACTCCTGGTCCGCACATGTAGACAGGCATTCAACAAAGATTTCTGTTTGTTTATGGATCTTACAGCAGCTGAGATCTCTGCACTGCTTTTCTTAGTAATTATCTGCCTGCCTTCTCCCACTGCACCCTCTGAAAGGCTTTGCAGCACTCCGCCTGTGACTCACTGCTTCTGGGCTCAGCTGAGCCCTGGCCATGTGTGGCCAGCACAAGCCATTTCAGCATTGACAGATTTAACATCATTTCACCTCTTCCTAGACCACTGCAGAGAAAACAGCATCTATTTTGCATTCTAACATTGGTGGTATTACCCACATTATGAGTCTATCCATGGGCTTACGTGTGGGTTGTGTATGCATCATACCATGTTTTAAATCCCCTATGGTGAAAAGCAGGTTGAGTACAGCTTTTGATACCCAGTCCTGGGTATGCATATAAGAAAAATCTCCTTCCAAGGGTAAATATTTCTCAGGGCACTGGAGGTTTGAATGATCAATAAGTAGTTGCAAAGGAATGGTTAATATTGTACTCAAAATTATTCTAAAATAAAAAATCCTGGTTAAATTAACACTAGCTGGTATCAAAAATGTGTTTTCTGTCTGTATAGTTAGCAAGAGCTGGTGAGTTCCATGGCAGTGTCTCCCTATGTCACTTCTGTTTTGCCTTTTATGCATTTTTTATTATCTTTCCATTAACAGGATATTTCTGTTCCACCTTCTTTTTCTAAAATTGTTCCTCAGAACGTTTGCACAGCTCTGCAGCACAGTTCCTCCTCATTCTCCTGGGGTATTAATTTACTGCCAGGCTATGCCAGTAGTAAATTACTAACCCCATCACTAACTTGCTGGCTCAGCTGCTGTGACCAGTAAGTAGCACCTAATCATTGCCCATCTGCTCCAGCGAAGGAGTAGCTATGGGCTCTGCTCCTCGCTTGTGCCTGTGTGCTCAGACCCAGACCCAGAGCCGGAGTGGCTGTTGAGCAGATCAAAGGGAGTTCTTACTCCCTTGTGCAGGCGCATGGTCCAGTCTAGCCCTGAATGATTAGCATATTTATAAATTAAAATAAATCCAAGGACTGAACTGGCCTAGGGGAACTCTCAATCCCATCAAATTAGACTCATATATCCACCCCAGAGCAATTCCTTAGAAGCCCTGCCTTCATGAAGCTTCATTTGTAATCACTACGTGCTGTGTACTTCAGAAAAGTTTTATAATTACTTGCTGTTCCGGCTGCTGAGCAGTTCTAAATGTTAGATATTAAGGAATTGCTGTTTCAGTCAGTGAACAAGCTTTGAACATTAAATGTGCTTCATGAGAAGCTTTTTTCTCAGCCATTACACATCTCTGAAGGCATTTTTTTTTTCAAGTGGATGCTTTCCCAGCTGTTGATCATCCCTCTGTTTCTTCTGTATGAAGAGAGAAGGAGGATACTGATGATAGTGTGACATTGTATAAAGGCTTTATCGCGATGCAAGGAGATAGGTGCATTACTCACAAATGCAGGTGTTGAAATAATTCTGCAGGTCATCCTGAAAAAGTGCCAGTATAAGCTTTATCTTACATCATGCATGTTTTGGGACATTTTCGTATCACCTGTTTTGCAGAAGACATATTTTAGCAATAGAAATATTTAGCAAAATTTTTTTTTTAAATAGAAATACTTAGCAAAAGAAATATTTAGCAAAGGAATTTTTGTACCATTTTTTGTATCTCTCCACCACTACAGCTTAATACCCTGGAAAGAACCAGCCTGTTTTTGTCATAGGTCAAGGAGATACTTGGCTGAAATAGCTCAGTGAGTGGTACCAAGTGCTCAGGGAGAACTGGAAATCCAAATTAAGCAGGTGGTTTTGAGGCAGTCTTGTAAAAGGTAATAGCAGTGATTTTTTTCACAGAATAGCTCACCAGTTATCAAAAATATGCCTCATGCACAGAATAATGTTGAAATTTAAGATGCATACACTGGAGACCATTTAAGACTAGAATCAAGTGCCATGGTTCCCTTTTCCATCAATACCAGAATAATGGTCCAGTGGTTAACAAGAGTTTTGAAAAAAACACGGATCAGTTCCTTACTGTGTCCCGGTCTCTCATATGACCTTGTGTGTCACATAGCCTCTCCATCAGTCCTCCTGAGCAAACTTGACATGGCTATGAACGGAGAAGAGATTTAGGAGTGTATGCCCCTCGAGCCCCACTGCAACAGATGGTGTATAAGTCTCTCGTTTTAGTTGTAGAAGATCACGTGGTGGCAGATGTAACAGTGGTGGAAGAGTGATTCTGGTGATTCTACATCTGGCAGGAAGGAAGTCAGTTTAAGTCAGACTTGTTTATGGTGGAGTTTAGTGCTTCTTAGAGATACAGGCTGTTGTTTGTGGCTCCAGTGAAGATAATGTTTCTGAGAATGCAACCGAGGCAATAGCAGTCAAGTGCAGTTTATGTTACAGTTGTGTGGTTTGCCGCGTAGTTCTCCAGATGTGTATGTGTGTGCATAAGAGATGAAAAAATGTTGACATTTTCTTTGGTTGCAATAATCAAAGTCGTTGAGCATCATGGACTTAAAATATAAAATCCAAAATATGTACTAGAGCCCTCTACATATTATTAGGTTGAAATGAAAGAAGAATCCCTTCATGTGAAAACTAAAGGATATATAGACATGTATGAAACATGGAATAGGAATACTGAGACAGTAACTTAAAATTATTATGTCTACACTGAGAGCTGACTAGTCCTTGCCTACAACAGGATCCCTGAGAACTTCCCAAATGCATCTGCATGTGTGCATGCTAATGGTAGCCAGTCTGAACGAAGGTTCATGCTGCAGGTGATCTCAGGAATCATGTAGAAAAGTTGTAGTCACCTCACACTGCCCTTTTTCAATCAGGACATCATTACAAGGGTGCGTGGATGCCGAGATATGGCCAGCTACAGCAGGCTGTGGTCTGTCCACGCTGCGGTTAGATGTGCCATGAAATGCTACCTAGAAACAGGATGCCCAGAGATTTTGTTCAGGGTATTTCCCTGGGGTAGCTCAAAGCCAGGCTGGAGTGTGCGCTGCAGGTAAACGGTGTGGGCAGCTCATGAGCAGAACACCCGGCAACTCTTAGAAATGGTCTCAAGGACCGGGGAAAATTCAGTGTTGTGAATCAAGAGCAGTGAGCCGTAAGGAGGTGATCAGCCCTCGCCTAAGTCAGTGCATCAGGAATCAGTGGGCTGGCTGGGAATGAGCTCTTTCCCACCTTCAGCTTCCCACCTAGAGCTCTCTGATCCTACCAGTAGAATTGTGGGGCTTTTGTTGTAAAGCTACACATTTCACATCTGCTCAGAGGCCATTTAGAGAAGTGTAGACTTCTTGATCAGGAAAACTTTCCTGACATATATTATCTCTCGGAGCAGCTTTGATGTGTGCAAAAATTTATTCCATATTTAGCGTGAGAGCACTGAGATAGTCAATCATGTGTAAAAACTTTTTCTCTGTCGGTTACTAAGCATCAGATCTAGAAATGGTGAAAATAATGGCATCTCAGGTGTCATTAATCTGAGGCATAATGGTGCCTTTAACAGCTAAATGAACACTGGAGCTCAGGTGATTCAGGTATCTTTGCATATAATCATGCTTTGAAATAAATTACAAAGTTCAATCCAGTATGTATTCATTTTGAGATCTCCCAGAAGTGTGTAAACTACAGTTATCGCAGTTGCCTTCTATTTACAAGCTGTAAGATTTATTTAGCAGGAACTCTGCAAATGGGAATAGGCTGGTCTTGAGTTATGAATTGCAAAACCCATCCATCTATTGCATTACTACCCAAAATCACTCTTTAAATGCATGGAGGAAGTATACCACTGTTGCAAAAGTGTGGCAGTGTCTCTGCTTTGACACAGCAAGAAAACAGCAAGGATCCATATTTAGCGCATTAGGCAGTATTAAGACTTTTCAGAGTAAGCCATCCAAATGAAAACCCATAATCAAAATAATAATTATCAGGGGAACACATTTGCTTTCAAAGTAATCATGCAAAGTAAAGCACAGAATATGTCTTAAGTAATAAAAAATGGTGATTTCTGTTCAGAGGTAAAAAGAAAGTCTAGCACTTGACAGTATAAGTGCTTTGTACATGATCGGTTCTTGATGGATTTTCACAGAAATGGGCCTTTGTGTATTGTACATAAAAAAAGAGGAAAAATTGAAGCTGTTATGTGATGAATGCATCCAAAGGTGTGATTTTACTGGGACTGGGTTACTGAAGCTAGGAAGATGCCTGTCTTTCTCTTCATTTCAAAATTATTACAGTGTAGGGTTAGGTTGAAGTAATGTTCTGTGAAAGACTAAGATTTTCTACACTGTGGAAAGACATTTGGAAAGTTCCAGAAAAGTTAATATATAATTTCTAATGCAAATAATTTGTACTTTTTAAAAAAAAATTAAAGTATCAGATCATCTGGCAAATTCCTTTCATATATTCTTTTTATTTCTGCTGTAGTTAAAGAAATTTAATGCAAGGCAAAGAATTTCAGCATGTCTTTTCATATTTGTTATTCAAATTAACTTATGCCTCCTGACTTCATAGTATATTTTACCTGCCATAGCTTTGTTCTTCTGATCTGGTCTTGGCTTGCCTGGGTTTTTAATTTACAGAGCGTACCTCTAAACTGATCTTGTCATTTTGCCATTTAATCATGTTAAGTTTTTGAATGGCTTACATGCAGCATATGTGAACTGCAGTTACACCGAGTTTCATTGCTACGGATTTATGTGATTTTGATGGTGGACATATACAATGAATCTTGATTTTGGCTACACTAATTCTGGCTCTTCAGTCTTCATGAGCTGCACTGGACTTCACTTTAGTTGATCAGGGTCAAATCTATCTTACAGTAGGGTTGAATCATACTTGCAAAATCATAAAAAAATGTAATGGAATAAGTATATTTTGCTTTATCCTGGATTTTATGTCTCCACATAGTGTTCATAGCAAGAGCAGATGACATTTTGAATAATTTCTGTTTGTATGCTCTGAAAAAGTTGTAGATTGAAAAAAGCCTTGTGTTACATCTGCATATAAATAGCTGCATTTTCCAGTGGCTAATATGATTCACTTCATTTGCCTTCTACAGCAAAAGTAATAGTTCTTCCTTTTCCCTGTTTTCCTCTTTTCAGAAGTAACAGTTTATTCAATGAGGTCGTGCAGATGAACTTTGAAATAGCCAGTTTCAGCAGCCTTTCTGGAACGCAGCCCATCACCTGGCAGGTGGAATACCCTCGGAAGGGAACAACAGACATAACCTTGTCTGAAATCTTCATCTGCCAGAAGGATCTTGTTGGAATTGTTCCATTGGCGATGGTAAGAAACTGCTTCAGCACATCTCTCCATCTGATCTGTATGTGATCTGAGAAAACCTATAGCAAGCCTCAGATAGACTTGCAAAGGAGTCTTTGCCCTGCCTCCCTGCTTTATAGATGTATAGGACTACTTGCTAAAATCATGCCCTCATTTAATGGTTTGTACACATCACACAATTTCAGTTCTTACAAACTTACCACAGAGGAAAGAGATGCTGCCACTTTAAAAATCTCTCTCAGACTTTAAATCCTGACTTTCCATCCTGCGTGGTTCCCTCCAGGCTACCAGCTGGTAACACAAAGCCAAGTAGATTTACCTTCACATTTCTAACTGCCATTACATGCCTTGAACTTGCAAGCTGTAGAGCAACTTTAGAGGGCCTTGTGCACCTTCTGCTAAAGCCTAAGTAGCTTGGTCCTTAGTAAACTGAGGCTGATACTAATTTCACTGGCTGTTTCCCTAATAGTGTAAGAACCTGTTGTTTCAAGGAAGAAACATGAAATAATAATAGCCTCAATTTAAGAAAAATGAAGTATAGACTTTCATGTAGAAAAACGCCTTGGGTTAAAGTCTACTTGTTCTGTTCAGTGTCGTAGCACCAGTTTTGGGCTGCCTCCCTCCCTGTGAAATCATACCCATTGCCTGCCTCACAGATGCGATTTGTGGAAGCAGTGTCTCCTTCCCTTCCTCTGGCCCAGTGAAGATACAATTACTACTGCAAAGCAAGGCTGGGAAAGTGGGAGCACTGAAACGTAGCAGTTAGGGCCCCCTCCTGCAGGTGAACAACCTGGGATTAAACTCGTGCTCCAAGTCAAGCAAAGAAGAAGTTTCACTGGAGTCTCTAACATCTCAGCTGCACTGGTTTTAGGCATTTTATTTTCTGTGGGATTTAGGTACTTTTTCTATGCTCACAGGTGAGGTAGTCACTGAGCCTTTATTTTGGAAGTGATGCTGAACCTCAAGAAAGAGAAAAGCACAAAGCTGCCAGCTACATAGAACAGGACCAAGTGGCAATTAATAGAAGAACTGCATGTGCTACCATTAATCAATGTTAGAGCTCAGGAGTTGGAAAAAGAGCTAGACATATTCATCCCACTTGTGAATTTTGCCTGTCCTGTGCAGAATCTTGGTGTTGAAATTCGTCAGTCATTTCTTTGAACAATGGTCTGTGGTTTGTAGGAGATAATTAGATGAGTATTATTTCCTGGAAGTCTTAGTCTTCAATATATTCTTCCCCTTTGAAGAGTAAAACTGCTGCTCATATCAAATGAGGTCATGCCCAGCAATTTCCTGATCCAAAGTCTGTTAAGTCAGCAGAAAGTGCGTGCTACATTCTAGATCTGAGAGGGAAATAATTGTCCTCATTACCTGTGGAGTTGAGCAGGGAATAGATGTTTCAGCATCTGTCTTCTAAAGACTTGGAAATGTGCGTAAGGAAGGCTTTTCTGGTCAAATTTCATTTTGAGATAGATGCTTTCCAGTACCAAATGACAGACAACTGTCTACTGGCAGACTTAACATCTTCGTGTTCATTTCTTGAAAGAATTCATCAGCTGCTTCTCTGTAATCCATATCTGAGGGATGAAGATTTTTTTTTTTAATATCTCATATCAGGGTCTGATGCCTTTGCATTTGCACAGACAGTTCAAGATTTACTTGCAGACTTATGTCTATCAGAGATTACAATTCATTGACCTTCAAGGGTTCCTTTAAGAACCAGAGGTCTAAATGAGTGCATTTAGTTTTGTATAAATCATGTAAGGTAAGATCTTTTATTCCCAACAGATGTACCATTACACACTCGGGGTTGTGTAAAGGGTTCAAACAATGAAATCATTAAGCCTTGCTCTTTGCAAAGCTTTCTTGTTTCTGTACCTTTTGATAACACTTGTCTGGAACCAAAATATACTGTGTTAACAGAATCCAGTTGGAGGGGATACCAATGCAAAATTGGCTTTGCTAGCAGGATATTAGTAGATAAAGGGAATTTTCAGAGTTTTCTGTTAGCTGATGCTGAATTTCCAGCCAGGGTGCTTTCTTCATTTAGGCATTAATCTCTAGCTGAGCTGATTACCTGGCAGGTCTCCTGTTCAGAAGCAAGAGTCACACTGAAAAGAGAGAGGGTGATACTCCATCCGCTGAGAAGTCAGGCCATGCTGTTTGTCCCAGCTACACACTGCAAAGCAACAGCGCGTTGCTGCACACAGAAATTAGATCTCAACGTTTATCAGCAAGTGTGTTTCGTAATCCTCTAGAGGGTAAAGTAGATTTTGTTGATTTAAGCATGGAGTGTTCCTACAGCTAAACTGCTAACATCAAAAGTAAAATCCGTCACTCCAAATTTTTAAAGGTGGCCAAAAACAGGGAAAGAAGGAGCTGCTGAAAGATACTGTACTGGATTAGGATGTAGGATCTGATTGAGTCTCTGCCTTAGTCTGATGGGCGTGCTGGTCAGTCCTTTGAGGATGGATTCAGAGAACTTTTGCTTGGTTTGAGTTAACATAAAGGTTGTCTCTTACTCAGAGAGTAAAGCATGTCTCATGTGAGCCATTCCAAACTTACGAAGCGAGAAAGATCATGTATCTTCTGTTGCCCTATGCCTGATTATGTTACAAAAAAGTAGTAAGATGAAAAACAAGTGGGCCTTCAAAAGGTTAGTGCAATTGTTTTGCTGCAGTATTTGGGAATGACAGAGATCAAAGGGTTGACACTGTCAGTAAGAACTGAACCTGGAATTTTAAATGAGCTTTATAGGACTTGGGTCAGTGGAGCAAGTGGTAGGATACAGTTGCTGAAAAACCAATGGAAATTCATCATACAGTCGAAAGAGAGGGATTTAGTACAATCCGTATTCTGTGTGCCTGACTATGGGGCTAAATTGTGTTAAGTAAGAAACAACACCACAGTGGTGCTGCTACAGTGAACACCACAGTGAAAGAAAAGGAGCAAGAGATATGAAAACTACTGGGCTGAAAATAAGCTGAAAGTAGTAACTTTTTCCCAGAAAAAATGAGATGGAAATTTGAGGTAAGTGTATTTTTTTCCCAAGATCAGAAGTTAATCAATCTGAGTAATTTTGGAGGATGTTTCACCCTTCAAGGTATTTAGAGAGAAAGATGAGACAGAAAAGTTAGGAAAATGTATTTCTAACTGGTTCTGTCGCTTTCAGGAAATATATCCCACTGTCTGCTGAGAGGAAAAATCTACCCCGAATATTTAATCTTCCAGTAGAGAAAATCTGCTGTCTATGTTGTGCCCTAATCTAGCATTGCTGATTTCATGTTACTTGTTGCAGGATCAATTAGGAAAGTGCTTTCATAGAAGCGTAATTAATTATCTGCTAAACTGCTTTAGAAAACGCCCTCAATTAATCACAAGTAACCTCAGAACTTTCCAATTAAGATGTACAAGGTTGCTTAACTTGCTTCCCACATTTTCCTCACATTTCTATCCTGTCATGAGCAAATGCAGACAACTATATTGTTTTTACCACTTGACTAGATTAAAAAACAAAACCAAAATGGTTCACACTTGCAGCATGCGCACACACACACAAATCCTGCTGAAGAAGTCTCTGTGTTCAACATGGAACCACGTTTTAGAAAATATAGCGAGATTTTTTTTCATGTTTTAAATGGATAATACGTATTTTTAATACTATTAAATGTTGCTTTGGCCTAGAGCAAGGTAGAAGATGTGTGTACAAGTCCATTGTTTGATGTCAGTAAGGCACATCAGTGTTAAAGGAGGACTCCTTCCTGGGAGGTAGATTGGCAAATCTATGGTTTAATATTTATGCAAGACCATCTATGTCTCCATATATGGAACTGAAGCAGTAGTCCTTCAATAGCAGGATAAACTCACTGAATTAGTTCATCTCTAACTGTGACTTGCATGAAATCCAAACATCCAGACATTTGTCACCATGGGGAACCATGTAACTTGCTCATCCGTGCATATTTCCTCTTTAAAATAACACTAATACAAAGTTTTCAGTGGGTCTTTCAGGCTAAATTCATCAGGCTCTGTAATCCTTTGGTAACTGCTTGCACGCAAATCAAAGTTGGAATGGCTCTCGGGCATTTCTTAGAAGTTGTTGCTGGTGTTTCACACCTCACGTGCTCAGAAGTTCGTTTTTTCTCCCCAGCTGTATCAGTGGGTCTAACAAAAGATATATGCTGTCTCTTCATGTCCTGCCTCTCTACTGATGTCGTTTCATTAGGAAGTGCTTGGTTTGCGCGTGCCTTTCTTTACATTCAGAACTCAATGTATTGACAGTTCTGCTGCAGAAGTAAGTGAACGGACATCTGAGATGCAGAGCTGTGACTCAGCCAAAACCACTTTTTGACGTTTTTATGGTTATGCTTGATAACTTGCTTTTCATTAAAACACAGATGATGGAAAATTTAGCTCCCAAAGCAATGTTTGTTTTATATACACATTTATGTATGCCATTCCCTAGGGTAAAGATTTTTTAAAGTATTTCATTGTAATGAAGTCCCTGTAATACCATTTTAAAATATGGACATAAATAAATAGAGCTTTCATCCCTGCACAGTCTCTGCCTTCACACCATAAAGCTCTGTCTGTTTCAAAGTCACAGAAGTGCAGAATTCTCACTCCTGTTAATCTTTCAGTCTTGAATGAGGTGGGGGCACCAGGCACTGAGGAGCTTTTCAGAAGATAAAATCTGAGTCTACATATACACATCCGTTTCCTGATTTGCTTATCACAAACAAACGAACAGATAATCTTCATATCAAACTTTTCAGACGACAGGTATTGTCTCAGATAATTTAATTATGAATCACATCGAGTAAACAGTGTGACTTAAAGGAAATTTATTTGACATCAAACTATCCTGTTACTATTAGTAACACTAACTGGGACAGCCTAAATTAGCTGTGAAGCCCTAAATAATACCATGAAGTCAAGAGGTTTTAGAGTTCAATTACAAGACTGAGTGCTCTGTGTGAAAGACCAGAGTTACAATCTTCAGATGTTAAGGGAGAAGCAGTAACCGAGATCACTTATATACCTACAATTACCATCGTGGCAGGTTACAGTTGTCTAAACGAGGATATCATTCCTTCCTTTACATTTATGGTGGATATAACTTCGCTGAAGTTTATGTCATTGCTCTATATTTATACCAGATGAACTCCAGAGCCCACATACCTGCTTATAAAGTGGCTGTGTCACGTAGTGCGCCGAGCTGTGACTCACAATGCATATCGATTAATCTTATCTGTTAAGAACTGGCTTTTTTGTTGTCTGCCCATCCGGAAACAAAAGCAAAAAGAGGATGAACTGTTGTTCATTGATCTTAAATTGGTCAGAAGATGCAGACAACATAAAGAATTCAAAATGGCTCAATTTAACAGTGCCTTTTTAAGTCATCATTTCTACAAGCCCTGCACTTTTGCCCATAGCTGCTGTTTTCCTTTTCTTTCCTACAATCACATTCAGTCCTACCTTTTGCAGGAAATGAGAATGGATCAATAAGGCTATCTCAGCTGGCTGGAATTAATTTTTCCATTGTGTCGAGTTGCATGTCATTTTCTGTGCAGCACAACAGTATGTATAATTTCCTCTTCCAGCATCCCTTATATCTGACAGTGCTATTGAGTGGATTACTTTGAGATTTTTAAAATGCTAAGGAGAGATGGGGTCAGCTAGCTTCCAGATTTTTCAAGTGTTCTATAAAAGATGTCTGCCATATAGAGAACTTTTGGGTTTCTTTGCTAATTTTTCTGCCTGTATGAGAGAGATGTCAATATGAGGCTTAATATGTATGCTTCTCAGCCTTGACAAAAAATTGCAGAACAACGAGGATGTGCAGTGAGACAGCCAGCAACTCAATTATCGGATGCTTGATGTTACGGTAATACCTAAATGCTCCCCTTGAAGAGGAGTGTCTCACAGCACTAAATGCTGCACAAAAAAAGGACAGACAAGTCAGAATCCTCTAGAAAATTCTCAGTCCACAAGCCAAGCTGGTGAAAGTCAAGGTGTTGTTCAAGGTTGGATGAAACTGAGCTCCATGAATGGGAAAGGAGGGACAGGACAGCTGACACTGGGATGTAGGATCACGCTTTTGTTCTAACATTGTGGGCATAGGGATTCGAGATCCTCCAGCCAGTCCATGCTTGATGCCAATCATCTGCGTGTGTTAGAAGAGTACTATCACAGGCTCTTTCTTAGAATCATAGAATTGTCAGGGTTGGAAGGGACCTTAAAGATCATCTAGTTCCAACCCCCCTGCCATGGGCAGGGACACGTCCCACTAGATCAGGTTGCTCAGAGCCTCATCCAGCCTGGCCTTAAAAACTCACAGGGATGGGGCTTCCACCACCTCTGTTCCAGTGTCTCACCACCCTCATGGTGAAAAACTGCTTCCTAACGTCCATTCTGAATCAAACCGTCTCTAATTTTCATCCATTCCCTGTAGTCCTACCATTACCTGACATCCTAAAACGTCCCTCACCAGCATCTAACAGCATGGCACAGTGCCGGGCTGCATGGTGATACCCAAGTGCTTCTACACTGATTCTCAGCACTGCAAGTTAGCCTGAGTCACGCTCATGCTCTGCTGCAGATAATTTTGTGCCTGGTTCATAGCACTGCCTTGTGTAACAGCTGAAGTCTGGAGATTCTTTTGTTCTTGTGATTTATTAGGCAAGATTTTGGGACCGCTGTAAGTATTGGTTCAGGTTTGTGATACCGCTCCATCAGAAGAATCATAGAACCATAGGGTTGGAAGGGGCCTCTGGAGATCATCTAGTCCAACCCCCTGCCAGAGCAGGGTCACCCAGAGCAGGGGGCACAGGAACGCCTCCAGGCGGGTTTGGGATGTCTCCAGAGATGGAGACTCCCCCACCTCCCTGGGCAGCCTGGGCCAGGGCTCTGCCACCCTCAAGGGAAATCAGTTCCTCCTCAGGTTTAGGGGGAACTTCCCGTGCTCAAGTTTGTGCCTGTTGCCTCTTGTCCTGTCCCTGGCACCACTGAAGAGAGCCTGGCCCCATCCTCCTGACACCCACCCTTTAAGTATTTGTAAACATTGATAAGGTCACCCCTCAGCCATCTTTTTTCCAGACTGAAGAGACCCAAATCCCTCAGCCTTTCTTCATAAGAGAGATGTTCCAGTCCCCCTAATCATATTTGTAGCCCTTTGCTGCACCCTCTCCAGCAGTTCCCTGTCCTTCTTGACCCGGGGAGCTCAGAACTGGACACAGTAAGAAGACATCTTAAGTAGCAGTTTATATTTGAAATGACAGCTGATTAAAATTCTGATTGTTTAACATAACCACAAAGGCAATTTCACAGCTGCCACACACATGTAAGCAGAGATCATGCAGAGCCATAATAATGAGCCAGTGGAAAGGGAGCTCTGGACCCAGATGATAAGTGCTTCAGAAGGACGTTCCAGGGCTGTGTATTTTGATGCTGTAGCTACCAAGGTCTGCATGCACCCTGTGCCCTCCCCTGCCACCCTCACTGCCAGATCAGATGGAGGGTGGCAGAGAAGAGCTTTTCATCAGGAGCAGGAGACCAATTTCAGGGGCTGGTATTCTGCAAAAGTTTGCGGCTGAAACAGAACTGGAATTTAAAGGCAGAGAAGTTACTTATTTGTAAGACCGTATTGTGTGTTAAGCAATTCAGACTTTGGCCAGGGTTCACCCAGGGACAGCAATGGGAGGCAAATGCTATGCCAGATTCTGCTTTGCAATTCTGCTGCAAAGGGTTCAAAAGAAATGGATGAGAAGATGGAAGAACATTGCATGAGCTTGTTCATGAGGTGCTGGCAGAGCCGGAAGAGGAATTGAACTCAGCAGTCTCCATTGCTAGATTATGCCTTCTCCTATGGAAGTTCATATACTAGTTTTCATATAAACTAGTGCTCTCTCATTAGCTTTAGCTATCAGTTGTCCTGACTTAACTGATAAATACAAGTCCAGGTACTGCCTAAACTAATTCCAGACAACAAACATCTGTAGTTTACGCTAGAGAGTAAGTGCTCTCCACCTTCTCGTGCTGTCACTTAAAAGAGATGCCAGGCTGAACCTTGACTGCCAGAGAGACGAGGTGTGGTTCAAACACAGCAGTTGCTCAGCCAGCTTGAGCATTACGTGGGTTAGCTGTGACCTATACCAAAAAATAGGAACAATTTCTCTTAATTGGCAGCTTCTAATGATGATTTTGATCTGTAAAGAGAGCTTTCATATTTCTGGGGAATACCTTATTCTTCACAATCAGGTGAAATAGTCACCTAGCCAAATTATAAATTGTTTAGGCTGGAGTCTAATTAATGAGGTCCTGAAGTGCTCCAGCTTGGACAGTGAGACAATCTAGACAACAAGGAGATGCTTTACTATAATGGAAGATAATGAGTGAGCGTGGAGAAGAAAATATGACCAGGACTTTTATAAGCATTAATGTTATAATGAGCTATCCCAAGTATTAAAAAACCCAGCAACTTTTCACCTTCGGTTTGCTATTAGATGCGTGTTTGCCTTAGCCTGCTTTCAGTTTAGACTTCATTATCCAGCCAGACTCTCCTCACTGAGGATGTTTGTCATGGAATTCATTAGGAACTGTACTTCAAACTCAGTACTTCTGCTTGGAGGAGATAAAATACTAAAAGCTAGGACAGGGTTCGGTAGAGTCCTGGGGAGAAAGACTAGTGCCACGCTTCTGGCTCTGGCCCTGTGCATGGGGAGCAGCGGCGGCGATGGGATTTGATCTATTCGTAATCCCACCATCAAAAGGGCACCAAGACCGCACGAACGCGTGGGCTACTAACAAAAGCTACGTCGCTAAGCAAGAGGGGCTGTATGCAGAGGTCTTCCTGCAGTGCCCGAGCTCTACAGATAGATGCACATATGCTAAATGCATCAACAGGCATAAACTTCTATCCTGCGGCAGTGGCCCGTTGCTGCGGTGTGGTAAACTGCGGAGCCGGGCACTGTAAATCCGCGTGGACACTGAACCTATCTGCAGTGGCTTTCCCCTCAGAAACAAATCATGCCTAACGTTTAAAGCACCAGCACCATAGCCTGAGCATCAGCAAGGCAGCACACTGGTAAGAGAGGGAATTTCAGCAAGCAAATGGAACCAAAAGTAACGCTGACATTAATTTTAATCAGGTCCTAGCCATCTGATTTGTCCTCTGTTTTTTTTTTTCTCTAGCAAAGCTGATTGTCTTTCTGCAAGATTTGTTACCTCACAGAACAATAATATAGGCTGTAATGATGTAATTTATTGCTGCAATTTGCTTTTGGAAATCCTCTATTAGTGAAAAATAGCAACAGCGCAGTTTCATTAATTACAGGAGTTGAATATAGAGTGCTGACTGTCACTATCAGGATTAGTGACTGTGTTGTACTCTGCTCTCCGAGGCCCGATAGGACCAGAGCTGTGCATGTTCTGGAGGTTGTGAAATGAGTATTTTGATTAAACTAAATAAGTGTAAAAAATATAATTCAGGTTCACTGGGGAGTTTGGAAAAATGATAGAGGGAAACATTAGCCTGTAAATTCAGTATTGAAAAACACACCAGTGTGTTACTGCACCACATAATGTGCTTGTGTATAGTATGGTTCTGCAGCAGAGCCCATTTATCTGTACCTTCTGCCCCCAAACTACTTCTGACAGTTCAAACCTTCAGTCTCATTATTGACTTTTATTCTCAATATGCTATTCCAGGGAGAACTACTTTATCTCTTTTTTTTTCTTATTGTGGAAATTTTTTACCTTGGCATAACACTTTTATTTGCGTTTGCATAAACCAGATTTCACCAGGATGTAGCTGGAGAAAGAGCATGTGGGCAAAATCACCTTGTGTGATTTAAAGGTGAATTTCCTTCCTTTTGTGTTCTGAAACAGTGCACAATTGAGTGAAATCCAAAAGGCTCGCTATAACCTCTTTGTGATCTTGAGTTCTCATTTTGAAGAGCTAACAGAAGGTGGAAGGCCTCCTGCTGCATATATTATGTCAGCAGCAGAAACCAAAGCGATCAGTCTAAGACCTGGATGTACTTTGGAATCATTTCGTATGGGCTACTACGTGCCTGTGTGCCAATACCAAGAAGTTTTTATATGGCTTGAAGCTTCGCTTGAGCCAGCAGAGAAGACTATGTTTTAGATTCTGGATTTGGGACAAAATGTCAATTGCAAGCATTGAAAAGCAGTGACTAACAGTGGGGCTGCCAGCTGGCACGAGGTGTCCTGCAGCATATGTTTTAAGAATGCCTGGAAGCCTCAGAAGTGAGCTTGGTGTGGTAATAAATAAGTCATTCAAGACTCAGTAATTCCTCCTCACTGCTCTTACCTCATTCCAATTATGGACTATTCATTAAGCACTGGGAGACTCTGATATGCAAAAATAGGGATTGTCTGGTGGACCGGGAGCCACGTGTCTGGAGTTAGTTTCTGCCTCTTTTGCATCTTTGGCAACACTCTGGTCCACAGCAGTTTGCTCATCTTTAAAATGGACACAGTGGTTAATATTTCCTCTGTCACAATTGTAAGTGTCTGGCTTACAGGGTCATTCTGTACTGCAGATTCTTTATAAAGGAAAATTCCCTGCTCAAGCATCAAGGTCAGGCTCCCCTACTTGTACTGGCAATGTTGTTCTAGTCCTGAAGAGTGAAAATATAAGCGAAGCAAGGTTTGTGGCTAGAGGTAATGTCTTTTAGTAGGCCATCCAACAGAGTTAGAAAAATCAGCCAAGCTTTCAAGCATGTAAGTCTTTTTTTAAAGCCTCTTTCAGTGTTGTAAGTTGCTGTGAGATGCTCAGATAAAGATAATGGTCACCGTGGTTGCTCCAGGTTATGCTAAAGTACTGCTTTAAACAAATGGATTTGATCCCTTTGTCCTTCACATCACTGATGTATACAATGATCATAGTGACCTATTTCAAAGGTGCTCCTCTAGCCACGAACCTCTAGCCAGCATGATCTTGCAAAGTAACCCCTGAAGGTAAAACATGTTTTTGCTTGAGTAAAGAGGAAATAATTGCATCTGTGGTTATACTTTCTTTGTATATTTTGCCTCCTTCTACATATATGCTGGGTTTATTTCCGATATATTATGAGGCCCACCAGTCTGTTAGACACGTGTCTCATCAATGTTTTAATTTTCCTGTGTCACTCTTATCTTTTTAACTGTAGTAAGTTTCTGATTTCTCTACAGTATCTGTGCTCATTAATGCAATGCTCTTGTTCCTGCCCTCTATGTGCTTTGTTTATGTGGACCTGCTATGAAGTCAGTGAAATCAACACACTATTTGAAAAGGAAAAATAATTTAGGGGGAAGGATAGGAAATAATAATGACTATTTTCTGCATTTTTATTACTACTTTTTCGTAGCAGTTTCATAAGAATCTTTATTGTGTCTTCCTTACTGATTTTGCGTATCGAAAATTAAATCAGTACAGCCAAAATAAGAAAAAAGCAAATAAAAATGTTCTATTGCTGATTTCAAAATAGACTAGATTAAATTGAAATAATTTAGCAGAAGCTGCCTGCTTCACTTCCACTGTGGTTTAAGTAGAGTTCTGACATCCACAAACTTGAGCCAAGTGCTCATGTGCACTCCATAGCCAAAAATTGAGGACCTTAAGGCACTTGTAGAAGATGAACACTGCCTATTAGGAGGAGAAAGTAACTCATTAATAATGCATGACATACTAATTTACACAAATAAACCAAGTTCACAACCCTCCACAGTGGCCATAAAAATCATCCATGTATCATGCAGTACCCCAGTTACTTAAAACAAGAAATTGTCCTTGGTACTTAATTCTTGAAGTCCATAAAGCATTTAAAATTGCTTCACTCCACCTGCCGCCCGACACTGGGGTGAGTACTCTACCGTTCTTTGGAACAATCAGGCTAAATAAGATTTTATCTTGATTTTCCAAGCTGTACAGTTTATTCATCATAGACTATAAAAGAGTGTCTACTTCCTCTGTAAACAAATGGAGTAAGGACAGTAAGGCCGATTGGAAACTTAACTTGCACTGGTTAATTCAAGGAGGAGAAAGAAGGAGGTCATCCAGGTGCCTACACATAGGTGTGTAATATGATTAAAGATGCCATAGAGTCTGGGCCATCCATCCAGAACTACCAGGTATGACACAGGACCTACAGGAGACCTGTGCCCTTATGGAAGAGTATCTGGAGGCCAGGCATGATACCTAAGAGCATGTAAGTGGCACTCTGTTCTTAGGCACTTCAGTCTTTTCCCAGAGCTGCAAATTGTGAATTGGATCTGTTGTGAAGTATGTCCACAAAAATGCCATCTTTTTTTTGTCTGTGACTATGTGGATATCTTCAGTGTGTAGTTTAATTTCTCAAACTGTACTTCCTTGGCAGTTTTTCCTGCTACTGCTGAACAATGCAGCACTACAAACTGAAGAAAATAAAAAGTGTACATAAGTATTTGTAAACATCAGGCCCTCACTGTGTGGCTTCTTTAAGCTTTTGATTCCCATTGTTCAGAAACCACGTTAAGATTTTCATCATTGCTGCCCAGCATGACTTTGGGCTACTGTTGTACTCCATATCTCTACAGGCTCCACCCGTGTCGGTGATGATGGTGGTTTCATATCGACCACAGTGAACATCTGCAAAGTGCTAAGGGATAAACTCACAACAGAAATATCCCTGTGATCCATATTATCACTAACTGGTGGAAAACCCCTTGTATCTGTCATATCTTATTAGCATAACAGCAAATTAAATAAATCATTTTTTTCAGAGGAGTAGGACCCCAGTCCTTTAGGGTGGAAGTCAGTGAAGGTTTATAGAAGTGCTTGGGTCTGACTCAAGGAAAGCACATTAGGGAGGACTCTTTAGGATTTGCTCCATAATGCTTCATAGAGTGGACCTCGCCTTTACTGAAGCCACTGTCAAAGTCACTGCTGATTTCAGCTGGGTCAGGTTTTAAAAACTCAGGTTTGCAAAATATTTACAGTAAAAAATATCTGAGATAGAAATGTATTTATATATAAAATGAGAAGTACTGCCTCTGTCTGCCAACAATCAACTATGTGGCTTCTGTTAACACAGAATGCCTCATAATCTTGTTTCCATTATAGTTGTATATGTATTTATGTGCATATACATTACTCACATATATACGTGTAGTGTGTAATTGCGTGTGCATCCATGCATGTGTCCTAATATGCTTGTATATTTTCAATCTCCAACTGTCTATTGATTACAGCTATTACAGCAATATTATTGTAGATATATAGCCAGCTATATAACAGGGCCGCAGGTTTAATTGAAATGAACATGGGAAGAATTTCAAATTGCTAATGAAAATTGCCTCTTTACTGCCAGCTATTCCCACGGTTGTCACAGGCTGGAGACATCATCAGAGCTATGCTGGTTCTGCTTAATGGTGGAGCAAACCCAATTTAACTGGGGGTCCATTTCCAAATAACTTCCTCAGACTGGTGAAAAAGGAAAGTAAATGACTGACAGATCTTGAGCACAGAAAATACCCTTAAATTGACAAATTTTGCATATTAGTCTTTTTGCAACAGAAGAGAACTGTAAGCCATGAAATTATTTTAGCGAGAAGATATTGTATAGCTCCATCCATGGCTGCTGAAGCATCCATGAACTATTCCATTATAAGATCACCAGGTGGCTATTGCCTTTCTCTCCCATTCAGGCTTTACCAATATTCCCAGTGCCATCTGTGATAAACTTAATAGGACCATTCAGCAATGGAGAAAACATGAGAGGTGTTCATCATAGCTGGAGGCTTCCTCAGACAATTATTCCTTAGATGTTTGAGTAAATTAAAAGCTGTTTTTGTGATTAGAAAGGATAGAATGTGTTGCGCTTTCTGAGGCCATTTTAATGGCATAGCTTTTGGAATCTGTAACAAATATTTATCTTTTCCTGGGAATGTTGTAAGTAGGTACAGTCACCGAACTAATGCTCTTAATATGTTTCTCTCAACTCTGTTTTCGAAGCACGTAGCTACTCTTCTAAGAGTGCTTGTTAGAGAAAAAATTACATGTATGAATACTTATTATAGATGTTGTCATATGCCTACTATAGATCAAATATGTATAATTTACACACTGCATAAGTGTATAACAACATAAGTTTTCAACAGAACTTTGGACAATTTATTGCTTTTATTCATCAGGCGTAAGTGTATTCATAAGTAAGTGTATTCGTAAGTATCCAGATGTATACTGATATTCATAGATGGCAGTGCTCTGAAACAACAGCAGTGAAGGCTCTCGAGTATGTCGGTCTCTGAATAAGGGCTTTTAACCTGTCACTTCAGAGCTCTTCATCTGTTTGCGTTTTCTATGCTCAAAATAACCAATGATGATGCTGGAGTTGGAATATTTCAGGTAATCACTCACATTTCAACCCATAACTACACCGTTTTCTCTCCTGATAATGTGTTTGTTATGTAAGAGCTTTCATTTCTAAGTCAATTTAGCAAAATACTGAAAGTAGGGAATGAAATTTCACGAGGGGGAGCAGGTAGTGTCCTGTGTTACACATACGTATCTTTTGAAAAATCAGGGGTTTTGTTTCACTTACATTTAAGTATAGAGAAATAAAATGTGGGCTTCTGCTTCCAGTCTTTTCCAGTCACCTTTATGTCCTTATTCTGTATTTTAAGTGGTTATAGACAGATGAAATGTGGGCTTCTGCTTCCCATCTCCTGCAGTTGTCCTTAAAACTTATTTTGCCTTTTAAGTGGTTCCAGAATCCTTTCCTTTGAAGTCATTTTCAGTTATAGACTTTTCCTCCACCCAGCAGGAAATACCATCTTTCTTTGAAAATACATATTGGCCACTGGATCCTAACATATCTGTTCTAGTCAACAGGAAATAGAGACAGTTTTAGCATAATGCTTGGGGGTTTAGTGAGCTGCACCTAATTGAATTTAGTGTTGCAGCTCCTACAAAATAGAGGCCCCCAGCCAGAGGCTCGGTCGCTGTTTGATACACGTTGATTATGATAGACACTTAAAAAAGACAAACTATGCACATTTACAGCTTTTAAGGTGGTAAGGAAAGAAAGAATCAAGCATGAAAACGTTCAGTCGATTTTACTTCATGTCCTTATTAATTTGCGTTTTCCATCACCGAGGGAGTTAGATTATCTAATGAGATCATCTTGTCAGAGTAATTTAGGGTGGTAGGGAAGCTTTGAAGTTATTTCTTGAGGACTTGGTTCATTAAAAAAGAGTGTTGAATGCAAGTGTAATCCATTGTCATGTGTGAGCTAAGCATGTTACTCTGCCTGATTCAAGCTGTGTAAGAGTTCTTGCAGCTCTTCTTGCTGGCCTGCAGTCTTGGGGGAATCTGTCTGACATCTCTACCCCTGCAGAAGGTTTGCTGGTTGTTGCTGCTAGTGGCAATGCCTCTCCAACATATTTGGTAATTAGTTTGGTCCCTCACAATTTAGGTATCCAGATCTTCTAAGCTCCTCCAAAGGCTCTCCAAGGAGTCAGTAATCATTGCTTTAACTGAATCTGTGCTCTCTAAGGGAAAAGGACCAGACATTTCTCCTTGTACCTTGCTTTACATTAGGTAAAGACAAGCTTTAAGATAACACAAAACAAGGGGTTTATATATAAAAAAATTCAAAGAGCCATAAAGGCTCAAATCAAAGCCCATTGAGCCTAAGTGGTATTTGGGGGTCCATACTTTATAAATAAAAGTAACTTGATTTTTTACTTTTGTTTCATTATAACACTGGGGCTGTATGTTTCCCAAAATATTACTGGAAGATAAAATGGAAAAAAACCTAGAACACTTCCATATTTTTGGAGTATTTTATTCAACAAGAAAACCAAAACCAAACTGTGTCAGGTGGTGTGGGAATGATTTTTCTCATTCCTAGATCTGTTCAGAAAACACCAAGAATCAGTTATTCACCAAGATGTGCTGAGAATCAGTTGATCTGGCTGCTCTTTTTTCCTCCTCAGTGTAGAAACAGTCTCTTGTTATAGTCACTGCTCAGCATATTGACATCCAGCTATCACATGGAACCAGAATGGGGTTACTTCTATACAAATAATGAATACAAGTAGCACTGACATCCAGGCAGTGGAACTTTACTGGTAGAGATATTAATGGGAGCGCTTAGATTCTCATTACACAGGGGAGAGGAAATAAGATTTCTTGGTAAGTCTCAGTGCCTGTGGAAAACTATTACAGCTTCAAAATCAGGTTTTGAGTTGGCATTGTGAACTGCACATGCTAAACTTAGTATAACAAATAGAATAAAATAAATATTTACTTTTGAAACAAATTTGTTAAAAGAAATCTGAATTTGATTCTTGGTCGTTCACAAGTGGAAGAAGTGACAGGACCTTCACAGGCATTATACCTTTCTGGAAGTACTGGCTAATAAGCTTTCTTCATTTGACCTAATTTCAAACACATCGGAAATCACAGAATCACAGAATCATAGGGTTGGAAGGGACCTTAGTAGATCATCTAGTCCAACCCCCTGCCAGAGCAGGGCCAATGCTCTGTAAATGAAGAGACAGATCCTGGCTATCCCTCTTTAATAGATCACAGGAAGCTACCTTGTCAGCTAGTATAAGGGCTGTTTCCATAAGCTCTGAAGAAAGGGCATTCATTAGCCTGCATCTTGAAGCAAAACGTTTCTCACTGTCCTTTTTGGAAGGTTCATCCTTATTATAAAACAGGCAGTGTCTCTTGTGTGCTTCTCTGCTAGCCAGAATATTGTTTACGGACTTTGCACATGGGAACAGTTTAGGCTAATAAGATTCTACTTTTTTATTCAAAATTACAAGCAATAAGAAGTGAGATCTTGTTGTTATAATAATCTAAGTAGCATCAGACCTGATACATGGGTCTGAGTAATGGCTTTGTAACGGTTTTTCCAACATTTTACATCACTAACTGTAAACAGAACAAAGCAATTAAAGGCATGGTTAATTTTGTTCAGTTGCTCCAGTCTCTTCTTACTTTTTAAAAAGAGATGCTCAGTTTTGAGTGATGCTACATTTACATTTAGCAATACAGCCTGCATCTGCTAAATCAAAGTAATCATTGGCTATGTTCCCTTTTGCACATCTGAATGCTAACAGGGTAGATTCACTGCAAAGAAAGTGTGGATTAGTCATCCAAGAATCCAAAGATATTTTTCTGCATCCCTATCTGTTAATATATTCTACATTCCCCTTTTCTGTCTGCAGAGCATAATTTATCAGGACTCAAAAATTCCACTTAGCAGACTATTTCAAAACTGTACAAGCAGGGAAGAAAATGGAACGGTCTGTTGCTAATGTAGGGGGCTACTAATTAAGATTTATCTCAATATGGAGACTATAAGCAGAGACAAGATCATTGATTAAAAAGGCATTGCATTTGCAGAACACTGAGTTCCTATTTTGAAAATACACTCATATCTTTGTCATAAATTGCAGGCTTCACAAAAGCTACTGGGAAGATTGTGCTGGGCCTGACACTTTCCCATCCCAGCTGAGCGCCATTTGCTTTATCTGCTTCTGGCCCCAGGAATCTGCCACTGTTTTCCTTGCAGTGGTCCAGCCCCAGGAGAAATAGGTGAGGGGCCCCAGCCTAGCCTGTGCACTGGTGGCTTTTACTTCTGTACTGATGACAGTCAAAGCCACTCTTCTGGGAGGTGAGAAATATGAATCCCTTCCTTATGTCCCTGTTTTTACATTTCCTCCATTTACCTTCTTTAAGACGCCTGGAGACCCACAGAGATCACGTTGATCTGGCTCTTCAAACAAATGCTGTGCAGGCTAGGGACAGAACAATGCCAACGTCTAGCTTTGGGTGTTTCCATGGGTGACTTTTTATCTATGTTTGACTTCTGCAATATTTGTTCTTCAGGGCAGGTATTGTCCTTAATTTTTGTGCCATGTACATTGTTGGCCATTTAACAAAGATTTCATACAGAGAAGGTAGCTTACAGTGTTGTCGTGTGTCGAAAAGAATTAGCATCCAAAAGAAGCTTCGAGATCCTTTGTTCTGCGGACTGGAGAACTGGCAACTTTTATTAAATAAGTCTGTTTCTTTTGTAGATTTTGAATGGCCTAATTTTTTACCACTTTCAATTTGTTCATTAGTTTACATTTTCTTTGGCGCTATGCGCCTTAGAGTCATGGAGTGACCATCCATCTGTATCCATGTTTGAATACTGAGGGGCACTGTTAAGTGAGCAGGTTGCACTCCTTTGGTTTTACTGCTTTAACAGCATCACCCTATTTCTTTTGCAATGTGATATTACTCATGAAGTAGAAGTCCTCAGTTTATAAACTGATTGAACAAAGCAGAGCAGGATTGACATTTGATGTGCCAATAGGATTGGAATCAAGTACAAGAAAAGAGCAAGCCAAAATCCAATCAACAAAATTTTCCCTTCCCGACTGCCTGCCATGCACTGAATTTGCCTCAGGGAGGTCCTCAATCGTGATGCAAACTCTTTGACCTGCATAAAGACTCCTGTTTTTCTGAAGTGTGTGCTAAGAATTTAGAAACAGAACATCAGCGTCTTTCCCTTCTTGTATATACTGTCTGTGAATGTGGAGTGTCAGAGGAACCAGTAGGCAGAAAACACAATGTGTAATTTACTTTTAATCATGGGATTACGTAGATAAACAGTCTGCTGCCTAACAATGTTATTTTGTTAATCAGATGTAATCTTAGTAATATTAATAACTCAAATCTACAAGCATCATGTTACCAGACTCACAGATCAGCGTAACATTTGTCTGTGGTGCAGTAGGATGCCCTGGAAACTCGTATGCATCACTTAGTGCTCATCAGTAGACTATTTATGGTGTTTGCAACTGGCGTATGTGGAGTTTACTTTGTGTCTCCCATATCTCCATCTTCTTCTCTTGTAAATGTGTTGCCAGGATGTCACTGTTCATCAAGGGTGATGGGTTGAAAATAGTTGGAAGCACAGCACAGCTCCTGGAGCTCTCCTGCCTAGGCATTGTCTCTGCCTATTCCAGTGCTGTCAGCAGCATGCAGGGGCTTGCTGCTTCTGTCCTTTTTCCGTAAGGCAAATACTGTTTTGATTTTAAGGTGGACAGTACTCAACCACAAAATTTTTCAATAAATTTTCCTCATGAATTAAAACATAACAGGCTTTTCTGTGTCACTCCTTCAGGTCTACAGCACAGCTTTGTTACACATGAGGTAGTGCGTCTGTGTGATGGAGAAATCTTAATGCTAAGCTATGGTTAACATCATTCTATGAGATTCCACTTACAGAATTTTCAACCTGTAAACAGGGCCATTCTCATGACCTCAAGCTCCCATGGATTTCTCTTGATAACACCATCTAATCGGATTTGGGGTTTAATTAAACAGCTGTCACTTTGCTTCCTCATTCTGCCGCAATTTAATGTTGAATTAGTTCCTAAATTAGTCATGACTGAAAGCTTGCCTTCTTACAATTGAGAGGTTGGATGAACATAAGGTTTGCTCTTCAGCTAAATTCAAGCAACTAAGGCTCATATTGTGTATTCTTGCTCTTTGCACAGAGCTCCGCTAACATCAGTGGAAGCTCCCTGACTGAAACAGGGCTGGAATAAAATGTGAGATTCCTGCAGTCAGCCATAGTGTTACCTAACTTCAAATGACCCAATGTGAGCATATGCTTCTTCTCAGCTCTGGCTGGAATACATTAGCTTTATGGATGTTATTTTCCCTTTCTGATTTTTCTGAATACCAGTTCTGCTGAGGTTTCTGTGAAGTAGCATGATGAGTGCAGCTGTGGAAGAAAATGTTTAGACCAACCTACTGCTTGTGGACTTTATCTAAATTAACCCTGGTGTAACCAAGACCAGAATATGAACCAAAGTTTATGGTACTCTGAATCATAACATCGGCTCCAAGCAGGAAAGCTGGGAGACTTTCTGTGGAGTGGTGATACTCGCATTGAATTCTATATAGTGGTCTCACTGAGCTCAGGTCTCAGTGCAATATAATGTAGTGTCTGACTCCCTGCGTGACTCCAATCTCACCACTTTTCTTTGAAATGCCAATTAATTCTTTCCCTGATGTAGTATCAAGATTTGTAACTGTGGTAACTTGGTACAGGCACAGGCAGAGGAGTTCCAAGCCACTAGGCTGATAAAACTCACCAGTTCTAGCCTGTGGGCTTCTTGATTAAGTCTCTCCCTTCCCCCCCCCCAACCCCGAATCAAGAGTGCATGGAAATGAATGGGAGTACCTCTTTGTCCTAACTAGTTGCACTTGAGTCACAGTTTATCAAGTGCTTAACTATAACGAGCTCTGCGGGAAAGCCACCCAGCCCTCTTTCTTACTTTGTTTTTCTGAGGAAGGCGGATGAACAGCAGAAGTTGCTCATGCTATGAAGATTTCATACCACACTTGCTGCATTCATATGCCAGCAGAGAAGCTTTTCTTTATCTGTAGTAGGTATTGGATTGTGACTTCAGGGCTTCATTTCTGAAGTCAGTGAAGCCTGCTGAAGGTTTGTGTAGAGGAGACATAATTCTATGTCTTTGTTGCAGAGTCTGGTGGTTGGTTCATAGAATTGGTATGGTTGGAAGAGACCTTTAAGATCATCAAGTCCAACCGCTAACCTAGCACCACCAAGTTACTGCTAAACCATGTCCCTCAGCACTGCATCTACCCATCTTTTAAATACCTCCAGGGATGGTGACTCAACCACTTCCCTGGGCAGCCTGTTCCAGTGCTTGACAACCCTTTCAGTGAAGACATTTTTCCTAATATCCAGTCTAAACCTCCCCTGGCACAACTTGAGGCCATTTCCCCTGTCCTATCACTTGTTACTTGTGAGAAGAGACCGACCACCCTCCTCACTACAACCTCCTTTCAGGTAGTTGTAGAGAGCACTAAGGTCTCCCCTCAGCCTCCAGCCGCTCCTTATAGGACTTGTTCAGGTCCTTTGCAAAGGGTTGGGTTTTTGAGCAAGCAAGCGTAGTGCTGATTTGACCTGGACTAGTACACAAGATACTGTCTGGGCCGGAAAAGAGCAGACATTTTGTTAGTGGGTAATGAAAATGCTATATTGAGTAAAGGCATTTACTCTGTTCTGCTTATGAGAGCGAGCTTGAGGTTAAAAATTATCAATATATTTTGGAAGTAATTTCTTATGCACACAATTCAATGGTTTGCTTTTGAATATCTCCTTTGATTAGAGCTTACATCTAACTGCTAGAGTCTTCCTCTAACCATTAGAAGAGAGAAAAAAAAATTCTTTAATGCTACTGTTTGTTAATGAAATATATTTAAATAGTAATGATTTCCTTCATAAGCTGAATTCATTGAAGGAATGTCCTGGTAACAGGAAAGAACCATCCTAACTGGGAGTTTGTAGGTAGTTCTTTAGAAGAAAACCAGCTCTTTCTCTGCAAAGTCAGAGTCAGATGTTGGGATTCAGTCATTGTGCTGCAAAGACAGTGTGAGGCTTCCAAAGACGTCCAGAGCCCAAATCTCCTTTCATTGTCAATAAGAATTACACATGTAGCTCTCTGTTTTGACTTTGGAAATGACAACCCTTGCTTTTTTAGAGTTTGTAATACACTTACAGAAACTTCCTTCCAACCTGGATGTTGATGCTTACTTATAACTCATGCTTTTCCTGCTTTTTCAATTTACTTTATACTACTTTCCCCATTTTTGAATTTATTGGGAACAAGTCCAAACATTGCTATGCGATGGTTTCAGTCTTTTGCCACACAAAATAAATTTGATTTTAAAACTTTAGTTGCTGCCTGCACAGAAAGTAGATTAGTTCTTTGGGGGGATTTTAAAAATTAAAGAATGTGGAAATGGCCAAGATATTGTGATTTTGAAAAGCACATACATTTTAAGTGAGTTCTTAGTCTCTCTGAAGTTTTCTTAGTAATCTTGTTTGTATACTCCCAAATTAGCTTTTTTTTATCCTCTTTGAGGATTTCTTTTATTCTCTTTGAGGATAGTATATTGTGTTTAAGAATAAAACATAAAAATCATCACCTATACCAGCTATTCTGTTTCCTATTATGATGTGAGGACAATTGTTTTCTTAATGTTGCTTCACATAATCTTAAAGATTCAACTATTTCTGCTTATCAGTGGATGGTCAAGGGTTTAGAGGAGGTGGCAGAGTGCAAGGGAAACAGGTTCGGGTGCCGAATCAGAGCCCCCTTGTCCATGGTGCACGCTGAGAGTGCTCAGTGTTGCAGAACAGACAGACAGACAGAGTTCTATTTAAGCTCCTTTTATTTTTATGAGTTTCAGTTCAGCTTATGAGGAGTCTTGGACCATGGATCCTTTCATACGTTATTTAGAATTTCCTGCCTGACAGCTTGTGTTTGGGTGCAGACAATGGGTCAATTCTTCGTTACATTAAAGCCTTTGGGTTTATTGCAGCAATATAAAGGAAACACAGAGGAGGCAGAAGTTGTGCCATAAGGCTATTCCATATACAGGGATATAGGACACGCATTTTTCTATTTTAGTTCCAAATAAAATCAAGACTTGGTTCTGTCATCTTTTTCTTTTTTTCAAATGTCACAGTTGAATAGCAAAGGGCACTTAGAGACAGAGTAAGGGAAGTGGCAGATTTTTAAATTGCTTTTAACATAGTGTGTAATATATTACTTGCTCATACTTCGCTATTTCTTAATCTGTGTAGTACCAATGAGTTATAACTGCTGTCAGTGGAGATGGAACAACGAAGGTTTCCATCTCTGCTCAGAACTGGTAGGTAGCTAGGCAGCTACCGGTTACTTCCCGGTGATAAGGATCTCTAATGATTGTAATGCTACTAGCTATGAAGCCATTAGATAATATCTGCAATGTGTTTCCATCTCCTTTGTACACATCATGAATTTGAAATTCCTGGAGTTCATATTGGACTTCAGAGAAGGGATGTAAAATTTCAGTAGCCCTTTATCATGACTAATGATGCCTTTGACAATTTTGGGGGCAGGTGCATCTCTGAAGTAATTAATCAAAATAAATTGATTCAGATGCACACTATTTCCTTCAATGAAACCATTAGCAAAGGGCAGAAGATAGAGGTTTCTAATTGCTGATAATGTGCCAGTAGGCAAATTTTCTGTCCTCTTTCCAGAAAGGTCTCGGGAAATTTCAAAAGGTTTTTTAACCTTTGTAATAATGGCTTTATATCAAGGCCACTTAGAATCCAGATACACCAATAATGACCTATTGGAAAGAGAGAAATCGAAGTGACAGATTATTACTTAACAATAAGTACATCAGTTCTGCTGTATATTGTGCAGCAAGAAGGAATATCAGTCACATTTTCATGTCAGGCTTTTCTATTTTAAAGGTATAGATAATTTTCTTTTGTCCAATGAAAAGGATTGTATTATTTGGGATGGGTGAAGTAGAATAGGGTTATTTGAAAAACAAGATATATAGGTTATTGTGTTATCACTCAATTTTGAAAAAATGGAGACTACTAAGATACAGGATTGGAGGGAACAAGAGGTCATCTGCTCCCTTTCGTCTTCTACCTGACTCAAAGAACCTGTTATTTCTCAGTGGTGTATAACCTGTTCTTTAAAGGTCTTTTAGGCTAGACTGTGCATTTGCTTCTGCCTCAGACAATCTGCCCCTATTCCATCAATTCCCTATCATTATTTTTATAATAAAGATTGCCTTAATGTCAAACAAACCTTCTTTGTTGCAGTTTAAGCGCACCACCTCCAGCTCTGTCCATGAACATGGGAAATAGTTTATTCTTCCTCATTTCTGGAAGACTTTTATGTATATGGAGACAGTTAATCATCTGTGCCCATAATCTTTTCTAGGCTAACCAATCCCAATCCCTATTCTTTCATTCCTCATGGAAATTATTTTCTAGTCTGATTTATTCTCCTTGTTCTTTTTATTTCTTTTCACTTGAGAAAGTTTTTCTTGGCAGTGTAGTTCTCAAAATCAGACACAGGCCTTTAGCTGAGACCATGCTAAGCATGGTCACATCTTACAGGTGATACTCCTCTTTATACAATCTACGGTGGGAGGGCTCTTTAGTTGATTGGTTTGTTTTTTTTTAATGACAGCAGTATGCATTACTGATTCACATTCAGTTTGTGATCTATTGTAGTCCCCAAATGCTTTCCTGAGAGCAGCTTTTCCTGTTGAATATTTTCCGACCTGTATTTATAGAATTAGTTGTTCCGACAGAAAAGTAGCAACTGTCATTTAACTTTATTACATCCCATTTTTTTAAACCCTATATCCAATACTGGATTTTAATCCTATCCCCTAGTGTTCTGGTGGTGCTGTGGTGTAGGCTTAGAGCTTAGCAGCAGCCGTGGCTGGTGGTGCAGCAAACATTATTTAGGAGGATACTGCTGGCAGTCTGGCCATTGCCCAGGGTGATGCCGGAGAGACGGAGCAGCTGGCCTTTGCCTGGTGCTACACAGGGCAGGGGCATCGGGAGCGCAGGATCCTCATGCAGGCTGGAGTGCCTGGTGGTCTTTTCTGCTGGGCTTCCCGCTTATCTTCTCTCCTATTTGTCTTAATATTTGACTTCATGTTGAGGCCACTGATTACTCAGCGCTGCAGGCGTGAGGAAAGCTGAGCTGGAGGAAGTTCTGGTGCCTCCCAGGCAGCCTGTTGCAAGTTTAACCCCGGTGGTAACTTACGCTGCTGCTTGTGGCACAGAAGTTTCACCTCGTTGCATAATCAGGTCTTTGGTTTTATGTTCTTGGCAGTGGTGCAGGGCTTGTTTCTTTGTTTTTCCTGTCTATATATGGTTTTCTGATCTGTCTTAAACTTTGTAAGTTACCATTAAATCCAAATATGGGTAAATCCCCAAGCCACAGAGTATGTTTTCTATCTGAAACTCGCTGCTCTGTATGGGATTTCTTTCCTCTGAACCTGTCCCTTTAAATTAGATTTCTCTATCAGTAGTACATATCAGTTGCTAAGGAAAACCTGGATCTGAGTAGAATCATTTCAAAGCAGAGCTGAGATAGCCTGAAAAGATGCCCTGTCATTTCCACTAACGCTTTTGCTGCTCCTTTGCCCTGGAGTCCTTAGTTTGCAATGTTTAGCACTCAGAGTCGCAAAAAATAAGGCTTTAAGGGATTGAGGCAAAAGATTAATTTCAAAGGACATACAGCACTTGCAGTAGCCAAATACCCAGCAGAAGAAATGTTGAACCTGCTTTTTGGTCAACCTGTGTGGGTTGTTTAATGCTTGTTGCTTTGGCAGCCTGCAGACAGAAGTCGGGTTTGTTACTGAGTTTTTTTCACAAATGTTGAGTTCTGCTCCTTTGCATCTGTTCCTGGAGTTAGCAAAATGCCAGTACATGGAAGTAAATACTTTTGGAACAAAATTTTCAAGTTTGGATGACATAAGTTAAGCTCCAAAAGCCATGCATTTTAATACAGAGCTCAAAAATGCCAAGTACCCAGCAGAATTTGTGTGTGGGACAGCTGGGGGGCATCTCTGCCTTTGAGTCAGGAGTTCCTGAGAATAGCCTTAGACTTTCCAATAACGTTATTTATAAATCTGGCACTGATTTACTGTGTTTGGGTAGCTTTGTTTTCATACATGCCGTAGGAATTATTGAGGGATCTTACTTTTCTAGAACAGTCAAAATTCCTTTTTTACCAGTTTTATTTAAGTTTGATGGGGTCTCTTATGAGAGCTGTAGGAGAACCTGAGAAATAACAATTTGCAAGATGAAAAGAAAATCTGACCTAGATTTCAAACTCACTAAACTTGAATTGAAAACAGTAGCAACAGTATCAGTGCCTCATTTTGCTGCTGTTGACATCCGTGGCTTCAGTCCTCATGACTTTGGCGATGAGGATTTTGCTGAGTATTTTATTCACTTTATAGAACTGGAAGTTAAGAAGTTGGAGAAAACTTTGAAGTCATTCCCACATGGGAATCTTGGGAATATAGTGATGCTGAAACAGTTCAGCAGTTACAAGAGTTAGCTTAGTCGATAGTGCATTGAAAGGCTTTTATATGCTGTGACCTAAGTTCATACTTCAAATTTCCTTGTTATTTTCCCTGCAGTTAATAGCATCACTAACTCTTTCAGGATTCCTTACATTGCTTCATTGGCCTAATCAAAAGGAAATTAAATAATCTTGAAACAGTTCCAGATACAGAGTTCACAGAGAGGCCCCATCTTTGCAATGGGCTAAGATTCAAAAGAACAGTATTTTTACTTTCAAGGCTCTTGTATCTGTCCCAAACATTGCCCATCAAGTCCAATTCAGTGAAAACTCTGAACTCATGTTTTGTAAGGTAAATATTGGGAAAAGCACCTGTGATGTGTGCCTGCCTGGACAGAATTTGGCTGCAGTTGTGTCGCTCACTATTTAACAGTGTGCAATGCAGCTGATTGTGTTTATTTAGCAGCTAAAATATAATTGGGCTTTTACTATGTTTTGCCAAGTTGCACCTATTTGAAGGTGAGATGGGATCATTAGCCACTAATGCATCTTTCGTGTGTATAGGTCCAGATGAGAGCCGATGCTTGCCTTTTGGAACTCCCTTTAGCTGTTTCTGAACAGCACTGTGCTTTGTTTTGTGTACAGGACGCGGAAATTTTGAACACCGCAATTCTCACAGGAAAAACAGTAGCAGTGCCCATCAAAGTGGTCTCCATTGAGGAGAACAGTGCTGTGACAGACATCTCTGAGTCAGTGGAGTGCAAATCCTCTGATGAAGACGTCATTAAAGTAAGTTCACGCTCATGTATTGGCTTCTGAAATTTCATGTCTTTTTGTACACAAAAGGATAATAGCCTGGGAAGAACCGCTAAATCTACTCCTGCAAATTAATTGTACTACTGTTTGAAAAGCATAAGGAAGGGGATTTTTAAGAAAAGAGAGAGTTAGGTGCAACAGTAGAGCCACCACACTGAGTTTCAGTAGAATTTCAGTGTCTACTTTTTATTTGTGTCTTAATTTTAAAATGTCCTGGTAATGTCACCTCAAGTCCTCTGTGCACAGAGTTCATTCACTACAAAAACCAGCTCTGCTGTTACTGCTGCCTCTCCACATGTTTCTTACCACCTTTCCCACTGTGACTATCACCTCACAGCTGCATCAGTGGGATGGATTGGATGAGCGTTCCCCAGCTACTGCAAAGCAAAGTCAGCCTGGTCGACTTCACATTCTGCTGAGAGCTGTTTTGAATTAACAACTTGACGTGGCACAGAAGTGGCTAGAAAGCATTCACATGATCGGTGCGTCAGTTTAGCACCAGCAGCTTAATGTTGCACGGTAACAAACACCAGTAGGGTAGCATTGTCTTGAGGCAACACAGCTATTTCTGCTGTGAATGTGTAGTCAAAGCCCTGAAGGCAGTTAACAGCTGTGCAGGGAGTCAGCACAAAGACAGTGCTCTCCATGAATCCCACTGCATATTCCTCATAGGACGTTCATGGTGCATGGTCTTTGAGCAAGGGTGTTTTTACCCTTGCTTCGTAAGCTCATTTTAATAGGTATTTTATTATATTATGTGATTTTTACAGCATATAACATAGTGGCCTTTGTGATGATACTCTTTAGATGTCTTTAATATCTATCAGCTCTCTCGGATGTATAGTATTCATACTTATATGGCATATACACTATATATGGCATATAAGTATCTCCAGGGTGGGTTGAAGGAGGATGGAGCCAGGCTCTTTTCAGTGGTTCCCAGTGACAGGACGAGGGGAAATGGGCACAAGCTGCAACATGGGAAGTTCTGATCAAATACGAGGAAAAACTTCTTTCCGGTGAGGGTGGCAGAGCCCTGGGACAGGTGCCCAGGGAGGGTGTGGAGTCTCTAGAGGTCCTTTCCAACTCTGACAATTCTGTGATTCCGTGATTCCTTGAAGCTGTATCTCCTCTTGAGTCCAAACCCAGCAGGCTGTTTCTCTGATGGCTTCTCTTTCCTCTTCTGATACTATGTGTTCCTGTCATTTGTGTGAAATCGAAAAGCTTTAAAAAAAAGAAAGAAAGTCACAGCATGGAAATTCCATTGTTTTGCTGTTCTGAAACCCTGTTACTTTGTTGGCTTTTCTTCTAGTAAATCTAATATGTTATATTCTGAACAGAATTGCAAATAGAAGGTCCACCTCCTTGCCCTCCTCCATACTTTTCATAGTCCTATGGCTTACTGTGATCAATATACATCAGTAGAATGGAAAAACTTCAGAGGAGCTTAAGAAAAATGAAGCTTTAGCACACACTTTTGGTCAGATGCAAATTCAGGATATAGGCCAGAATACGTGGAGCGTTCACAGAAGATGCTGTATCATTAATGTATACCACTACTCCCCAAGCAGTCAGCTTCTGTGGAAATTGAAACTCAAAATTGACATAGTCTGAGATACTTAAACTCAGGAATAAAAGTTGTAAATACCTTGCCATCACATAACATGCAAAAATTTCAAGGGCAGCTAAAGAATCTTTTAAACCATATCCTTGCAGACTGCTTCCCCTGTCATCTCATGCCTCATCTAGCTCACTGCCTGCCTTAGTGATGTCAGTGTGGAGAACCTATACATCCCAAATGAAAAATCAAACAGGAATGGCAATAACAGTGCCTCAAGTTCCACTAAAAGTGCTTCAAAATCAACTTCAAAGCTTCAAGATCAAGACCAGGAAAGTAAATGGGAGAAATAACATTAGTCTTGTGACAGCTGTAGATATGATGGGGAGTTTTCTCCAGACCATTCTGAGTAAGACAGTCAGAAGAAATGGTTCGCTTCTCCTTTTCTTTTCTGACAATAGTTGTAATTTACACATTGTGAATTTGCATATTGTAGGTACATATTAAGTTAGAAAAGTCAAGCCCTGCGATGTTCTCAAATGTGCGACTACTGCCCACAGTGTGTAGATTGAATTAAAACTCCCTGCATTCACCCTGGGATCCTGCTTTGCCATGCACAGTATTTGGGGCCGTGCTGCTTATATAGCCTGGCATATCCCTAGTGAGTAAGAGACAAACTCTTTGTTCAGCCCCATTTTCAGAAATTACTTGACTCGAGAGTGCACAAAACAAGACAGATTTTGTTTTACGTGATAATGCTAGCTGCAGAGAGCTCCTGTGGCTCAGCGCAGCCACAGCTCGGCTTCAAAAGCTGGTCATTTGGGAGCAAATATATGCCCTCCAGTCTCAGCTGGCATTTTGTGCCCCTTTTACTCTCTCAGTTCTGTCGTAGTGAATGATATTCAGTTAGTTAAATGTATTGCTTCTGCTCTGCAAGGCTGACAGCAAAATCTTTGTAATGAGATTAGATAATGTACAGCCTTTTCCCCAAGAAATGCTCTGTAGCTTTAGGGGTTTTCGACTTAGTTTTGCTAATCTGGCTGCTGATAGCGAACATGCAGGCCCTTCTCAGCAGAGAGAGTCCAAATTTCTTCTAAACTGTGGCCCTCATTTTACGGAGTTCTCTTCTTCGACGCTCTGGGCTCGATCCTGGTGTTATTAGTGCAGGTTGCTGGGAACTTTGCCTGAGGACTGATTGCAGGGATTGAAACCACATTTGGAATGTGGCAGCTGTTTACAAGTGCAAAGCAACACCAACGCGCAAGCCCTGTTATCCCTCAAAAACTGCAGACTGTTAGTTCCAAGAGAGGCAGAATGAGGCTTAAATCAGTTATTAAAGTGTAATACCTGCCCTGCTCCCTCGTCACTGCTTCCAGACTGGGAGTAATTCTTCCTCAGCTATTTCAAGAAATAAATTCATTCTTTATCTTTTGGTGGGTCGTAGGTAAAAACAACTCTCAGCATTATTCTTGCATGTAATGTGGAAAATCAAGACGTTCATTTATTAAGATGACAGTCTCACCAGTGTTAAGTCTGCATTACTGTATTTACCTTTATGCTGGCCCTGTGAGGGGAGCGTTTGGCTTCACTCTCCCAGTCACTGAGCACAGCCCCGTCTGTCGGCGGCGGGAGCAAGGGGTGGCTCTGGCAAGTCAAGTCACACTAGCAACTGGCAACTCCTGCAGTGGATGCTTCCATTTTAAAGGCTGCTCTAACGGTGTCACAAAGCTGTAAATATCATTCCAGATATCATGGAAGAGCTCAAGTCCAAAGCTTTAACTCTTACCAGGCTTAAGCAGTTTAACATGAAAAAATGAATAGTACGGGCCTTGAGACAGCTTCCATTTTCCACTAGTAGATTATTGATTATTCAGGATTATGTAGCCAGCCATTGAAATCCTTCTTATAAAGCAGTTACCATCACCTAATGTTCATGTAGCATAGGATTCACTTTATATATAAAAACATCATGTTTAATTGGAATCAAGGATAGAGAGCTATATGGAGTTTCTCGCAAAACCTCTAGAATTTAATAGAGGGTAATTTGCTTTCTGCAGAGGATGTTGTTAAAAAAATCTTAGAAGAAATTCTATAGCAAGGATATGAATATTACAAAATTCTAAAAGATTGTCCAAAAAGCTTGTAGAACTATTCTCACTGTCTAATATTTTCTATATGATAGTAGTAAGCGTCAGTGTATTCAATGAATAAGTCATTTTGATGCCCTGTATTCCTTAATGGAATGAATGACTTTATTCACAAAGCTTAAACTGCATGAGCTTCAATTGTCCTTCTCATATGTAATAGTGATGATACTGACCTGAAATACTAGGAGTGTCATATATTTGAAAAGTGCTGAGCATCACTATTCTTTACTAATTACCCTGTAATTTTTTTCATTGAAATTGAGATTCCTTTCACAGATACTGGAAAAATCTTTTAGCTCATACAAGTGCTTTCATAAATATTGAAACATTTGTGTAACCTTTGAATATTTTAGCAACATATATATAAGTATAACAAAATAGGTAAATGAGTTTACACACCAAAATACAGGATCCTGAACCTGATGAATACAAGCAGGATGTCTGCCATTATCATATCTCCTCATTTCTGTTCAGTCTTAAAGTTATGAGACTTTTTAAACCTTAGGCTGTTTAATTAGGGGCAAACCACACAGACTTCTACCTAGAAAATGGACTGATACCTTACAAATTTGCAGTGTTCATAAACTTAACAGGATTGCCATATTAAAAGCTTCTCTTTTTGTCCTTCAGAACTGTCCTTCAGAGACCTGTTGGTATGGGCTGATGTCTCCAGACGTCAAAAACCACCAGGCGAATAAGCAAGCTTAGACTAGATTCACAGAGTCAGTACCACTTACTTATTTTTAGGTCTTATAGTCATTCTTTCCACTTCTGTGTACCACAGATATGAAACAGAACAGACAATTTTTTGTTCACCATTTTTTGAAGGACAGTCTTAGCTTATATGTGACATGAAATTTGTCTTTTGTAAACTATCTGCCTCTGCCAGTAATTGAATGAAGATTTTGCAGGAATCTGTAGCTGAATTTGCCCCAGCAAAACAGGGATATTTTTACAGAAGTGTCAACAGTCCCTTTATGGATGCGGAGTCCAAGGCAGTACATTGTCACATCCTTCAAGGTGACTTCAGGCAGCTCGTGCTCCCTTCTTGCTGTTCTGCAATGCAGAGGTCATGGTGGGATCAAGACCTTAATCCGAAAGGAGTAAGTAAAGGAAGATGCAGAGGATTGCATTTGACTGGTAACGGTACTAGGAACCCCCTTAATATTCACTGCAGCTACTCTGTTCGTTACCAGGTGGAAAGGTACATTCACTCCCCAGATCGCAAAGTCACGTAGCGCCATAGGTAGTGATTCAGATGTGACTCCCTCTTGATTTCCAGGCAGTAGTTTTCACTGTCATCTCAACAAAATGAGATTTGTTGCAGAGAGAATCTATCCAAGTCATTTGGAAAGGTAGTGGCCTTTGTTACAAAGGGGCACAAAAATATAATACCAGAAAAAAAGAAAGACGAAGAAATCTCTCAGGAATTGTGCTTAGCCCTGCCTTTTGCTGTCTAGCCTCTTTATGAGAGAGAAGTTAGAAAAATAGAAAAAAAAGGGGGAAAGTAGCTGATTGCAGCTTAATAATGAAAGAAACTGCTGAAGTAGCATCAGAAAGCTCTTTAAAATGCAAAACTTCGTGCTGATCTGCCACACAGAATGGGAAAAAAACCACTCACTTAAAGGTAGTGGCTAAGCATGCTTTCCCTTCATCCTCTCTCCTGATTCCAAAGATAAAAAGCACTTTGAGGTGCAAACTGCTTTCATAGTAAAAACATAAATAGTACAGGAGTCGAGACACAGAGGGCTACTCAGCGTCTGCAGTCTCTCTTAGAAACTTCCTTAAACTCCTGTGGACAGGACTCACCATGAGAGCCAGTCACTGTACCGTCCAGTGACCTTCCAGAAGCATTGCAAACCCTGGAGGGAAACAGAGAGATTCTTTCATCTATCAAAAATGCTTAAGCAAATATACTCTTTTAATTAAAAAGAATTTGAGTTCTAGTATGATGCAGTTTAATTTATTACTCTCTTTAATCTCCCTTCCATCCTTCCTCTGTGATTCCATGCAACAGTGGTTTAGGTTGTCCCTACCAGTCTTGTGTTTCCATCTCTCTTAACCCCATATGTGAAAAGATCAAAACAGTTTTACCAAGTCTACTTTGAATAACTCCCAAACCAAGTTCACTGCGATGTTATTTCCACCTGAGTTAATCAGAGCTAAGGGGGTCTGTTGTTGCACCACAGAACCCCTACCCTTTTTTGAGAGGTGTCTGCTTAGCAAATCAGACCTTACACATGGTTTGCTGATGTTGTAAACTGCAGCAGAATCAGTACATCTGGATTTGTTCTCGGAGGCTGAGAAATCCTTTTTATTTGTTTTTTTATGTGACATCGTGAGACAAGGGCAATGGAAGCAAACCCGCATGCGCTCATTCTGCTTAGCCTGCTGTAGCTAAGCTTACCTGAGATGTGTTGCTTACAGAAGCTGTAGACTGTGGAATAGCCTTAATTGCATGTTTCTTGAAAAGGAGTATCCTTAATCCTGTACATACGGAGAGCACACACACATTGTGAATTAGACATAGAGATACTGTTCGCTTCTCCCTTTCACCCCCTGTATAGCACTAGCTGGCAAGTCTGCCGCCTTTGTCAAAAGCAATCGATGTTGCTTCAAGAATGGTGACTTGAAAGCACAATAGTTAAATGCATACAGTAATACAGTCCAATATAAGCTTTGCTCCTCCTGTACTCTCTGTGTGCTACCTCTTCATCAGAAATACAGGAGCAGAAGAAAGAGGATGTGTAAGGGCATTAGCAATGCTTGTACTTTGTAAAAAGAGTAATGTTTATCTCAATGCAGCTTATAAAGATCTGACACTATTGCTGATGCATGTCCAGTAATAAATATTATCCTGTAGCAATTTTAAGGGCTATGTGGTAGCTACAGCAGCCGCCTCCTTAGGATGCTGTATATATTTGTTTAGCCATTTGTTTGTCGCATACCCATGAAGGCATATAGCAGCTTTACAAATACAGATGGAGATTGGATCTCAGCCCAGAACCATTTAGGAGTTGCAGTTTTGCTACTATTGTTATTGTGTTTTTTCCCTGACAGTCGCGTTTGTTCTGTTACTGACAACATTGGGCTTTAAATAGTATTAAATCATACATCTAGACCAGACCTGGTCAGTCTGAAGCTGAGTATGTTATCAGAAATCTGTTATGAGCATGTACATGTGGTTTACTCGGTGCATAAACAAGTAACTTGTACAAGTGACTCGGTTAATTCATTTGTCTTTGGGATCAACTCCATAGAAATTAATAGGATGGAACGAGTTTCAGGATAGCAGTGGCTGCTGCTCTTAGCAGAATTAAATTAGATCTTATTGACGAGTCTCCTGAAAACTTCTTTTTGAAGGAATATAGGGCTAAAGAATGGAGAACCATATCTGAACCCGCTTTTGTCAAATGTTCCAGACATAGGATCTTCTCCCACAGGCATATTCACTGCTTCCCGTTTGGCTCCAGAAGTTGTTCTGCGCTCCAGGCGCAGGGCAGCTCTCTGATCAAGACTGCCTGGGCTGGGTTCTTTACACCAGTGGAGGAAAATGGACAGAAAGAGTTGAGTTGAGTTTCCGGGGGTTACAGAGAAAGACAGAAACAAGAGTCCGCATAATTTCTGTACAGAAGCTTCCTTGTACCTTGAACTTCATGTTGTGCTATAGGTGACATTCATACGTGGTATATTGTGTGAATTCCTATTAACTTCAGCCATTGAAGAATTAGATATCTGGTCTAAGTTACTTCGCCAGGTCTCCATCTCTGGTTGAGAGACATGGGCAGCTGCAAGGAGAGGGGTAATAACTCTGCCAGACCTTGAGAGAGGAGAGTCACCCACTGGCCATCCCTGTTTCCATGCAGCTGAGACAGCAGCGAGACAATGGGCTTGCGTTAGACATCAGCGGCTCAAATACAGGAGCTGAATGCCTCCAGTGTGTCCTAGCAGCTGTGTACTGCTCCAGCCAGAAATGCCTCTGTGGTCAGGAGGTCAAGGCTGTAACTCCTGACATGGAGCCCTTGCTCACCTGTGCAGTTGGAGTTGTTTTCGTGAGAAACATTTGCATGATGCTTCCTCTCCCAGGGTGAAGCTGATGCAATGGCACCACAGAAAGCAAGAGCAGCCCATCTAGGATAGAGTTCTGAATCACTGCATGGTATTATATATCATATTATGTGACTCTGCTGCATAGTACTTTTAGATGAGATCAGATAGTCATTCTGAAACGGCCTAGAGTGAACTAAACCCCTTTCGGTATTGCCATTCAATTTAATACATGTTAAAATAGGGGATGCCTTTCATAGTGATAAAATGAAGAAATTTCTGCCACCTTCAAACTTTTAAACCTGTCTTAGATGGTCTGAGAGAGAAGTCTAAACAGACAGATGGGTCAGGTATTGTAGTATGTAGTACTGTTTTCAGTCAACAGACCCCAGTTACAGCAAAACCCTCTTAGGGAATGAGTTATAGAAATGTTTGTATTATGTTCTCTGAAGTTTTCTTTTGCAATCTCACCATCTAATATTTTACCAGAATGTGAGCAGTGCCTGAACCTGACAGAGGATACAAATGGGATGTGTATGTCAAACTGGGAACAGTTTAGCTCCCGTATCTGTGGCCACAGAGGACACCCATCTGTTTGATTAGACTGAGGACATAAGCATTTCCAGATTATAATCTTCATTTGAATAAAATGGTATTGGGAATGGGAAAGGGGATAAAAGGAAGCAGAAGATAATGTAAATATATGTTCAGGTGGGGAGGCACATTGCTACCACTAACGATACTCATTATGGGTGATGAAATAGAATTCTGACGGGATGGGAGCAAGAGCAGGAGTTGAAGAGATCTCCGGGCTTTACTGTTAATTTCTGCAGACATGCCAGCGCATTTAGTAATGTAACAGCTCCCATTGCTAGCCACTTAATGTATGATTAATGTGCCTCAGGATTTCCCTAGACATTTATGACACCTTTAGGAATAGATATGACAATGACTTTATCACATGGAGTCACTTCATACTATCTGCATCCCTCTTAATGATTTATATATTCAGGAGTGATTTTATCACTAGTACTCAGTAACGTAATAAATGAGAAAACTCAATGGCCTGTAAATTATAACACTGGTTAAAGAAGTGATTACAGATATAACTCTTACATGACTATGATAATGCTTGCTTATATTTCATTACAGCATTTACATGTTAATGGCAAATCCACTGCAGTGTTTAGAAATACTTTACAGCTTTAATCAAAATTTTAACATTTATAAACAGTTAATGTTTATTGTGGAGGAAATGAGTAGACTTCTGTTACTCTTCAGTGGATGAAATCCACTCCAGAGCCAGCTTTGTGTTGAAGACTGAGAGCAGCATCACCCCCTGATGAATGTCCTCATCAAGGTAGAGCTTTGATTTGCTGCTTGCCTCCATTGCGACCTGTTTTGGTTTGTTGGGTTCCTCTTGACCAAGCTGTCAAGGAGCCTTGCTCATTATGGATTCCACAGCACTGTGACTGGCTGGTGGCTCACTGCATAACAAACCAAAGATCAACTACCAGCTTCATAAATAGTATCCAGCCCTAAGGCATCTCCAGCATAGTTTTGCCTCCTGAGTCGGTGGAGGATTGTTGTGTTCAGCTGCTCCCATTGTAAAAGGCCATCATTAACATCCATAAAGATAAGGGAGCCTTTTTTGTTTCTTTTTGGTTTTGAGATGCCAGGGCTACTCTTTGAGCTCATTTTGTCGCAGTGATTACCTTTTCTTCTTTCTCTGTTCTTCCCCCTTAGGTTTCTGACAGATGTGACTATGTTTTTGTCAATGGCAAAGAAATGAAAGGCAAGATGAATGCGCTTGTGAACTTCACGTATCAGTATCTGAGCGCTCCTCTGCAAATCACAGTCTGGGTTCCACGCCTGCCTCTTCAAATCGACATTTCGGACACAGAACTGAGTCAAATCAAAGGCTGGCGAGTCCCTGTTGTTTCCAACAAAAGGTGGGCTTGAGTTGCTAAATTTCTTGAGTGTTTTTGTAAAATGGCTGGAATGGATTTTAACTCTCAGCAAGAACAGCTGCAGCACCTGTACCCAAAAGGCAGCATCTTTCCAGCAGTACTGGAATCCCCAGCTTTGCAATGGATATCTGCAGATATAATAAAGCTTTTAAAATTTGTGGAGTTTCACTTCTGTGCATATGTCTGTCCCGTGCAACAGATAATACTGTGGTGCTCTAGTAAGGACCACTTATAGCGTTGTTGTTGTTCAGACATACGAGCTTAGGTGAAAAAGAGGTATTGTTCATCTGTATGATCCTTCATCATGCTGGGTAGTTATGCATCAGCAATGGTCCAACAAAAGAGAAGGGAGGGCTGCTGTGTCAGGGGGTACTCTCCATTAGCACTCTAAAATTAGTTTTCACTAATGTTCTTGAAATCATTTCTTTATGCTTCCTTTTCTTATGAAAAAAGACCAACCAGAGACAGTGACGATGAGGATGAAGATGAGCGGAAAGGGAGAGGATGCACTCTGCAGTACCAGCATGCCATGGTGCGAGTCCTCACCCAATTTGTAGCTGAGGATTCTAGCCCTTGGGGCCAGCTGAGCTACCTGCTGGGCTCAGATTGGCAGTTTGACATTACAGACCTGGTGATGGATTTTATGAAACTGGAGGATCCTCACATTGCCAAGCTGCACGAAGGCAGGATTTTGATCGGACGGGAAGTAGGAATGACAACAATGCAGGTACTGTGCTCTAGACGGCCACATTCTGCCATTCCCATAGAGAACCTGTGTGGGGGCATAAAGGCAATACAGTGTTCTGCTATCTTGAAACAGGATAATTTCCCATTACATTCCTGTGACCTTCTAGAGTGTCACACACAGCATTGATGCAACAACAGTGATCCAAGCCAGAGGTGGTCCAAGGCATGCAGCATGGCCAGGAGCTGGAAGCCACAGAGCCTTCAGAGTTGTTTAGGAGAGGCAGCACTTCCAGGCTCAGTGAGAAGTCAGAGCTCTTGCCCCATGTGCCTGCAGGCTACCACCAGTCAGCTGATGGGCACCATTTTGACTTTCTGACACAGAGATCTTTAGATTGTGTCAAGTTTCTTTTGACTTATTTAAACATTAATTCAGGAAAACAAAATACAACCTGGTTGATGACCCTGAAAGGCACAAGCAGCCAACACCATATCCTAGTTCTGCTTCAGCTGAATCCTTACTAATCCAGTGCACAAAGAGTGAATACAGCTGATCTAGGCTGTAGATATGAGATGGGAAAGGTGGAGAAGACAGTATGTGCGTGAAATAGCTATCCTTAGTTCCTTAAAGATAGTAGTATGGCCCTTAGTTTCATTAAAGGGAAGGATATCCTACTACCTTGATGTTCCATCAGAAACAGAAAAGATAGAGAAATGAGAATTTCTAAGCAAAGAAGTGAAGTACAAATCCTAGATGTTGCTAAACTCCCTTTGAAATGGTTGGGAAGTAAATCTCATGAGCTCATCCACAGCGGGACACAGAGTAACAAGGAAGAACGTGACTGAGATAGTACAGCTCTCTGTATTGGATGCAATGTTCTCAGCTGTAGCCTCTCTACTGAACCTTTTTCCGACCCGGCTAATGAAATCAGACTGCCTTTTCAGTGTGTTCTGCCATTTCATTTCTGTGCATAAAGCTTTGGAGACAAGAAGGGATGGTGACCTTAAGAAAGGTTATTTTCATTGATCAGCCTTTTCTGAAGTTGATTCTTCTGTGTTTCTCCAAAGGTTTTGTCTCCTCTGTCTGACTCCATCCTGGCAGAGAAGACAGTGACTGTGCTAGATGACAAAGTGACCATAACAGACCTTGGAGTCCAGCTGGTGGCTGGTCTTTCCCTCTTCCTTCAGCCAAGTGCAGCAAGTAGTCGGGCTATTGTGGCTACAACTGTTGCCCAAGAGCTGCTTCATACTCCTAAGCAGGTAGTGTACCCTCTGTATTTACTGTTGTTGCCTTTTGGGATGGGGCAGGGTTTTCTCAATGTGAAATACAGATAATAATTCATAACAAGTTTAGAAGTTAGACTTTAAAGTATAGGGGTAATACATGTCCATGTCAATTGCTTCCCTCTAGAAATACTCTGGAACTGCCTTTTCATTTCTTCCCTTCAAATGTGGACTTAATCTACAGTAAAAGTTCTGACTACACTGGAGTTCATATTATGTAAATTTTTAATACACTTTCTTTAAATGATGCAACATCTGTTATTTTCGCAACACAGGGAGTCTTTGGACAGTGATCCTTGTTTGCTATATGAGCATGCCCTTTTTTTCCGTGCCAGAGAGCACCGAGCTCTGTGTGTCACAACAATTTAGTATTTTGAAGAGCTATAAAATGAAGTCAGAAGATAGCCAATTACATTTCTTTTCCCTCCTGGAGTCACAGCAGACTACCAGGCTCCTCTCTCCTTTTATTTTTTAGATGGATTTTGGGGGTTAGTCATTCAGCTCATTAAGGTGTCGCTGCGCTGATTTTACTTAATTTAAGTCAGCTAATTTCCATCTCTGTAAAGGGAGTCTTTCAAGCAGCATGTTTCAGGTCACAACCCACATGGAAAAGAAGATTGAAGAGTACCACCACATTGACGCAAACAGTTGCTCTGGAACAGATTGAAAACAAGGATCAGTAGCAGTGGAACAAGTTGTGTGTTCACTGCGCTTTCAGTCAGTTGATTTGAAGAGCAGGACTGGGGACCATGCAATTAACTCTGTCCACAGCTACTCCTCTCATAGAAACGGTATTTCATCTCACATAGATAGGGAGAGATCTCAAGTCAAGTTTTATGGCCCATTTTCATGATTATTGCTACCTAATTTTCTGGAACATAAAAATAATTTAGATTGTTTTATAACATAGTGACAGGAAAATGTCCAAACTAAAAGGACATGCTACCCATCTGTTCCATTTACTCCATCCTGTAAACATAAGAATCTTATGTAATTAACCCATTTATACCCTTCTCCAGGGCTTAGAAACCACGTCTGACATATTGTCTTCAGACAAAGACTGTAAAAGCAAAAGCTAAAGCATGCCTAACCCAATTTTGTTATGTAGGACGGAGCACCATTTGTCCTGCAGCATCATGGGAAGAATCATGGCTTTGATTGCAGATAAAAGAGCTTCTGAATCTGGAAAGGTTGCACAGATATATTGTCAGCTTCTCAGATTTACAGATAGTCTGTCCTGAGTATGCAAAGATACCGATCAACATCAGGTTATGGTATATTATGATGGGGCATTTCAGGAGTGCACAACATGACATCTCCTATTGTATTACGGCATGGCAAGATGATATGATGTGTCATTATATATCACTACAATTGGCAAGTTATGAGATAATACAAAGCAGTAAAAATGTGTAAACGTGGTTTGTTTTGAAATTATTTTTCCCAGCATCTGTGTTATGGAACGATTTTAGTGAAATATTTTGTTGAAGCTGATGTCCTTTAGCGAGACACTTTCCATTTCCTCGGAGTGGTGCATTTCTGATACAGCAGTGCCTGGGCATATCAGGCTCTCATTCTGGGCAATGCCTTCTGCTTCTGGTACTGCTGAGCGGTGTGGGATGCTGCTGCCCCTCCTGTCCTCTTCCTGGGCCTACAGATAGCACTACTGCATCATGCTCGCTGAAGGGACTGACTATTAAAACAGGAGGCAGGAGAAAAATCAAGCACCTTTTCTCAGTAAAAGCAGTTTAAAATCTGTTGTTTCTTCTCCAGAATCCATATGGAAAAAGAAAAAAAAAAAGGGGACCTAGACTTTATTAGAGGCAGTGGAAAATTCTCATTATAACAGGATCTGGAACGTCCCGGGAAATCTGTTGCTTGGTGGCAATCCCAAATTAGTCAGTTTTTCCTACTCTTTTCTATGCACAGCATCTTCTGTCCCAGTTTCCTGCAAACATAAGCAGCATGTTCTTGTGGAATCCCACTTCAGTCTCTGCCTCTCCTCTCAGCTCCTCCAGTCTGGAGCCTGCCCACCGCATCGCCTCTGCTTGTCTTCCCACCACCTCCTGCTCACCCGGAGTAAGAGCAGTGTCCTGCCTGCGTCCCAGCTGAAGGCTTTGCTGGGGACATCACGCCTCACTGTGGGGAATTTGTGAGGGTCCGTTCCTGCTCAAGCACTGTGAGCGTTTGCAGTCCTGATCCTGAACCTGAGTGCCCTCCCGAGTTATGGGGGCACTTTGGCGCTGCCTTCATTCCAGGGACCCGAACTAATTCCTCATCCTGTGCAATTCACATCCTACTTTACTGTAAGCCACTCGTTCGTTCTCAGGCCTAGATCTACTCAGCCTGTAGACAGGGCTTGCCCGAGGAAGGACTGTTGAAAAGAGACCAGAGGAACTTGGCATTTGCATCACCAAAAAAATAAGACAAGAATAGATTACACACCAGACAATAAACTGAAGGAAATATTCTTAGCCTGGGAGTGGCCTATAGAGTCACATCCATCTTTTCCTTTCATTTACAGTCTGAAGGGAAGATAAAACATTTAAGACACCTGCCCTTAGAAGAACTAACGCAAATGAAGGAATGCTTGTGGATAAATTTTGCAAGTAGTGACTCATGATTTGGAGTAATATCAGCTGAGATCCTTACTGAGCTTGGATTTCAGAAGAGAAGTGCTGAGTATTTTCTGAAAATCAAGCCCTTTTGAAAGAGGGTTTTTTTCAAGGGGACAGCCCAGAACTAAGCATATACTTGAATGTTGCAAGGACTTCATTATTTCAGTGTGTCTTTTCCTCTCAAACAAGTTTATAAAAAGGCCCAAATAACTCATGCAAACTTTACTGATGTAATTGAAAAACAAAGTAACAACCAAAATAGCTGAAGGTTTTATTTTTCTCAGGAGCGATTGTGTATGTCTCAGCATTGTTATATGGAAAAAACAGTCAATGTGTTCTTAGTCAAATGTTTTCCTTGGCTCCATTTTAGCACCTTCCATAGCCAAGCTTCAACATAGATTAGCAAGTGTCCTTGGGTAATTGGTACTCTGGCAGGCACAGTATTGTCCCTAGCAGATTAAGCAGTACATCTGTATAGTGCATTAGAAGGCATAAAGCATTGTACAGATTGTGCCATTACAGATCTTTCACTATCATAGGAATGAATCTGGTATTTTTGTTGTGACTGTCTTTCAGTGAATATAATTACTAGGTTAGTTCCTTGATTATAATGACTGTACCATGTCTGCATAAGTAGCACAAAGCAACCAAAACAGCAAGTCCTGAAAAGTTGGCAGTTTCTCCAAATACTTAGCAGTCTAAAGAGGATAATCTAATTTTTTTTTTTATCTTGAATGCCTTAAGTTAGATACTTTTATCTGTATTTGGGTAACTGATTACCTGAGGTGACCTTGAGGGATGCTGAGCCCATACTTCCTCTTTTTTTAAATCAATGGGGAGCTCATTGGTACTGAAAAGTGGATCAATGATTTAGATGCCTAAAAATAAATGCATGTTGACCAACTTTTAAATATCAAAGTTGAAATATCTTATGAAAACTTGGAAACTGCAATGGTGAGCAGTCTGTTTCTAGTGTCCATCTGCTTGGGTAGGAAACCTGTTCCGTTTGGCTTGATGATGGTTGTTAAAATCAACACTGCCATCTTAACAGCTTCTCCAAAATGAAAATAAAAGAAAACCCACAGTGTTTAAGTGTTTTCTGATCTGAGTGAGCTTCAAGGACTCTTAAATTTCAGCTGGCTCTGCAGGGAAGCTCACAGCCACATCCTAGCTTTTTCATCACTGTAGGGTATTGCATGGGATCTAATGAACTGAAATGGCAGAGTGGATAAAATAAAAGAAAGAAAAAAAGAAAGCCTTTAATAAATAGCTGTGTGTATTAATATATCTCTCAGCGCTACTGGAAAACTGCAAATATTTTCGTGGGAAAGGAGGGAAAAAAGAGCAATGTTAATGCTTTCTAAAGGCCAGGTTTTTCTCTTTCACATGTGTAGCCCTGTTGACGCCAGTGACAAGACCCAATGCGGTGAGGTCACCCGTGACCTCAGGGAGTGTCCTCCGAGATGTCAGCTCTCACTCTGAGAGGAGGTGAGGGTGCCCAGCGCCACCTCAATCAGGGTGCCATCCAGAGTTGCTTGCAGGTCCCTGCCTTTTGGATTGACACGATACTGTCCTATTTTAACATGTCCTTCATGCAGATTACTTCTGGGAGTTCACTGACGTCTCACGGTTAAGTAACACATATTAGGAGTATTTTTATGGAGCAGATTCATTACCCCATTCTGGCAGTATAAATTACACTTAAGTTGTATTTATATCTTCTTTAAACTGACAGAGCAATGTAATGGCTCACAAGTATGACAAAGGAATTAAGCAGCATGGGAGAAGGGAGAAAGGATGTAATGTTGGGTAAGAATCTGAACTATTCCCTTGCAAATACAAGCAAATTCCTACTGGATAGGAATGTTACATTAGCAGATTGGACAAAAAGGAGAGAAAGAAATACACAGTAGGGGAATGCATGGTTTGAATTAAGATCTGAGTCTTGGCTGCCTTTCATTTCCACATCGTAACGATCAAGCCGAAGTTTTGCAACACAAGCCACAAGCTTAAAAATAAACGCACATGTAATACTTTGATATTTCATGTGATAAAATTGCTAGGGAAACCTATTTCAGCATTCAAATCCCCAGACAGAACATTCAGAGCTGGTCTAATAGAAGCTTCTGAGAACAGTACTCCCTTGCCTTTATTTGAGGGAGGGATGCAGTTGTTTGCTGCAGAGCCATTCAGCTATCTGTTTCTTTCCTTTGGTGTCCTGCCGCACTTCAGGACTGTTGCAGCTGACCCCAGCATTTGCGGGCTTATTAACAAATACTTTTATTTGTGCTTTAGTGAATAAAGACCATTAAAAGGGCTCTTTATTCTGGGCATGGAATAAAATCAAATATAGTGATGAGTCCGCACATCTGTGTTTATAAGCAGCAGAATTCTCTAAAATGGAGCCAGTCCTACCCACTTTACTCCCCTAGTTTTTGCTTGAAGAATACAAGGTAGGGTGTCCTGGTACCAAGCTGACCCCAGCTTTTTTTAGAAGGTATTGAAGGACACTTTGTCATCACTGACTGTGATGCTACAGATGGGCTCAGCGGAACATCCTAACATAAGCAGACTTTCAAATGCAGTATGATGCTTCAGAGGGCAAAATAATCATCACTGTGGCTCCCAGATTTTCACAGACAACTTGTGCGAGTCCCAGCCTTAGATCCCTGTATGATGGGCTTTCTACTGAGCTTCCAAACTAGCTCTGCTTCCTGCATTCAGGTTGCCTTTTGGAGTGTGAGCCTCCTTGTTTTATCTAGGTGGAACAGACATAGCCAGCAAACAATAGTGTTTGTGGTGACTCATACGGCAGGGTTTGAAGTATTGCAAGTCAGGCAATACAGAGCTGCACGGGGACTGTCGGTCTCTATTAGTGCCATGTTACTTCTGTACCCTGGTAATTTCCCCTTTGTTTTACCCACTTAAACATAACAACTGTCTAACAAGATAAAACTTCTAACAAAATGCAAAATGCAAGTTTATCCAAAAAGATCTATCAAGTGGCATCTTTGGACTGATAGGCAGCAATGTAATTCAAGGCCAGAAAAGGTGGTGAGACTGCAGCAGATCAAGAAGAACGGGCCAACTTGCTGGTCTGTTGTGTGAGTTACACCTGGAACAGAGGAAGAGAACAGCAAAGGCACAAGGGAAAATGTAGACAAAATGTGTCTTGATAAATTTTTTTATGTGCTTAAGGAAAGCATGGTATTCAGTAATCAACAGTGGTTGTGGGAAGCAGTTTCTTCATCCCCTCTGGACTGGATTTTGCTGTCATTAACATTATCTAATGTACATTATCTGACTCACTTCACATCATCATAGTCACCATATCAATCATCCTGTTCCCTAAGAGACACTGTCACTAATGTGTAGTTGTGGTTCATTTGTTCTGAGAGTGCAACTGAGTACGTGTATGTGTGTGTGTGTGCACACGCATATGTGAAAGAGATAGAAAAAGTGGAGGCGAGAAAAACTGAAGAGCCAGAGAGTCCCTCAAACTATTTGTTTATACTTGATAATTAATGAGCACGAGCATTTATCACCTCAGTGTTGAGGGCATCAGACAAGGGGCAGCAACTTTGCAGGTAAGAAGGTTCTAATCCGTCTTCATCTGCTGATAGTAATTGGAGGACCTTGTCAGAGATTCAGAGGGGATTTATTGATGCCGTACATAGGATTTGCAGAAACAGCTCTCTGAAGGACATGGTATTAAATAATTTCTTTTTGTCTTTCTTTTTTTTTCTTGTAGCTTTTCAGAATTTATAATCATTTGAGAAATTCACTTCCTTCCCCTGCCTTCATCTGTGAATGAGAGGAGATGATCTCTTGCCAAATAGGGCTGATACAGTATACTTTGGCAGGATTTGAGATTCTGTGCCTCTTTGTCTGATTTGTTTTTTTTCCCTTTTAATTAATACTGTCTGTAGTATAAGCATAACAGTGTTGTGTTGTGGAAAATTAATTCTTGGAAATAGACAACCTCAATGCAGGTTGAAAATAACGGCTAAGCTATTGCACACCTCTGTTATCTATAGTTAATCACATGTATGCCTGCAAATTTCAGCTGACTGCCATTTCATTTTTCTCTATCTCTGCTTCATAAATCCAGGAATGCAGAATAGTGGATAAATAGCGTGAAGAATAGAAGTTGGTTTGAAGTTGCTTACAACTTTGTCAAATTCTAGCCATTTAGGCTGAGTTTTTCCATGCTGGCTACCCCATAACCTGTGGCCTGTTGAAGCAGAAAGGAGTCAAGATAAGAAAACCAGACAGGGATATGGATATCTTGAAGGAGAGAGGAAAGAAGAATATATAGCCCCTCGTACATGTTCCTCTCCAAAGTCTGGTCGGAGACCTCAGATCCCTCAGAGGTGCTGTTTTACCACCAGTAAAACCTACTTGCATAGTAAAGGCCATAATCAGACCTGCTGCTCTGCAACACTGGGAATGCTGTGTTTGGTTATTAAGGACCGCACAAAGGATTCAGTAATGTAAATCCTTTTGTAGAAATATGGAACTATGGAAGTCCCCAGCGGAGCTGGGAGGAGGCACAGGCCTTGTAATTTCCAACCTTAACTGTACAAAATTCTGCACTTATTTTCTCATTCTGCGCTCCAAAAGAGAGTGCCACTGGCAGATGGTGTCAAGCCTGTCATGTTATATGCTTGAAAAGATGCTGGTGGTTTTGCCTTCCATAGGTTGATGAAAAGTAAGTGTATCTTACACACCTCCCCTATGGTACTGGTACATGAGGCTGTCCTCCTTTTTTAGGGATAAGGAAAGCAACAGGGTGTTGAATTGCTGGAGGAGATGCATCTTTTTCTGTCTACATATATCCATTAAAAAAAGAAAATTCTTTACGTTCCCATGACTGGGTTTGCTCTACTACATATTTCTGTGATACAAATTTAAACTGTGCCCTGCAGCTCTATGTTTCTGTCTGTTCATCCACTTCAGGGTTGTTTCTCTAATGAAACATCAGCTGGTTTAATTTCCTTATGCGGTTCACCCTTCCCAGCTTTTGAGCTACCCTAGCTCCGTTTCAGCTGTTTGAAGTGCATTTGAATCGTCAAGAACTTTGCCTTCTTTCCTGTTGTGCCACAACTTATTTTTCTTCTTTCAGTCCCTCAAGAACTTTCTGATAGCGCTTTGCAAATCAGAAAATCAGTATAGTCCAGCCTTCCGCAGAGCTAAATGCCCCTTGCTGTTTCATTGAAAAGCTTTAAATTTAACTAGAAGGGTAGCAATTCCCTTTGTTTATAACCATAGCATAACAAATTGTAGCCAATTGAAAACCGTATTAGGTTGTAAATTTGTATTATGACTGGACATTAACAGGGTGGCAATGTTTTTCCCCAATGGTGATTTTCAGCCCGGTTGTTCTGATGTACCCAAGTGTAAAGTTACTGGGGCCATCTGCGATTTAAGTCTGGGAAGACAAGAACTTCAGTTTTTTGTGAAGTTGCACTCCGGCAATCTTCCTGCACATCTGCTGGCTAAACAGAGAAGACATAGAGCAAATGAAAAAATAAAGAAATCTCCTGCAAAGAAAGCTACTGAGACGTGGAGAAGTAAATATCTGTATCATCTGGATGGGATTTCAAATGGCAAAGAGCTGACCTCTAGCTTTGTGTTTGCTTCTAATGATGACTTCTGACAGTGCTACCTGCAGAGAACAAAGACAGTCCAATTAAATTCAGGCCATTTGTATTTTTATCATAGAGATCATACCATAATCCCTGTCCTCCTCTCCTTGACACAGAAATGTGGCAGACTTTTTAATTATCTCAAGGATAAAGTGTATTTTACTTAAACCAAACCTTTCTCCAGCAAAATGGCAGTTGTTCTGTTAGTCTTTTTCTTTCAGGTGAATCTTCTGCTACAGCCATTTCCAAGATACTGTGGTAGCTCCTTATTCCTGCTAAGGTATTTATGCCTTGTTTAATTTGACAGCTCCCTGTGACACCTGTGCATGGGGAACATGAGGAAAATAAGTGTTCTGTCAAGTGCCTCTGGTAATTTTTCTGGTTTGTCTCTTTCAGGTTTTGTATGATAGGAATGACTTTCTTTATAAATCGTGTAAATTGTAGCTTGTTAATGGGTACTTTGGTATTATAGACATCTTATGTAAATTATTTTATATGTTCTTTTTCAAAATATTTGCAGGAAGGATAACAGTGGAACCTTTAGTGAAAAATGTGACCAATTTTCTGCCCCATCAGTTGAAGCATCGTTCACTTTAAATGCTGTACAGAGCCATTGTCTTCCATTTCCTCCAGCTGCCGTTCAGAGCTGAGAGATTGATGAGCTGCAATGGGTTGAGCTGTTTTATTTAAGACCCTGTCTTTAACCATATTCCTCTCCTTTCAGGAAGCTGTAGTAAGCACCTGGATTCAGTTCAGTGACAGCTCTGTTACTCCGCTGGACATTTATGACTCTAAGGACTTCTCCCTTTCTGCTGTATCATTAGACGAAGCTGTTGTCTCGATCCACCAGGACACTGCCTTAAAATGGCCAGTTGTGGCAGCAGAAGGTGAAGGTCAGGGCACTTTAATCAAGGTGGACATGATGATTTCTGAAGCCTGCCAAAAGTCCAAGAGGAAAAGTGTTCTGGCTGTGGGGAATGGCAACATCAAAGTCAAGTTTGGCCAGAATGATGCAGACTCCGATACAGGTGGAGATTATGATGCTGATGAGATTGAAAACCACGCAAGTGACCGGCGGCACAAAGTGTCAGATCAGGAACGGTATGGCCAGGATGGACGATACTATGGTAGCTCTTCATCAGAGCGAGAGGAAGGTGCCATCAGGAAAGTCAGCACCACAGCAAAATCCGTACTAAAAAATAAAGTCATTAAAAACAATAGGCTGGATGGTGGCAAAATTTCGGATGATAGCCAGCTGCAGAACATTCCTATAGACTTCACCAACTTCCCTGCTCAAGTAGACCTCCCAAAAGGCAATGTGGGCATGGAGGAAAATGACCTGGTACAGACACCTAGGGGCCTTAGTGATTTGGAGATTGGGATGTATGCTCTGCTAGGGGTCTTCTGCCTGGCAATTCTAGTCTTCCTAATAAACTGTGCAACATTTGCACTGAAATACCGTCACAAGCAGGTTCTGGTGGAAGGACAGGCCACCATGACCCATTCCCATGACTGGGTCTGGTTGGGAAATGAAGCAGAACTGCTGGAGAACACAGCAGATGCGTCACCTCAGCAGGATGAGCACACGACTATTATCGACCGCGGGTCAGGTTGTGAGGAGAGCAACCAGCTCCTCAATGGCAGTGCTCAGAAGAACATTCAGAGCCAGGTTCACAGGTGTGCTGACTCAGGGGGCAAACCTGGAAAGGAACAGAAATCTGAACCTTTAAATTCGCCAACATCTAAACGGAAGCGGGTAAAATTCACGACATTCACCACCATTCCACCCGACGATGGTTGTCCTACTGTCAACTCAATCCTAAGTAGCAATGATGATGACATTAAGTGGGTGTGCCAGGATATGGACCTGGGTGACTCCAAAGAGATACGAAACTACATGGAGAAGTTCAAAGACAAAGTGTAGCTCCTTGCTGTTTTTTTGGGTTTAACCACACCTTGATGCCTTCAGTTCTACAGTATATATTGGGACAGAAGAGGGGGAGGGGAAGGAACCACCAGGAGAAATGATGAGGCAGTTTTTATAATCAGGGAAAGAAATTTGCCAAACTGTCCATGGTTTGATTTTGTTTTTCACTTTGTTTTGTTTTTCCAGCAGTTATTCAACTACGCATGGATTTAGGAAGTGGAGTATAAATAGCAGAAAGGAACAAGGAAATGGTATGACCAGTATGATGAACTGGACAAGATGAGGTTGTAAAAATCCATTTTATGGGTCATACAAATAATAGTGATGGTAATGTTTCAAAGTACCAAAAATATTTGTAAAAAGAAAAGAGAGAATATAGGAGCATGAAAAGAATAAGCAAGAGACAAACAATAACTTCTCTGTATTTCTAATAAAACATCACAATTGTGGACATATGACCCACAAAGAGACTTTTTAGATTGTTACTCAAGCTGTTTCTTTTTATTGCTTCATTTGAAGTGAAGATGTGTCTTTGGTATTACATATGAAGAAGGAAGAAATTACCTGGTATTTTTATTTCTACTTTTCTGTTTATCTTATAAGTTGAAACAGAATAATTTTCCCTTTTATTTTTCCTTTAAATATCTTAAACCCAGGAAAATTTTCAATTCACTAAGTTCACAGTGGACCAAGAACATTTTGTTTTCAAGTTAGCTATAAATAATCTCCTGTCATTTAAAGAATTCAGGGGATAAGTATTGACTAATAATTTCCATGTGGCGTCTCTCCGGAAAGCCCAAGCCTCTGTCGTTTTTCCCTAGCTAGAAATATGTTTTGTTTGGAATAAGGATTCATTTTACTTTCAGGTTTGGATTGTTTATTTAGTTGTTTGTTTGACATTTCCACAACCAAAGTTCCCATCTTTCACCAAGGGAAGAAGGTGCTGTTTTATGTTAGGTTTTAGAAGTCACAACCGACGGGAGTGCTCCACGGGTGCATTTTCACTGTACCTGGAACTGAGACCGGCACAGCCAAATATGTGCAGCCTGGATTTGGGGTTTTTTTGAATTCATAATTTCATTCTGTAATTTTCTGTTTATTCTAATGTCACCAGCTCTCATCAAGCTCAGAAAACTATGAAAAGAATGGACAGAAAGACACTGATTGTCCTCAAACTTTTATTTCCTTGTAGTGTAAGAGCTGGCCTCTGGACAGACTTTTGGGAGGGAGGGAAATACTGCTGAAGCAAGATCAAGAAATACCTTAATCTATTTTATAGATTTTTTTATTTTTTTTTTTTTGCCATTGGACCAGCTAAGACTGAAAATTTTAGACTAGATTTTAAAGCTGAAGTTTTGAATAATAAAATACAAAACCAGTAATAAATCTGAAGCAGATACAAACCACAGTCATAGGTTTGTTGTGTAAACTGGCAGAACTGTGTTGACTCAGTGCCAGTTTACACTAATGGAGGATGCGGATCAAAATCTATACAATGAGGAAACCACTGTCATCCAAAACCTTTTGTAACTGAAAGGAAGATGGTATATCCAGCCTTTTGGAAAACAGTAGTATGTCCTGACTGTTAGCCAGAAGCACTTACATTGTCCTGTCTTTACCCATGTATTTCTTTTTTTTTTTTTTTAATTACTAAACTCAGTAGTTTGGTTTTTTTACTTGGCCAAATCAATCCTGCCACCCAGTAACATAGATGGACGTTTTAACAAGATATGCCTAGTATGCATTGTAGACTGAAAGAATGTAATATTTATTTATACATGTTATACAAACTGTAATTAAATGCTTTACATGGCTTGAGAAATTAACCTCTTTTTTCTGGCGGGGGGGCTCCTGTCGTTTCTGTGTTGAAGTACTGCATCCCCTGCCTAATGGCTGCAACAAAATTTAAGCCGCTTTCTGAGGACAGCAGAATAGAGATATATGAAACTTCTTCGCTGCTCTGACCCTTCTTTTGTGAACTGCTTCCCCTTCCCACCCAACATGGGGTGATAAAGATGGATGGCAGGAGAAGACAGCAGTCAGGCACAGTTCATGGCAGTGTCACTATTAATCTTGTTCATCTTCATGTCTACCATCAGTATGAACAACTCCAGGACTCTTGCCTCTGATGTGTGCAGCCCAGTCATAATTAATTATGTTGCTTCTCTGATTGATACAGTAGGTTCAGATGGAAGAAGTTTCGCTGAATCACAACTGACATATACAAAGCACCCTGTATCCCAGAGGACCCCAAGCTACTTCCCAAGCTAAGCACAGTGCTGCATCAGCCACACCTCAGGGATCGGTATATCTTCCTGGGAAAATGCAGGTGAAAAAGGCATTTACAGCACAGAACTGCAAAACACAACAGCAGAGGAACAAGAAAGATAGTATGGAGCAAAAATATTACACCATAGTAGCGCAGAATATAATTGTTCAGAGTACATTTTTAAGAAGGCTGTAACTGTGCTGGCCAGCCTGTGCTACAGCATGTGTGAAGAATGGCATCTCCAGTAACCCAGAGCTCCCCAAACCATATATTGGTGCAGCACTGGCTGGAGAGGAAAGGGCTAATTACTTAAGTGCTGTTTCTAGTCCATGCACCCTGACTTTGCTCTTTGCTTTTGGCAGCAGAAGCTTTAGAGGATCAGAAGAGAAAAGAGCATCTCCATTTAACATAAACAGTTGGTTACTGAGAGAAAACCTTGTGAGCAGAATTCATCTTGCTCTGTATTTTCACTATGGCATGTGCCTGTCTTTTTTGGTCTTGCTATCTCACTGCATTGTCTAGGGAAAGTACTCCACAGTGAATGAAAACGTTATTCCTAATTCACCTCCTTTCCAAAAGCTCAAGTGCTTTTTGTAAGAAAGAAAAATGTGTCTTCATTGAAATGCAAAGGGAGGGGAAATCAAAGTTTCCCATGAGAAATCATTTTACAATTCTTTTTCAAAAACAGTGATGTAAATTTTTGTTGACAGACACGCTCCTGTATTAATGCAACTTAGATTGGATTCAGTATTCCCAAAGAGCAGCAGAGCTCTTCTTTTATGAGTAGGAAAATTATAGCTTATTCATTGTTTCAATATTCATTGAAATAATTACCATTTTTTGCTTTGTGTTTATTGACTCCATGTATAGTTTTATGTTGTCTGTAGATTCAGACTTAGGCAGTTTGTTTGAAATGACTACCCTTTGGAAAAAATAATTTTAATATACAGTGGTGATCATTGTGGCAAGATTTCACTGACGATTAGCCATGTGTCAGTTCTCAGTGACAGTATTTTGTCATTGTATTTAAATTAGAAAAAATCGTGGCTGCAGAGTCCCTCCGAAGTGAGTGGTTTCGGAGGCTTGCACGTGTAGAGTCCGTTGGCTGCAGCCTGGAGCACTAGGTTGGACACTTGCCATTCACAAACACATACGGCATTTTATGCACGCTGCAGATTACCACGGACGTTTGTTACAGTTCTGAGTTACTCTTTATCTTGTCTGTGCCATAATAATCACTTTGCAAATGCTGATAATCACATCCAGCTGCCAACACGAGCACATGCATGGCCAAAGGGAGAGGCTTAAGCAGCAGTTTCTTTAGCCAGACTCAGGGGCAGTCAGTGTGGCCACTTTTCCAGAGCAAATTAAATGGCAACATGGCATCCCTGAAGCACATAAAATAGTTTTCTCTGCTATTTTTTTACTAACAAATACCTGTTATTGATGTCTTTTAGTTCCTGAGTTACCAACTAATGGACTTCAGCTAATCTCCACATTGGCAACATGGTGGGGTTTTAGAGCTGTACGAGGAAGCCAGCTGACGTACTGCCTATCGTAATATGACATTGTACTGTAGCGAAGAAGAAGAACCACTGCTCCAGGTTCTGTACCGTGTATGTGATAGTAGTAGAAATGTGGAAAATGCATCGAGACAGGGCATGATGTGTTTAACAACGGGCCCGTGTGATGCAAGGCCTGCGGTGGTTGGGAGGGAGGACTTGGGAAGCTGCTCCAGTCCCAAGGTCCTGCTTCAGGAGTCACAACTACAGCGTTTCTGTCTAGATCCACGCCTGCTGTATATCTGTGTGTCTCCATTGAAGCCATCTGGTCGAGCTGTGTTAATTGACAGCCGCCAGGAGCCTAGACCTCTGATTTAATATGTACGAGAAGTCCCTGACTGTTTAGGAAGAGTTTTAAAGCTGCTTTGCCACATGATAAACTGAATTTGTGTGCTTCCCAGGCTGAGGGGTTTGTTTGCCCCAGCCATGAAAATTGGAGGAGATAAGGCTACCAGGAGTGCTCTGGAGACTGGGATGGGGACAATGCCTCTCCTTGCACAGCCTGCTCCCTTCCTCAGCAGCAGGAACTGTTTCGTGTTTTGGTATTTCCTTTACTAGGACCTGCCAGCCTGGCTCTGTAGGGTGTTGCTTCAAACAGAGCGTCTCCTGCCGCTGTAGCTACTGCTGCCCAGGTCTGGGCTGGCTGAGCTGCAGAGGGGCTCACTTGCATCCCTGGAAATCCTGGGACTGTGCTTCTCCATGCTCTTTGTAGGTCTTGAGCCCAGAAGAAGCTTAGAGGAGACCATTGATTTGGACTTCTGTACCTCGTGGCTGAACAAGAGTATGTCTTCAAAATCCCATGGTCTTTGCTAAGGAAGACAGGCTGCATTTGAAGAGACAGTAGAGGGAATTAAAAAAAAGGGGGAAAACTCAGCCCTGCCTTCGCATTTAATTTTTCTGAAGCTACAGAACATGGTGCTTCAGAGACAGAGGCAGATACTGAAATTTTTCAATTTATCTTCCACTGACCAAAAATTCTGTCAAAACTCAACTCTGAGTGAGCCACCGTAAATGATCATCTCAGCAGGGAGGAAACCACCGGGCTGTGAAATATCATTTATTTGAGAAATTCACATTGGGTCAAATGCCAGGATTTACATTTCTTAAGCTTTTTCTGTGCTGCAGTTACAAAGGCACTGGGATCGAGCGCAGAGAGCTGCTCCGAGCATCGCTCTTGGCAACGTGCCGCAATGGCCGGATGAGGGAATCTCCGGGTGCCAGGGGTGCATAGTTGCAAAGATAACATGCTGCAAGGTATATTTATCTGTGAAGGAGCCAAGATGGAAATTCATTAATAATAATTTGCACTTAGAGGAGAGCCTTTCATCTGGGAAGCTCAGTGGCTTCCAATTATTGTTAAAGGATAAAAATGTGAGCAGGCTGAGAGGGCCCTGTTTTCTGGGATGAGGCAGTGCCAGGTGAGCACCCTCCCCTGCTCAAGGCCGGGGTGCCCAGCTGTACCCGGGTGAGGGATGGAGGAAGGCAATTAGTGAAATCACCTGGTGCCAGCAGTAACACGGAGCCCAGTCTGCCGGGGGAGAGGAGAGCATTTGGGTTGTGGCTGAGGAAGCTCGGGTGCTGTGTGAGAGCTGTGCTGCTGGCGGAGTGGGATGGGAGAGCTGTGGTCGCAGGAGGAAGGAGTGGGTGAAAGGGAGAGAAGCAGCAAAGCTCTCCTCTTGCTGTGAGGCCACTGGCTCCTGGCACAGAACGGACCTTGGTGAAAAAGTGAGTCCTGCTTTGTTTGGTGGGTTTTTTATTACTGGGTTCTGTTTGGAGGGAAGGAGAAATTTTATTGCTTGCTTAGGTGTCCTAAGTTTCTGAATCAGTAAGAGAAGCTGTGCGTTCCTCATGCCTTACCTTTGGGGAGGGGAAGGCCGCTGCTAAGGGAATAAGATGCAGTTCCCCTGGTATGTGTGCATGGGAACACCCTGTAGTGCAAAATTTGTGTGGTATGTCCTGGATCAGATGCTGGATCCTGAATCCTTTTGGTATGGCTCAACTGCTAGGAAGTCCATATTCCAACTAGTGAGCATGCTGATTTGCCCTCAGCTTCTAGAAATACTTTGATGTTGATTAAATTTGAGAGATGACCTGAAAAAGGCTCTCGCTTTTGGAAAGCGGGAATGCAGTGAGCTCATGGTGCTGCACCCAGCTTGCTGGGTTGGAAATAGGACAGTGTCCCCCAATGCTTGCATATACATTTCTTTTTGCTAAGCTCCAAGAACAAGTAGCAGCCAGAGTGTTGCTCTGTTTTGAAAGACTCCTAAGCTGGATTTCAGTTCTTAAAAATAAGCTGTTGGCAAAGATGCAGCAGCAGACAGAGATAATTATGCAAATCACTGAACGACTCTCTCTTGATTACTTATTTTGGACAAACTCAGACCTGTTCTTTCTAGGCCTGTGCTAGGGAGGATTACAGCTCTTTGTGTGAAGCAAGGGTGTTGAAGCCAACCACGAGCGTCTTGGAGACAATGTGCCTGACATTCAACTGAGCCGTGTTCAGTTGCAAAAGCAGCCTGTGCTAATCATCCCCTTGGCTGCTGGAGGGCTTGCTTTGTGTGCTCTTGGGCATGTTGCAGCCGATCGTGCATCTTTCGGGAGGTGCAGTAGCATGTTTAGAGATAGCTGGTAACTTTTTTATTTTCCTCCCCTCAAGCCTGGATCTGAAGGTTTTTCAGGTAGCTTCTGGCATGCTCTCTGGCTATTTAGCAGGGGTATGGGGAGCGCAGGGGCCATGAAGTACCCCTGTGCTCTGGGTGCTGGAGTCACTGCTCAGCCATTCTGAGCTTCATGCTGCAAGGGTCATGTTTGATCCCCCGAATTCAAATAACGTGAGTAGCAACTAAATTCCTGGAAGCCACAATTTAGGTTGGAATCCTTCATGAACAGATTGCAGCACCAAAATTATCTGGATGCTTCTGTCTGGCTAAAAATACAGGATGGGGGGAAATCTTACAGAAGGCTTTTGGTGGTTTTGCCACTCTCACACATGGTCTAGTGGAAGAGGGTCACCTGGCTGAGAAATGTCTGTTCTGCCGTCGGCCATATCAAACTCTGCTTGTTTCTTTCACTGTTGGATATTTTAAGCTGCCACCTAGCTTCCTGAGATTGCTGATTTAACTTCAGCGGTACTAAATGAAAAGCTGCTGGCACAAATTCACATTATTCAGGGAAGGTGGAAAGAGACGTGGACAGTTTGTGTTGCAGAACTGAAGAATGAGAGCAAAGTCCCGTGAGAGGAAAGATAAAGACTTAAGTTGTATAAAGGCTAGAACTGCTTTCTGTAACACATGTGTATCATTTCCCTGACTGCTGTGGTCTTTTCTGGTTTGGAGTGATAATTTTCCTGGTTTGGGGGCAAGATCTACATGACCCACCCCCCTGAGGCTTAGGATGGCTGTGTTGCCTGGCTCTCATTACATGGAGTGGGAGCAGCACAGCAGGTACCGGAGCCTCCGCTCTAACAATCCATGCTAACAGCTGAGGAGCTGTATGATTTGTTGGTTAGAGCTGCCCATGTAATTGACAAGCTGGCTGTATGTGATGGTGACTTATTCTAGGGACCAGGTCAGAATGGTATGTTTTCTGACGATTGGGAAGATATTGGTTCCCAAAGAGTGTTGTACACCTTATGAGGCTCTGGTTGGACAGCTGTGCTGCAGGCAGAAAGCCCTTCTTGAGACAGATGGGCACCCAAAATGGTGTGTAGCTAACGATTGTCACTTCAGTGTCATTTAGTAGTGATTGCTATAGGAGCAGAATTATCTGGGGACTCTTTGGTTATGATGACACTATACATTTTATAAAACTGAGCTGAGGTTACTATAATGATGAGACTCTATTAATTTAATATGATATTGCTACAGGGCCTTTTCATGGATTGTCTGAAAGATTAATATCCTTTAACAGAAACACTTTGACAAATCAAGTCACCGTTTCCCATTCTTCTGCTCCACCCCTGCATTTTGGGATCTGCCATTTACTTTTCCATCATGCCTCTAGGTTCATCATACCACATCCATCAGCGTGGCATGAGTTTTACATGCTTTTTTTTTTCTTAAAGTGCTCCAAGAATATCTCCTCTGCTTTGTAGGGCATTGTGTCTTACTATCTTAAAGCCTATTATTATAAAAATAAAATGCAAGATTGTGTTGGGGGAAGAGGGAAATATGCGGGTCAGATAACTGACAACTTTAGGGGCTTTTTGGAAACCCACCAAGCAGACTCAAATGGAAGTTTCTCCCAAAGGGATTTATTCCCAACTGAGAAGGAACAAGCGTTATAAATCCAGATGTCTTCCTGCACATAGGGAGTGCTGTTCTCTCTGGCTCTACCTGTCACTACCAGAACTCAGCAGTGTTATTTGTAGACCTGCAGTTTCCCTCAGGGGGTGCCAATGGGACCTGGATAGGTGTGAGTGAGGGTTTCACCGCTGTGCAACGTGTAAGTGGCTCTGAGGAGACAGGGGAACCTGGGGGTCTGTGCTCCGACTTTGGTGGTACAAGCTGGCATTGGCCTGATGCTTGTGCCTGAAGGGAAGATTCCTAGGCGTGTGCTAATGAGATATGCAGCTCATCTCAAGTAGGAAGGAATTAAACATTTATATAAGAATTACAAGTGTGTCACTCTGTAGAAGTGGCTGGAGTGAATTGTCTCCCATGATAATGTACAATTTTGAGTCTATGCTGTGGTTTGTCATAGCAATGACGGGTTATGAAGCTCAGCGTTTCCCATTAAGTTTCACAGAACTTCATGTTTGCACAGGTCTCTGAGTACAGACCTCATGTAATGCAGGTTTTTGGAGAAAAATGCATGCTTCGGGCTCCTTCCTGGCAGTCCTTCCAGTGGCATAATCTGTCCATGAAGGAACTGCTGTAGTAGGGCTCGTGTTTCCTCAGTTGCTACCTGTAAAAGGAGCAGATCAAAATACAGTTCTTCTGTTTAGAAAAGGTTGAAGACACAGAGGTGTGTGTTTTTCTTTTTTTCTTCCTTCAAGCCTTGTCCCCTTTATCTAAAAAGGGAACAAGCTGGGCTAAAAAAATCTAATCTAGTTAAACTGAGGTAGCTGGAAACACAAGGCTAAACATGTAGATGCTTAGTGCCGCTTCTGAGTGCCATTCTGTTTGCCATACCAGGTGTGGAGATGTCCCACAATTTCTCATGGCCCAAGGATTGCCATGGTGAGCTGCTCCTGCTGCTGCCGCTTCAGGGATGTGGGGCCTGTGGGGCCAAGGTAATGGCATGGGAGCTCCACGTGCAGGGCATGCCCAGCTGCACAGCGTCTAAATATTCCTGCATTTGTCTAGTGCCTAAGTAGGTTGACATATATTATGTGGACCTGTAGCAAGTTATTTTCCGAGTTGCACAAGCTACTGGGGAGTGGTGGGGAGGAGAAAGTGAAAGTGTGTGTGGAAAGGGCAGAAGGAGGAGAGAAGGCCTGTATGTCTTCCCAGCTTTTGTTGTGTCTAATTTTAGTTCAGTATTTTTAACACCCTAGTTTAAATTGCCTTAAGCTTTGGATTTACGAACCAGGTTGTGATTTGCTAAAATAACCATTCCTATGTACTTACAGGCTTTATTAAAAAGATGAGCAAATAAATATAAAATGAAACAGGCATATTGCTAAACTAACCCAGTACAATTTCACTAAACTACCAGAATGGAATAATGCAGCAATCAAAGGCTGCTATTAAAACTGAATCCATAAATCAGTGGATTCAAATTAACAATTTGCCAAATTAAACCAGCAGGTAATCAAATTCAATGATAGGGTTGATGCTAAGAGGAATTGCTCTGTGTTGGTCTCATTGGAAAAACATATAGAGAAGCCAAGTCCTTTCAACTGATGATATAAACCAGTGCTTTGGCCAGTACAGTCCTTCAGCTAGTGAGGGCATAAGTACAGGGGGAAGTAGGTACAGATGGAACATTAAATTAAGTCTTTCCCAGGGTTGCACCTCAGTGCAGACAAATGCAGAAAATTGATTTGCATGTATAACTTGCATGAAATTATCAGCATCTGCTGCATGGCCTCTGTGGGGCTTGTTCTCTTCTCTCAGTCCTGCTCTTGAACCTTCAGTACCACTGAACCTTCCACACGCCTTGCTCTGGAGACAGCGATTGACTTGCAGGCAACCCTGTTTCTCTTTAGACCTCTCAGTGGCTGAGAAAGGGGGAATTTCACAGCCTGGTGTTCCCTTCTAGGGCACTGCTACTAACCATATGGATGCCAGTCTCAACTACGGACCCGTTCATGGCAGAAAGGGGTGTATTATGGGGGAGGGAGGAGAGCCAGACACCATCATGCTCTCTGGTGTCTTCAGGTATCACAGTAATTCTTGGAGAATTTGGGGGAGAGATGAGGTGGCTATTTCCTACCTGCCCTGCTTCTAGATGAGTGTCTGCGTGGGGGGAAAATGACTGAAGATTGGCAAAGAGGATTATGAACGTGCTGAAGTGACTTGCATCTGGGATGTAGAAAGACACCTATATCAATTGTTTTTTAGTCTTGTGTGCTTGACAAGTGGAACATCTGTGCCTAGATAGCATAGGCCAGTGATGGACTTAGAGCCACCCTATCGAACATGCTTGAGATTCCTGTCCTGCTGCGGGGAGGATCAAAGTGTGGCGGTAACCTACCCTCCTGTGCATCCCTGGTACGCAGGTGAGAACAGCAGGTTGGGTAACGCTCCCTGGCAAGGACCAAACTCCGTGGTGCCTGCAGACCTGCCTGTGTGCCTCTGCCGGGTGCTGCTTTGGAGATCCCCTGGTTTGCGAGGTAATGAAAATAAATTTACTCCATGTGTTTCCTCTGTGGTTCTGTGGTGGGTCCCATGTCCCGGCTCACATGCTATGTGAAGCAGTATCCTGCATTGCCAGCTTGATCCTTCCATGGCACAGCAAAGGCAGTAATAAATGACCTTTTTACTTTGCAAAACCTGCTCACTTAGCAGTAAGCATATGTTCTTTCAGAAATACTCTGATAGCAGCATGAGGGCAGAGAGGGAGAGGCCAGCCAGGAAGCTTGATGTCAGCCTTCTAGCTGAGGTAATGGACATAAAAATCTACATATGCTGAGAAGTCATTTTAAGAAAAAGTATTAACCTCATTAGCCCATTTGTCTCTTCTCTCAGCAAGCATCTTTCTAACAGTTATTTCCTGCCTTAAATAAGGAAATTGTTACAGGTAATGTCATAACTTGTGTTTTGGAGTTATTAGAACAAGTCATCTTGCTCTCTTGAATAAATTAACTTTAAATTCTTGCTGCAGATTTGTCCACTTTGTGTCTGTGTGGACTAGCGAATTTCATTGTGCTAAGTTGGAGAAGCGATCACTAGATTTGGAAACAAATCTATGCTCCTTTAGTAGGAAGATCGAAATAAGGCAACCAAAATAACAATGAAATTCAAAACAGAACCTTTACTGGAAAGTGGGAATTGACTTACAGGTAATGCAGGAATTGCCTCAGGGAAAAGCAGTCACACGGAGGTAGCACACAAGCAGCTGCGTTTGTGTGTGTAAGCAGAAGTGGATGGTTGAACAAGGCTTGATGCGATTTTGGTTCTAAAAAGGCCTGCAAATATTCTTGCTAACAATTTCCCATTAGAGCCTGGTGGCTTAATTAGACAAGTTTAATTAGCCCAATTCCACACAGCATTGCTAATCTGCAAGAATTAGAAATTCCTGAATCTCCCTCAGATATTGGTGATGCAATGGTTAAAAATGCAATTTGAAGGCTTTTGCAGATCCCTCATTAATGCAGAGCTGTAGGAAATGCCTCTTTTCAGCCCTGGGTTATTAGCCAAAATTTGGATTAGGAATGCTGCTGAATGCTACAGAAGAGTGGGGGGTGTTTACATATGAGGTGTTTCACTGGTAAGAGCCTAAATGGTTTAAATGGGAACTTAGTGTTCCTGGATTCAAGGATGTGATCTAGCAGAAAACAGTTAAAATCACACCAGGTGCCCAGTTCTGAGTCAGTAAAATTCAGCTCCAGGAAGTCTTGATCCTTGACCTCATCTCTTTAAGCTCTCACTCTAGCAGAAATATTAGCAATTACCTGGCAGAAGATCTTCAAGCTAAAAGAGCCAGAGTCATTTGGCGTTGTGCAGTGCCCCTTAGGACTAGGCACTGCCTGTCCTGGGCTTCCATCCAGAGGTTTCATCATTGTGATGTTTATGAAGAAAAAATTCTAATACATCTATTATAAGAAAAAGATAGCTCTAAGATTTCAAAGTTAATTAAAACCATGTTGATAGTGGGGAAGACCAGGAGCTGGTGTATTTCTAAATAGCCAAGAAGGCATTTCTCAGGAATGTAAGTGATCATCTCATAGATTAAAGGGAAAGTACCGGGTGTGCACCTAAGCAGAAATCTTGGCCTAGATTGCAAGAGGTGATTAGCCGCTTAACCAGTGCGGAGATGTCATCGGCACCGTAAGACTGCTCTGTGCGCAAAGGCAGGCGTGCGGTGCTCTTTGCCAGAAGATGGCAGTCAGAGTATGGCATGCTACACGTTTTGGAGTCCTATCTGCTTGCTCCTAATCTGTCGGGTAATAGTGTATGCACATGCAGACCTAGAGCTGACAGAGCTCTGTATAATCAATATAGCCTAAGGTTTTGTAAGCAGCTACATCCTTATGCCTAAAAGGGGTCTGCGATCGAGGAAAGTGGTTTGGCAATTTGGTTTTTTTCCTGCAAACAAGAAGTCACTGCTGAAACACTTATCTTGGTGAGTGAATTGCAAGCTCTGTTGAGAGGCTGTGGGGTTTGTTGCACAATTCTGGCACCGCTACGTATCTCCTGGGGAGAGGGATCTGCCCTTGGATAGCACGGGTCCACTGCAGTGCAATTCCTCTGTCTGCAAATACAGATGCATGTTGTCAATCTTTATATCTTCACCTTGAATAGAACAGGTGTACTGGTTTTGGGACCTCCTGAAATAATTGAGTGTGTGGGGGCAGAAATGGAGTGGTTTTCTGAACGAGTAAGAATTTAAAAATGTAAGTGAAGTGTAATTATGGCAGAAATGTCTCATACCTAAGATGGAGCTGGAATGGAAACAGTACCAATTTCACAATGTGTCTTGTCAGTAGAAAGATTACTTTTAAGGAGGGTGCAGGAAGGGAGAAACCTGTAGAACATCCCAGAAAGTGACAGATCTGCACTTGTCTCCCTCATCATTTACCATCAGATGCTTCCATCCCAAATATTAATGATTCTCTTATTTTTCTTTTTTCTTTTCTCCTTCCTTCAGCTCTTGGGAAAATAATCCCATTGTGAAGATGGTAACATGCTTTAATTTTCCTATCTAGGAACCATTCTTCTGAGGCTGAAGATAAGAAAACAAAATGACAAGTGGTCGCCTCAGAGTTAGTATTGCTAATACTGATTCCATGGATTTCCTTTTATCACGCTACTGAGTTAAACAAAATTACAGAAGGCTAGTGAGCAGCCTTGGTTTGGTTTGATTCCTGTGCGCTGCTCTTGATTATGGAATAAAGGCAGGTTAAGTGACTTGTTTAAATGAGTAGCTGGTGAGGCTGGGACCTGTGAAGGACAAAGGAGACTGGCTTGAGCAGAAAAGGCATTAAGTTCCCAATTATTATTCTGGAAATCCTTTCCAGATCCAAGCACACCCAATGAAGAATCCCAAGAGGGGTAATCTATGTGAGCAACCAATTCAGCCTGTTGCAAAGTTAATGTGGGTCGGTAAACTTTAAAATCTTTTTTTATTATTTCTTATCACTGCTTGGTTTAGCTAAACACTGCTAGAGTCCAGATTTCTCACTTGAATTATACCAAGGGTAAGATGGTCTTGTGTGCTAGTGGGTCGGGAACAGCCTTGGTCTAGGATTCACTTCTAGTGCTGCTACAGTTTTCTTCTTAGGGTGTATAATTGCCCTCTCTGTTTTCCCTATGAACAGCCTAAACGCATTCGTGTTGAGGCATGTGTTTATATGTATGCATCCGTTGCCCTCTCAGGAGTGCTCAGGGGCAGCACTGAAGAGCCCCAGCAGACTGAAATACCTCCCCAGGCTTGTGAGAGACCCAGTTGTTAGTTGGAGGATCCTGATGTGGCAGAGTTCCTGACTGCCCTCCAAGCCACTGCATCAGGATGACAGCTGAAATGGAGATCCCATTTTCTCTTAATTCATCAAGGAGTCTGCCTCCGATTGTACATCTTGGGATTCCCTTTATGCTTATGCAATTCCCACAACTTATTAAGCTCTTAATGGATTGCACAGTCATCAAGCTGCCATGTGCCATCTTATTGGAGTGACTTGTGTTGTCTGATCGTACTGTGGTTTTGGTTGGATCTGGGATAGTTCTGCTGCCTGTGGTGAAGGTTTGGGTGTAGGGAGCTTTTCTGTGGTTCTTGAGGAGAAGCTGTCCTCAGGCTCCATGAACGTAAGGTGGATATCAATTATATCTGTATGCTCATGAGCTGGAGGAGTAAGGTAGAAACAGTTCCTTCCCCAATTAGCTGTTTCTGTTCAATTTTGAGCAGATGGAAATACAACTTACAGAGTGAAGTAAAGATAAAAACAAGCCCCTCGGTTATCAAGGATTTCTCAGCTTTGGGCTAGAGAAAAGCATGAGCTTCTACTAGCTTTCTACTTGGTAGAAGGGCGAAAGCAATAGGGAATTCCATTCTGTCATTACAGCCAGAGCTTTAACTGTGTCACTGATGACCCATGACTCCCCTGCGGGTTCACAGCCACTTACTCAGTCCTTCTTAAATATCCGTTTGGTCTAATGGATGGATTTATTTATTTATTTTAAGAGCATATGTGACTGTGTTCTGAACCGTATGCAATGATTTTCCTACAAATAATCCAAGCATCTAGGTGGACTTCTTCTGGTACGGGGCCTCTAGCAGCATTCCAGCCTTCATGGTCCATACATAACAAACTGGAAAAAGCAAGTGAGATGCTGTGTTGCAGAGAAAGATTAGGGAAGATCTGAAATAGAGGCAAATTGGAACTGGGGGGGAGGAGACCAAATGCAAAAGAAATACCATGACCTTTTCAGAAAGACTGAACTGTGATCAGTCTTCTGAAGTTTGATTGCCACTTCTGATACTCCTCAATTGCTCTTCCTATTCTTGACTTCACATATGTCCATCATCTCATCTCTGCCCCAGCTGCTAAGGATTTTTATTCTCTTTCTGCCCTTAAAAACTTCCAGCATTTGGTTTTTGAATATAGATGTTGGCCAAAAAAGTTGAGATCCTGAATGCCATTTGGGTAGAAGTCCCAGTGGTGCCAGTGCTGTCTGCAGCCTCTCTGACACATCCCCCATGAAACCTGCCTTTGACTTCCAGCCTCGGTGGCACCTCTTGTGAGGTTCCGTCACTTTGTGAACCTCATTGTGCCACACTATCCCTATCCTAGGCTTTTAGTTGGAGCTTGTCCATGGCACCTCTTGGGGCGTTTCAGAGGGCCTTGTTGTAGGCAGGATTGATCAGCCAGTGCCTGGAGGTAATGGAACACGAAGGCAGGACCTGAGCACGGATACATTTGTCTGGCTCCTTCCTCCTGCTCTCGCCAGGCTCTGTTCAACTGCCCTTGTTACTCTGTCGTCTCTTTTGTACCTCTGCCCTGGACACTGTCTGTAATTACTTTCCCACAGGGTCATAACTCCGCATCTCTGCTGTGTTCGGAAGGCTTGCAGCAGTGTGAATAAAACCAGCCTACCTCTTCTAGTGCCCTGTTGCGTGCACGCTTAACACCACCGAGCTCAAAGGGTGGCGTGTGCTTGGTGCAGCTGCAGTGCTCATGCAAAGCGGTGCGGTAGTTCCAGGAGGAAACCATGCATTGTGTAAGATGAGGTAATAATTTAAAGTGATCCGGGGGCCTATGTAGGAAAAAAAATAAAGCTTTTAGGAAATATTTTAGAATTCCATAATTTTCTCAGGAATTATTCAGAAATCTTGCTCCGTCCTTACTCTTGTTTACAAAGTATTATCAGAATATGGTTTCAATCACTCTTGCAGGCAGACAGAGTCCTGATTCACCCATCCCTTTCATATTTCGTTAGAAATATGAGAAATCTTTCTTTCCAACTTGAGGATTGTTGCAACTACAAAACTGCCTTATGCCATTAACGTGGTGTTTTGGTAAGCCTGCAGAGTTTTTCTTAAGTCTTGCGTATGACTTTTATGGATGTATACTATCACTTATTTAACTGGACAACAATTTTTGTCATCCTATACAATAAATACCAAAGTTTGCTGTTGTCTTTACTGCTCAGGCTATCAAAGAGAAGCCTGAACCCGAACATGTAGCAGCATAGTGGGGTTCTCTCTTTGCTCGCTCACAACAGCAGAAAGCTTGGGAAAACTTGGTAGCAGAGTGTTGTAGGTGTAGAGGGAGGGCTGCTTTTGGAGAAACATTCTGTTGCATTTAGAAATCAAGACAGAAAGGGAAGAGTGAATACAGAGTCCCTCAAAGTAAATCTGCTGCTGAAAGCTTTGTTCTACAGTTTGTTGCCACAACTCTGCGTGTGTGTATACACAAATATTGTACTGGAGTTTGTTTCATTTTATGTTATAAATAATTACAAAGTGAAAATGGAAAATACTGGCAGTTAAAGGAGAAACAACTTTATGGATAAAATAGATGGGGTGTTGTTGCTCATGTACATATTAGCTTAATTATTGTGCAAGCACTTTCTGAAAAGAATCATAGAGCAATCTGCTATCATAAAGGAGATTTTTTCTAGACTGGAAGTTCCACGCTGTCTGTCTTAAATCACTTGTGGTGCATGAGGTAATAGGAGTGAAGCAACGGTTTGTGTAAAGGTGTAATTCTCCTTGAATTGAAAGCTTCCTCAGTAAGTGCCACCTTGAATCTGGTTTGACTTGCATTTAAAATCTTTGTGAATGAAAAATACCTGCCTTGGACCAAAACTTTGAATAAAACAAAAGCTGTTTGGGAAAGCTCTGGGTTTTGTAAAACTGGAGGTTTTGAAACTCTTTTAAGATGTAGTAAGTGGCTAGAATGACAGAGTAAGTTTCTGGAGAGATTCTGTTCAGCAGGTGAATGCTTTAGGGTTTATTCTGGTTTTATTGCTCAATGTTGTTTATTATTATTACTTTTTGTTTAGCCTTTAGGGATCTCTGATCGTTCAGGCAGTGCATGCACTGTAGAGTCCTTGGGCAGCCCCAGCTCAGGCTGCTCTAGCCTGGTGTGACTGCTGTACCCAGGAGACACCCCCTCGGAAAGGATGCTGGTGGATGGTTAGGGGTACGCATGGGAGGAAAACTTTTCCCAGACAGGTTGTTGCAGAAGTGGGAAAGCTTGAGGGGAGGCAGGCAGCTCCCTTGCTGCTTCTAATAATAAAACAAAGCACAGAGGAGCAGGAAGGGGTTTTGATCACGTTTTCCTCCTCTGCAGATTTTAAAGGTCTTTAACAAGTTGGCAGATGTTAGTGGAAGTCACTTTTCTGTGGGTTCAGGAAGAATCTGTACCTCCGTGTGAAGCCTTAATCACAGGACTGACCTTTCTGGAGCAAAAGAGAAACCATGGAGGGCAGGCAGGGCTATGGGTCTGCCAACTCTGACCCTGCTTCAGTTTGGTGTCCTACTTTATACCAAGGAGTGTCTAAGCAACGCTCAGCCAGCCAAAGATGCAAAAGCCTTATAATTAGATGGGCAGAACACCTCCTCTGTTAAGAGACTGCCACTTTGCGTGGTGTAAGCTGCCGTGCTCTCGAGTTGAGAATGGAGGAGCTGAAGCTGTACATCTGAACCGTGGAGGTGACAAGGGAGCGTGTTAAATCGGGAGTGTCGGTCCGTGCCTGCGCCTGCCCTGCTGCCCCCTGAACACAGGCTGTGCCCGGCCACGCGAGGTTACCCCTGTGAATGGGACAGAGCTACGAGGGGCTGCTCTGGCTCAGCCCCACCAAGGTCAGGAGAGTTTTGGTCTGGCTGATGCGACCCACGACTGATTCACACCTGCCGTTCCCCAGAGCTGTTCACGATCCCTCGGGCAGCTGAGAGAGCTCTGCCAAAGCAAAGGGACAGTGGGTGCGTGACCTGGGACAAGGCCTTGCCTTTACTGTAGGCTTTTGTACCTACAGGGCTGTAGCTTTGTGTCACGTTCAGTCTCGTCTGCATTTGTTTCTGTGAGCCAGAAACCCTTGTATTATATGCTTTAAAACGCTGAAGAAGTTCATTAAATAGCACAAAGCTGACAGCTTGGCCTCTTTAAAATGAAGGGAAACTGAGGCTAAGGGACGAAAATTAATTTCTGAGGCAGCAGGTGGTCCAGAGCTGCTCCAGGGTAAGGGTGTGTGTCTGGTCCCTGTGCCGTCTGTGTGCTTTGAGCAATGCTGCCTCTTGCTGTAAAAATGTGTTTGGGTTCCTATAGCTGACCTTGAGCAAAATGACTTTACAGAATGTGCAGGCGGTACCTACTGAATGTATTTTCACTGCAAAATACTCCCAGGTTCAGCTGCTGAACAACTCCATCTAATCAGAAGACCTCTCCCTTCTCCTCCCCACCTGAGAGTGTCTTCAGAAAGATTACTGCCACAATAATTCTGCTTTCTGTCACAGAGGCTTCACTGTGCCATAAAAATGACACTTTCTGCTGTACGTGTGTGCTTCTCTGACACAGATATTTACTCAGACCCGCAGGGCCAGCCTCGTTTCCCAGCTTCGAAGCATCATCTTATGTCTCCTTCATACATCATCACCAGCAATGCATGGATATTAATAAAATAGAGAATGATTATTGTTGGTTATGTCAAGTAAATTTAAACGGCTTTGCCTCCTTGGTAAATCTCACCCGGCAGTCTTACTTCGTAAGTTATGCTGACTCCCTGGGACTGGGAGGTTGTGAGCAGCAGCTGTTGTTTTTACAAAGTGACTTGCCTTGGCTGGAGGAAAACAAAGGCGGATAAATGTAATGTGATTTGCGGAGTCGCTTAGTGTAGGCTTGTCAAACGGGGCTGTCTAAATCCCAGTGATAAATGTGGGCCCTTTGCTGGTTTGTGACCAACAGGAGCTTTTTGTACTGTAAAGTTCAGCTCCTGCTTTGGAGAAAGCTGCTCATCCGAGAGCCTCCTGTATTCCCCCTGTAAGCAGCTTCAGATGCATTTATTGAATTAAATCCAAGGCTTTGATTTGCGGTAGGTCTGTCTTGTTGGAGACAGAAAGCAGATTGCAAATGGCTTGCAGAAGGCTCCTGGTACTGGGTGAAGCAAAGCCTTGTTTGGTCCTTGTCTGGGGCCCTTGGGAGGAGGAGGAGAGGAAAGCTGCTGCCCGGTCCCTCCGAGACCCCGGGGACCCGGCCTCCCCAGCCATGGCAGCTCTGCGGTTTTCTCAGTCGGGTGTGGTGTTTGCATTTTAAGTCAAGTCTGAGTTGTGTCTTTAAAAAAAGTACCTAGTGGGCATCTAGGACCACCAAATGTGAGACAGCCTTAGTCATTCAAACACACTGCCTGGCCCCAAGTTGTACTGAATTCCCAGGAGGCTATTGTTGTCATAAAGTATTTAACAAAAGAAAAAGCAAATTACAACAACAAAACCAGGAACAAGAGCTTCCAGGCACTTCTGTTAAACAGTTGATTCTCCTGTTGTCACCTGCCCTTCCCCATTCTCCCTCGCAGCCTTTCTTGTGTGCACCATCCCTTGCTTTGCCCAGCCGGTTGTTGGGGTTTTTTCCTCCCCGTGCCTGGCACAACGCACACCAGTCTGCGCTAAGACTGGATGCTGACAAGCTCAGAGCATCTCTTGGCCTCTGTTGAACTCGGGGTAGCTCTCGTGGCTGGCTGAGGAGCGCTGCCAGCATTGGGAAGCACAGACCTGGGTGCTCATCTCGCTGCCAGTGCTTCAGGCTCCCATGAGGTTTAGAGAAGCTGGTGATCTGTGCTCCTTGCTCAATGCTTCTCTCTTTCACGCTTATTTGCCTCAAGCAGCTCTAACAGCACCTTTTGCTCTGCCCCTATCATTTCATTAGGTAGTAACAAGCCACCCAGGCACTTGAGTTGGAGACTTTGACACTCAAATTGTTTGAATGGTAAACTTGTTCCTGCACAAGAGGCTTGTTGCCATCAAAGCTTCTTGTAAACAGTCTTGGTAATTACAGCTCTCTACAGCTGACTGAATTTTCTGCTTGACATGCTGATGGCCTGAAAAATTAGGAAAGAAAACAACTGCTAGAGAGCTAAAAAGCATCTTTCTAAAGCTCCAGTGTGTCCTACAGCTTGTTGGTAGGGTTGTATTTGTAACTTAGTTCTGTTTTTCGCTCACTGACCAAACTGAAGAGTTAGGTGGCTGGCCAAGGAGATTTTATCTGGGGTGAATCAAAAACTACTTTGCCCTCCCCACATCCATCCCACTCGAACCAGTCCACTATAGGTTCATTGCTTGGTTTGCCTTTTCCGGTGTGAAATAAACTATTAATCTTACTCTTCTTTAAATTAAGACCATTTCTAAGCACACCTATTGTTTTGACATAGGCTTTTATCCCCTAGGCCCTGGTTTAAACAGCTTTAGAGTCTTTTTTTTTATAACTGTGTCTGTTAGATGGTGGCTTTTCAGAAGGGAGGTCTCAAACTGCTTATACAGAGTGCTTTGCAGAACGTGACCAGGCAGATTTCTAGCTTGAGCAAGACCCTTCTCCATTTGTTTCCCAAGTGGAGCTGGACTTACTCTTTTGCTTAAAAAAAAAATGGAAAAATCCGCTCCCAAGTCTGCCCTTAAAATCACATTGGATTGTTTGGTCTCAGCAAGTTGGACCAGCTCAAGCTTTGTCACATCTGATATAGTGTTAATTTGATTTGCAGGAAGGAAATGTCACGGCATAGAGCACGGTGGGTTTAGATGTTGCATAGAGTTGTTGCTGCTCTTCTTGAGCACTCAAGCGCCAGCGTGTGACACTGCTAACCTTGGGGAGAGATTACATTAAGGCATGTTGCTTCTGTACTGAATACTGTTTTGACAAAAGCATCCCCAAAAGCAGACAATAGCAGTGCTAAAGTATTCAGGCTTGTAAAATGGAAGAGGGAGGGTAAAGAACTCGATAAACCTTGTGATAAGGGTGATGGGAAAAGGCATGCACCTCAGGACTACTCCTGATTAACAGCTCAGACCCAAAGTGTCCGCTCCAAATGTTACAGTGGCTCCCCTTTTATGTCAGCACCAGCTCTGAGCTGCAGCAATGCACTCAGCCAAGTGGAAGACTTAACTGAGCTTTCATTTCAGAACTGTTCCCCAGGAGGAGGGGAGACTCTTGGCAAGGGAACGGCAGAGTGGGAGCCCGTAGTGCTGCTGCACATCTCTGTGATTAATAGTGCACTGCAATTTCAAGAGCTGTCAAGCAAGCACCTCTTGCTTCTGCTTAAAGTCAGTGTTTAAATAGGGCTTCTTTCTGTCAGTGTTCCTCAGCTTATTTGGTATTCAAGGATGCAAAGAGGAACATAAATAATTTGATATTCATACTGACAGCTCTAGGCACTGCCATAGCCCCAGTTTCAACGATGTAACGGACAGTATGTTATCTCATAATGTGTTTTGAGATCAGAGCTGATTTAAAGGTTATTCATCCTGGGAGAAATTATGCTGTAATTGAATTTATCTTGCATTTATCTGTTCAAGGAAACATAACTACAGTTTAAGGGAGAAAAATACATCAAGGATCTAAATTTTTATTATCAGTTTGTATAAAAGTTAGAAATTATTCCAACAACCTTCCTTCACTGAGCTGTATTATTTGCTGCATAATTGAAGTCCAGACTAGAAGACAGAGACTTCTTTCAGCAGATAAAGCTCTACACCTTTAACTCAAAGGATGGCTGGAGATGAGAGTGGGGAGAAGCAACATAGAGCATGGAAATAATGAGGTTTAAGTAAAATGAATTAGAAAGTAGCTGTCTAGGCTTTAAGGGGAAAAAAAACGTTCAGCTGTGAAACACAGTAATGGAGCTATAGCATCCCCAGGGTTGTGAAATGGGAGCTAATGTGCTTGGTGGGGGAAATGGGTAGATGGTAACTCCTGTCCCTATTAGTTGGCCAGGACTAGAAGAATCCCTTATTCAGGTTAACAGATGGGGAAAGAGCATGTGAGAAGCCACTGGCTACTGAGAGTCACGTCCCAGGGCTGCTCACAGCCCGCCTGTGCTCCCCCCCAGGGCGTGCACGGTCTCCGTGGCATGGTGGCCTGGAAATGGAGCAAGAAGTGATGTTTGAGTATGTCATCCGCTCTTGCCGGGTACAGCAGCATGTGGCAGTGGTGGAGCGAAGCTCTCCCTCTCAGGCATCTCTGAGTACTTGTCCAAAGTCAATGCAACAAGTGGAGTGGAGCGAAGAGGGGTGAAGTAACTGGACCAGGGACACATAGCAGACTTGGGCCAAAGCTGGAGCTGGAAGGTAGGAGCAGGCAGCGTGTGCGGGGCCAGGCTGCCCATGCCTTCACTAGCTTTGAGGTGCTGGATTTTGCAGAGATGCCCATGGGATGCTTCTTTCCAGAAGCTCCCCAAGCCATGGCTGTGCTGTTTTCCTACAGTGGCCAGACCTGGGCTTCGACCATGGGGCTTTTGGTTGTGAGCCCTGTCAAGTGGCTGCAGGGAAATGGGAGGATGCCCTTCTGTGTACAGCACTGTCCTGGCAGTTTCCTGCGGGAATGTTTCAATGTACCTGGCTCTGAGGCTTCACACTTATGTCCACACACATGTGAGACTTTTAAAGCATATAGAGACAATGTTGAAAAATACTGCTGAAGAATTAGACATCATTCCTGTAACCAGATTACCTCAACAAGCTATTTTTAAAGGGATGGTTGCCCTTATCCGATCAAAATGCTCCTGAACATGGGTGTCTCTACCTAGATTTCCTTGCCCAAATACTGCAATTTTGATAAAGGGAAAAGAATTCATTTACCTCTGAGATAACAAATTTTATGCTAAATTTCAGACAGATGGTACAGAAAACAGCTGAGAGATTATAGCCCCCAAACCAGGCTTTAAATAGAAATGATAAGTTGCTATAAAGCTGACACTAGCACTGTTCTCACAATGGAAGAGTGAGTTCCTCCATTCACTTTCCTGTTCCTTACTGTTTATCTTCTTGTTCTTCATTATCCATGTCATTTCACCTGTCCTACTGCTTGTTACATCAGAGGGAAGGACTCTAGCCTTAGAGAGCCTCAGGAGCAGCAGAATTTCATGCTTTGCTCTAAAGTTTTCTTCAAAACTCATCTTTTAACAAAAATATTCTGAAAGATACAGCAGCCTGGGACGTTGTGCATCAGAGTTGCTGTGGTGCCAGGGAAGTTGCTTGGATGGCCTTGGTGGCACTAGTCCTGCTCATTGCATCAGGAGTTACTTGTTTCTGGGAAGCTGCAGCCTTTTAGGTATGCTCTGGCCTCTGAAACTCTCCCCTCCTGGGAGACTGGCCATGAGCTGCTGGACACGGAGTGGGCAGAGAACTGCAGCCCCAAGAGAGGGCATCTGGCTTTGGTGCTCCTTCTTCCCTCATGCTCCCTCTAATCCACGCTTTTTCCAGGACTGCATGTGAGCACAGTCCATACAACACCCTGCCCTTCTGGGGGCCTCGTCTGTCTGGCCCCCATCCTGCTGCTCCTTACAGGCAGCCAGCTCCTCACACGTAGCTCTCGTCGGGTGTCCCCAGCCCCAGTGCAGGCTGCTCGACCCCTCTGAGCTGCCCGACTGTACTGCTGGGGGGTTCTTCACTTGCTTCCCTACTTTTCTTCATCCTACCAAAGATTATTTGTAAGCAAGCCTATGCTTCATGTCTTCAAGTCCCACTCTAAAACTCACTGGGACAATAACACTCTTTTCAAAGTGTTGGGGTTGGGATTTTTTGGTTTGGTTTTTGTTTGTTCTGGGTGGTTGGTTGGTTTGTTGTTGTTTTTTTTTTTTCTGGTAAAGCAGTACTCCAGCAAAATATTTATTCTCTCGGAGAGCTTCCACAGCCTGAAGTGATTGCACAAGCACTGAATGTTATTTTAGTGGCACTTGAGCACAGTCAGTGTTTGGACAGTACCAAATAAAAACCATCAGCCTGAGTGATGCTTACACATGGAGCAGGCAGAGCAAGCCCGCTGTTTGTCCTCTGTATTCAGGGATGCTCCCTGGTGAGGCTTTTACCTTTAAGACAGTCACTATGGAAATGAAGTGTCCTGAAAAATCCCAGCTCTGGGAGGATTTCAGCTCCTCAGAGATAATAAAAAGCAAATAGATGGCAGAGCAGCCAGCAGCCCTGTGAGTAATCTGTCCTTCCTTCGGTGTTTGTGGGGCTGAGCCCTGAGAGGTGTGTTCAGAGTTAAGAAGTCCCCAGGCATAGGCTTGGGGGGTGTGGGGAGAGGAGGGAGGGCAGGGAGCACTAAGCAGGGTCTAGGGGAGCTGACTGGGATTGCTGATCTTGCCCAAGCTTCCTAGGTGAGCTGGGCAAATTATTTACCCCCTCAGGTTCTGCACGTGGGATGTAGATACGGTGTCTGCTCTCTGACATGCCTGTCTGGATGAGAACTGACTCATTTTGTACAAGGTCAAGCACAACAGGACCCTTTATTCCTGATCTTAGGCTTGGAGATGGTGATGGGGGAGGAGTGGGACCTGGGCCTTGCTAAACTGGCCCACCAAGCCCTGTTACCTGCTTAGGAGTGTTGGTGCTCTCCTGACGCGTGCTTTTCCTTGCCAATTTAGGTTTTGCCATGCTTGTATCCTCATCTCTGCTCTGAGCCTTACCTCCCTTAAAAAGAAAGCAGTGGTAGGTAGGACAAAATGCACGTAAGATCTGATCTCATGTTGGCAGGAGCACAAGCTGATCCTTTTGAATGTTTAAATTACTTTCTTCCCAAAAGAGTTTAGGCCTCCACTTCAGAAGGTCTGTCCCTGTTCCTGATAATTGATAGCGACAGGAATGTGCCCACTCCAAGTTTCTTGGAGGGGAGCAAAATGGGATCCTGCGATGCCCCGATTTACACAAGCGTCCCCAGTCGGGCTGCTTGTCTTTGGTTTACTTGTGATACAGACTCTGATTGCAGTGTCCCAGCTGTGAACGGTGTAAGTGGCACACGCATAGGTAAAGTCCAGGCTTTGTTTTAACTGGGGGGAAAAACATTCATCTATCTCTTCACCTCTACACATTGGATCAGTTAAAAATTCCAGGATTCTGGCCATTAATGAATTGGCTGAATTGTACTTGTTCTGCCAGTGAAGCTCAACAGTCCCCCAACCTTTTTTTTTTTTTTTTGCAAACAACCTTTCTGATATTATTCAATAAAATAGCTTTCCAATTTAATGCATTATTGCCTCTAGATGACCACAAACTCTGAAAGCACACCCAAAGCCCAGAAGAATTTTAATATTTTAACACATGCATTTTCACGTCTTGGCTCCACGAGTCTTTGCCTTGTCTGTGTCCCTTCAGGTGACAGCAGCACTCAGCTCTGCTTCGCTGTTCTCGCAGCTTCACATGAAGCACAACACAGCATAGCTGACAAGCAAGAAATAGAGAAGCAAATGTATTGATTGATACAGAGCAGAGCTGGAAAATCAGTTTGATGGAAAACAAAAGGAGAATACCTCTCGGTATAATAAAATTTGCTAGTGGCTAAGCAGTTATCACCTGAGCTGCCCTGGGGGAAAATGAAGTTTGCTTTTTCCAGCTAGAAAATTTCACTATGGTGTTAGTGAAGGATTTAGGTGGAAACAACCGGTGGAAGGGAGAAAATATTTCCTTCAGATGCTTCCTAATATATAGATAGTGGACTGATAGCAGTAACTCTTAAGCAGTTTTTTCTTGAATTTCATGAAGTCTGGAAAAACTCTTCCTGGGAGCAGAAGCTGCCTTTGCTTGTTGAATGGTGCAGCTGTGCAGAAAGTGGTGTTTTGGTGCTGGGAATGGAAGAGCAAATGGAATAGGTAGGATAGCGTCATTGGTGCAAGTCTAATTTAAGTATGGCCACTGAGGGAAGGCTGAATCCCCTCCTTATCACTGGACAGGAGGGGATGATTGAACTACTCAGGAGCACTTCAGGAGGCCCCTGAAGACACTGGCAGTTGATCATGGCAGCAGATCTCATGGCAGCTGATCCATTCTGGCCACCTACAAGTGGGGTGCTGCTTCCCCAAGTGTCTACCTGAGAGATGTTCATAGCATGCAGGATTGAAGTCCAAAGAAAGTGCTGCCACAAGTAAACGCAACCAGAAGATGTCTTATAGCTGGCTTTTCTAGAGAGCCTGAAGCATCCAAAATGCAGAGTTCCCTGCAAAAGCCAGCAGACACCACCTTTGCTGCCACCAGGAGAGGGTGGGCTCACCTAACCCAGCGAAGCGCTTGGAGCTGGGTCCGTGCACGCTCAAAAGGCAGTGGCTGTGCCAGGAGGGTGAGTGTTAAACGTGAGCAGGGTGGCAGTCACAGTCTCTCCCTGCTGGCTGGCTCCTCACAGCGCATTAATTGTAGTAGGCTTGGTGGTGGGGAAGAGTGACACAAATGCAGATCATCACACAGAGTGTACTGAGGTGGCACCAGAAAGGGAACATGAATATGCAATTCGCAGAGGGGGAAAGTGTACTGAGTGTCAGGAGAAGATAACAGCTGGCCAGACTTTGACTTGCGTTCATTCATAGAGGGGAAGCTTTTCCCCCTACCAAATCTTGCCAAGGGCTATTGACACATGGGCGATGTGGAGGATTTTGGACTGGGTCCCCTGGCACAAAGAAAGTTATTCAGAGCACGTGTGCTCTGGACTTGGCTGTTTGGTGTGGAAATCCTAAAAAGTCATGTGTATTGCCAGAGCATGGACTTGTTCCTATTTCTGTTCTACTAAACTGTGCAATACTCAGTACTAGATACTCAGTCTTGCCTCTTTGCAGCTGAAGGTTGAAACTGTAGTGGCTGAGACACCCCTGGTACACAGCTGATGGTGCTGAATGTACGTAACGTACGTGGTGTAATGTGCAGTTGTAAACTGGGGAATGGAGAGTGCAGAGACTTCTGTACTCTAGTTTTGGATAAGAAGAGAGCGTAGAAGAGGTTTTGGTGGCTAGTGAGGTGCTGTGGTCTGTGGTTAGGCTTTGGTTTCCAACAGGGGTATGAGAAAGCTTTAATTGCTAGAAGAATTTCACATGTGTCTGTGCTAATTATTTATTTGTCTCTTATTTTGGCACACTTGGAAAAGAAACACAATAATTACCTAAGACTGTGATCACAGTTTACATGAAGAAGTCTTGAATCTGACAAGATGGTGATTCTATTCTAATTCTTAGTTTAATCCCTTAAAACAAAGTCTCTCAAGGTGCATTAACACATTAATGAATTGAATCAAAATGCCCCTGTCAGATAAATCAGAATCGTTACACTCATTATAGAAATGAGGGGAGCTGAGGCACAGATAATTTGCCATGGATTTCTTATTTGACCTTGAAAAAGTCATGTCAGGTATTGAATTGAGGTCTTCCCCATCCCTCCCGCTCCGCTCAAAGTGGCCTCCAAGTGATGCTGCAGTGCGAGGGCCCCTCCAGGCTCTGCACAGCTTGTGTTTTGGGTAAACCTCTCGATGGGTTGTGGAGTGACCTCCACAATCCATGCTAATAACACAAAGTCGGTAACTTCCATAGTTGCAGCACTATTTCCATGGTGACAGCGAGAGTACAATAGAAGGGAGCAAAAAGTTGGGCTGAAGAAAGGCCTCGTGGTACTAAGTGAAGAAATGGCTGTTGCCGAAACTCGCTGTACAGCCGTGCGTTGGGCGATGGCCGCTGTGCGGCCCTGCCAGGGCACTGGGACAGAGGCAGCGAGAAAATAACTACACTTTGAACTGCAGTTGAGGTGAGTGGTGAATTGCTCAGTGGCTCATCATAGAGGAGTTGCAAGACACGTGTGAGTAGGTTGAGACCATCCTGCAGTGGGAACTGGGGGAAGGAGGGAATATTCAGCCTACGCTGAAAAAAAGCTTTTTTGCAATTGTACCACACCGGTACAGGGAGATGAGGCCACTCGCTGTCACTCAAACATGTAGGATTCTGCTAAACTGGAAACAAGACAAGATGCAAATAAAGCAGCATGTTTGGTCAGTCTCAGGCTTAGACTCCTCCATCAGCAACGTTATTGTTGTGAGGAGATCCCAGACAGGTCAGAGCACTGAACAAGCAGAAATCCTGAAATGAAGTGTCTTATTTCTCTCTAGACATGCACTAGGCTTACAGAAAGATGAGAGAGTGCTGGGGAAGAGGGAAGGAATGCCACTTGACAGAAAAGACAGCTGAACTGTTTGCCAGTTTAGTTTTTATAGGCATCACAGCAATAAAGGGTGAACTCGCAGAGAGGCTGATTCTGAGAAAGGCTATAAATATGAGTTACCTTTTAATTGTGAGCAACTGTGACGGACCCGAAAGAGGGAGGATGGATGGGGGAGAGGGCAGTGTTTCTCCTCTGTCCCGAAACGCTTCATCCCTCGGTGCCACTTAGAATGGGCTGGATGTGATGGCAGCCCAGGACGGTTTTCCTGCGTAGCGATGAGAGCTCTGAAGCAGCAGCCTGCTGGGTCACAAGGTGAAGTTCAAGTTCATCAGCGAGGAATCAGTGGCAATAAGTTAAACCTCTCTCGCACCCTGGCGAAGGCCCATGGGGTACCAGCTGCGTGCGGAGCCACCGGCAGGACCACAGACCCGCTCTCCTGCCGTGCTGGGCGCAGAGGGGCTGGGAGGCTGAGCCTGAAATAGTGCCGCTGCTGACACGAGCATCAGTGTTCAAAGGCAGATTTGCCCAGGGACAAGGTGTTGGCCTGGATAGGTGTTACTTCATTTCTGTTCAGTTGATTTTATTTAAGAAAAAGCAGCAGTGGAATCAATGGGAATTTTCTAATACCATTTGAACATGCCGTCTGTTTTAATTTGTATCTCATGCCAACAATGATGGCTTAATTGTAACTGTCAGCCTCTCAGTAGATAGTCACTTTACTACGGTCACTATAAACAAGTCTATTTTAAATCCTGGCAACTAAGGGCAAACATGTCTATACAATAGCTAGAGTTGGAAAAATGCCTCATCCAGCCTTTTCCTCCCCTCTGTAGATTGCACTTGAGCACAGCTCTAGCTATGCTCACATCGCTTTTGTGTTCTCTTCCCACGGATGCTCTAGTTTTGTTTTTTTTGCTGGCAGACCAGGCTCTTAAGTGGGCGTAAGGAAATGTTAATATGAAGTGAAGTGTTTCTCTTTCATGCCTGTCCCTGAGCTCCCTGCCTCCATTAGATCTGGATGAAAAATTACTAAAAATGTTCATCTACTTTCCTCTTCCCCATGTTCTTCCCCTCAGTAGATATGAAGCTTTACCAAAACTGCTGTAATTTCAACAAAGCTTAGGGGAAAGCAAATTACTATATTTCTCCAACACTACCCCATTTCCCGTGTTCAGAAAAACACAACCACAGAACCCACCCCGAAACAGCTTTGTCATCCCAAAACCTCTTTTTTCCCTTCCCTTACACTGAGGGAAGAGTTCTGGCTACAGCAGCCACTGCAGGGACTACGAGCTGAACCCCTGTGACAGAGACGGTGCCTCTACTCCTTAGGCTCTGGCATTTGACATTGGCCTGGGTTTCAGCAGTAATAACCAGGCTTGGTTTCCCATCTGCAAAAAGCCTTTTTTAACAAACAATCCATCTTCTACTGCGCAAACCTGAATTACATTAAAGAAGACTCAAACCAATACCATGTGCCTCTCATTCATGATAACTAGTAGCATCCTTCTCCCCAGGAGCTAATCTAGGCTTGCTTTAGACATCTCAGGTACTGTAGACCTCTTAGGACCCCACATTATTCTGGTGAGTCCTGTCTTGGTGCTCTGTATCACCATGTACCATAACACAGATGACCTTCTGTGGCCATATGTTCTCTCTTGCTAGACTAGCGTCACGCACACTAAAAGCTCCTTTCTTGGTGAGCCCTTAGCAGATCTCTGCCAGTGGAGTGGGACAAACTCTAAGCAAACTGAGAAGGTTCACCCACTCTAGGCACTGCTGCTGTTCTACGTGGAGGGCTGCTAACACTGGATCTGTTCAAAGCACTGATGTTGCTTGCGGTGGCTGAGGGCTGTGTCCCTTCTCCAACATTGCTGGTCACCATAAGGACTCCCTTTGCAAGGCACAATGTCCCCTGAAGCAATTTCCATGTGCCCTTTGGCAGAACGGAGGGGTAGGGAGGACCCGGGAGCTGGGTGGGCACACACAGGACAGCCAGGGACCGTTAATACACCCTGTCCTTTTCTGCTGCTATCTGCAGCCAGTCTGCATCTCTAAACGTTATCTTACAGGCACATTTTGAGTTGCTATATGTATATGAAAAGCAGACAATAGGGTTCTCTGCCTGCCAGGGACACAAATCAGGTCAGGGAAGTAAGAATAATAAAATATTGTTTAATATACTGCAATAGGCACAGAAGATGTTTTTCAATAACGATGACCCCATATCATTTTATTAACTTCAGGGATGCATTAGTCTCTTCTTCAGAAGGCAGTAGAAAATACATCTATTGTACCAAAAATTAAAGAGGAAATTGAAGGAGGATGTTATCATGGCATACTTTCCCCTGTCATAGTCTGAAGGACTGGGTGATGCAATAGCACAATTTTAATTTGAGGCAGCTCCTGTCAAGGCTTATTCATATGTGCAAAACTAAACAAAATTGATTTGAACCCCAAATTAGCCATCTTTTCCAAGAAACATGAAAATCAGGCTGCTGGATTCAGCATCTATTAACAGTTAAGATATCACGTAAAGTTTCTTAGAGCTTTTCTGGTGCACACATAGGTAGGCCCACTACGTGTGTGGATATACAGAGGTGAGACCACATATTTTGGTGATAGCTAAGAGTAGATAGACTTCCATTGATAGCCAGCTGCTGTCTTGGGTATGGAAACTTGTAAGAATTAGGACAATGTAGAATCTGCAGATTAGATTTTCTTTCCCTGCAGCAGCAGGAGATATCGGACTGCCTTGTTTCGTGCTTGAGAGAATGTTTTCTTCCCTGCTCAACTGGGTTCACTGTGTTGGGCAGATAATGCTGACTGTGAACGCAAACTCCTACTAACATTAACTTTCTGTGGCTTGTTGAGTGAAGTGATTAGGATGGCAGCCTCTAGAAAGCCACAGAACATGCTGGGCTTTGGGGTCACAAATGCCCTTACTATTAAAAAATGAAGCAAATGCTTGTTTGCAGGATGAACACTCTGGAACACATCCGTAAGGGACCACTCTCTTGCTTTAATTGCATCCATATATGGACTTGTGCTTCAGAAAGCTCCAAGATGGAGATGAGCTGAAATTATTATTTTTCAAGATGTTCCAAGTGCTCTTCTCACTCTGTAGAGTGTGTTTTGATGTCTTCCACTTTTACTTCAAAAGGCTATTTGACCACGTTCCAGTTTGATACCCTTATAAAAATATTTGAAGTGTTCCAGCAATATGAGAGTGCTTGCAAAGTACACAGCTATTTTAAATTATTGTAGCACTTCATGCTTTTATAAGTACTTGAATTTGGACAGTTTTGTATCATGTAGAGCAACTTCGTAACATTAGTGATCATCAAAACCTTGTAACAGCATCACTGACAGGCTTTACCCATGGCCTCCACTGTTTCTGGGTTAAGTCAGTAGCTATAAATGATATCAGACTGCTATACAACTGAAGCGTAGGCTGCCATAACACAGTAAAGAGGGAAAAAATTGTAAAGGTTTAACCAGCAAGACTCAAGTCTGTTGAAACAGGACTTAAGTGCTTCTCTAGACTTTTGTATCTGTTTGGCTTCTCTATGCTGCAAAAATGCTTTAAAATTCAGAGTTCTGCTTATTTTATGGTGTAATCCCTTGTCTATGCCAACTTGCTGTGTTGACCCTTTAAGTTCAGAGACAAGATAGAATTGCAACACTTAAGCAAGTTATTCCGTGTCTGTTGAGCTCCTCAGTAGTCACAGGAGGGCTCTCGGCCTGCCTGATCTCATACAATGAGAAGGATACTCGTGCTACAAGGGACAGGTCTGTGTTCAGTTATGTTGCTTCACAGTTGGCAGGTTAACATTACGCACAATTAGCAGGGGCTCAGCTGGCGACCACTGAGTGGTCAGAGGTGACTCAAACGTGTCTCTGAGTTCTCCGTTGTACTGCTGGAACTGGTAGTCCATACGGAATAACATCTATATGAGGAGTTAACATAGAAAAGCTGTAGAGAGACTAATCTTCCAGATATGCTCCTAGGTATCTGCCATTGTAGACAGTCCCCAACATAAGCTCCTATTTAGTCCTTTACTCTGTCTACTTCCTCTACCTCTTTTTTTTTTTCTAGTCTGATTTAGAGTAATTCTTCAAGCATTGATTTTAAGATTTGAGCACAGTGCCAAATCATCACAGAGAACTTCTGCACCATCATATCCAAATAACCTCCCAAGTAATTTTTTTCATTGTTTCACCTTCGAAGGATGAGACGATGGCCTGTCATTCCCATCACTACTTCACTTACAAATCTAAGGTTTTGTATTTGAATAGAAGTAACTTTTATAATCTGTGTAGTCCAGACTGTCCACTGGATTTAGTCCACTAGTAATTACCATAACAAGGGGTTGTGTAATCTACAGAGGTAAGAGAAGGCAGGGTGTAACTAATCATGTAACATGACCACCATAGGGTTAGAAAAATAAAAAGACAAAACATTATGTGTGTTCTCTGTTAGCACCAATGTTAAACTAAACCAAAGCATGGCCAGTGATTTGTGCATCTTCTGCAGTGCAGCCCTGTGGAAGTATCTCCATAGGATTTTCATGTAGCAACAAACAGTGAAGAACTTAGAAGATGCAGTAATGATCCGTTAAATTAAAGCTACTCACCCTTTAATTATATATGACATTGTAAAAGCTTGGGTTATAGTAGAGATCGCTTTCACTGACTTTATTCAACTTTTTTTCTGCCATTTTAAGTAATTTACCTCTTACAGTGCTTGTGCTGCATTTAGAAGCAGAGGAACACCTGGTTCGTGTTTCAGAGTTATGCCTTTCAGGTGAAATGTCTGATGTTTGAGAGTAATCATCTGCCTTTCTTAGCCCTTCAGGCTTTTATGTAGAACCATTTGGGTTGTTTTGAATTAGTTTCTAGAAGAATCAAGATGAAACTTATCAACTCTTAAATTGCAGGTGGCAGCATCTAGAAGGTTCTTTTCTATGCTGAACAAATGAAATACAAAACCAGCTTATTTCATCCAGGCTGGTCTGCAGGGTTCCAGATCTTTAGAAATTCAGCCTTTTGAAATGCCTTGTTCAGGCTTTTATGCCTCAAGACAGACCTCTCAAGAAGCATTTGCACAAGATGCTACAGAAGTTGAAAGCATTTTTCTGTAGTGAGCCTGAATGACGTGATCCCGTCCCTCAGGTCTTGTTCCACCTAAACCTGCAGAGTCCCCACAGAGGATCACTTGTCCGTTTCTTTAGTTATGTAGAGAGAAGGGGAAGGGCACATTACCCCTTTTACCCCAGGAACTCCACTCATAAACCATCCGGTATAACAGTGGACTGCTTCTGTGCCAGCTGGTGGATGGAGGCAGCAGAAACAAGAAGAAATGACCACCACCACTGATTTTTGTAAAGTAACAGTTAATTGAATTCCTTCCATCAGCGGTATCTAATACTATACTAAATTCTGCATTAAAAACATAGAAAATTTTAGGACATCTATCAAAACACATTTCTTTTAATTTGAGATGAACTGACAGATATTTAGATGGTATGGAGATTATCAATCAGTAATGCCTTAAGAAACAAGCAGAAAAAATCCTCAGATTTAACATAGGAGCAGTACTAGCATTGCTGGTCAATGAGGGCACTCACACATATGCAGCCAAGAGCTCGGTGTTGGGGTACAGTTGTTACTGTGAAATCATACTGAACCATCGAGCTATCAAGGAGTATTTAACTGACAATATGTTATGCTGGAATAAGGAGGGGCAAAAAAAAAAGAAAATAGATAACTTCACTATTAGAAGTGCTTTCTTAGCATAGCTCTACCTTTTAAACCTCCAAATAAGATAGCCAAGTCAGTGCTCTGTAGTCATCCCTAGCCTTCGGACAATTTTCTACTGTGACAGAAAAGAAGCAGCTCCCCCAAACGTATGGAGAAAACTAGAAAAAGTAATACCTGTTGTAACATCATGTGAAGTTGTGCATCTGTACATCTGCTTTATGTCATCCTTTGACTGCTTACCGCCCTTCTCCCCAGAGGTGGCACTGTGTCAAGAACTGAGGGCACAGAGCTTATCAAATGCCTGGGGCATCTTTCAAAGGAAAGAACAAGTATTTAAATGTAAACTTGCACTTCATAGGCATCACTAGGCTCTCACTCATATTCCTTGGCTCCAGAATTACTGCAATTGCATTACCCTCTGCCTAGCTATGAGCAGGATCAAAGTCTGCCAATGTCTCATCATCATTATTTCACTCTGGGAACTTAATCGAGATTTTTCCTGTGCAGGTCATTAATTTGCCAGACAGCTTTAGGAAGTAATGCTTTAACTGTGGATAACTTTGACAAAGTTTTAAAATGTGAAATTAATTAATGGGAACCCTTCCCCACATTTTAATTATTGCAGCTTCTGCACAGCAATCTGCCTAAACTTGGAGCTATACACCAGCCCTTAGCATCTTCTCCCCCAACCCTCTTCATCCTAACACTGAGCAGGACGCTGCTTTTCATAGACATTTAGTGTGCAGACTAATAGTTTGTAGCATCTTGCCTGACAACAAAGCCCTCTGTCATTATGTTCAAGTTAATAGTTATTATAACTTAAATATTCTATAGTAATTTTGTGTTGATAGATGGTATTAACCAGTTTCCATAGCTACAGCAGACAGAATGTCTCCAGACCTTAGGGCCCCCTGAGTATGCAGACCCAAGAGAAATCAGCTCTTGAAAAGGCGATGGGAAGAGATGGTGATGTACAGCATTAGATGTGCAGAGATAGTCGAGTACATTTCACAGCTTTCAGAAAGCATGTTATCTCTTTGAACTTCTATCTTCAAAAGCCTAAGCAGTATTTACCTTGTTTTCTCTTGTTCATTAAAGTGTTCTATTCCCTGTCAAAAGTGATTTATGGACTCTGTTGTATCACTAGATCTCGTTACTGACTAACACTTTCTAGTAAGGGGAATGAGAAGTCTTATCAGTATAATACTGTACGGCAGCTATGCACCAAAGGGGGGATATAGTACTGGAGTGTGTCTACACTGGGGTCTCATTGTGCCTGCAGTTTCCGCAGACTAGCTCTAAGACGGCTGGCTGGGTGCCGATGACTTGCACTGTCACCTGCTCTGAGGCAGCAGAGCCAGCCAAGGATCCTCCGCACCTTCTAATCCGTGTCTAGCCAGCTCAGGGCTGGCCACAGAAAATGCAGTCACAGCTCAGCTGAGCACAGAGACTCTTTCCACTAAAGGACATCCATTAATGTTGCATGCGTATTTTGAACTGATTCACTGTAGGAGAATGTGCTGATAAAGGAAGCATGTTTAAAAGAGATAATAAAAATACATATAATGGAGTATAGAATTAATCAAAGAATGGAAAGAAAAGTAAGCTTTCATCCCTCAGGGCATAAAGCAGCCACTTAAACTTCCTAGTTCTTTCTGTTCTGATCATTCCACAATATGCTAGGTTATTTTACCTCCTTTTTCAAGCATTACTACAGCCACTGGCAGAACGAAAGTAGTGGGATGGATTGTAATTAAGTTCCTATTCTGTGCTTGTAGAAGTGTAGTGTTTTTTATCCTTCTTTATGATCTTTTAAGTCCAACAGACTGTAGGTTAGAGATCACTAGTCATGTAGTAAGGCTCATTTGAAAACCACTGTAAGTGGATCCAATTACTATGTAACTAGCTTTTGACAACTATTCTTTACACTGACTTACACATCTATGCTGTGAATACTGTAATGGAAAAATTAATTCTAAGATGGAAAGGCCTATTAAACCATATTGCATACATGACATGAAAAAACAGATAACGGCAAGATTATATTAACTGTCACTAAGCAATATTGATTGAAAGAACTGTTCATTGCTATTCTGAACTTAGTGCTACCTGGAGCAAAGTGTCTTTTTACATACTTATCATTTAACAGCTTCTGACCTTAATTTTCCTCTCTATTCTTTCACTGCGGTTACATCCTTCCTCTGGGGCCAGCAGGTACCATGCTCTCAGGTATGTGCGTTATTCCACAAGCACCACGGAATTCTGGTCCACAAATTCTCTGCTTCCTCAGAAATGAATTTGCATCTCAAGCTATTGACTATTCAAATGGAAAGCAATGCAATCTGTTTCCCTAGAGGGCTTGTCTGCACTAACGTAACCTGCCCTGCATATAAACAAAATCACTAAAATAACATTTTTCAAAAAGCAATTTCAAACACACACTAAATGGTAAGAACACCACGCATCTTTTAATACAGGTTTACTGTTGAGCTGAAAGTGTCAGCCCTGAGCAACTTTTGTTAAAAAAAACAAAACAAAAATAGACAAACAAAACAAAAACTCAGTGTTGACTACAGACTTTTAAGGGAAATACTGATGGATGCCTCAACTTGTGAATGTAATTAAACTCACTCTGGAGGTTTGCATAAGCAGAATAAATAAAAAGATGACTCCCCTTTTCTGAGGAGGGATATTCAGTATAGACTGCGGCCACCAAGACGCAAGAAAGCAGGTCTTGCATCCACCTTATAATCTCAAATGAAACACAGGGTCCCAGGCAGCTGTTCTTCATGCATGATTAGATTACAGCTTCCACAGGCATTATAAGGTACACACTTATTCTTTTCATAATTTCTTTACGAGTAAAAGTACTGAAGTTTAATCAGATACCTGCTTTCACGTTGAACCAGTACTTACTTTTCAGTGTTGTGCTTTGAATTTAAGACACCTGGAAAGTCAGAGGATTAGAAACATCCATTGAGGTGACTCCTGTCAGATCCTTCTATTGCACTGGAACTATCTAAGAGGTGAATGTAACTGAATTCAAACTGTACACTTCAAGGTATTTCATTAATGAGGTGCAGTGCTCAGTCACAAAGTTAATTGATTAGTCTTATTTCTGTGACTGGACACACTGAAAGATAAGACTAGGAGGAAGAATCATCTGAGCCTTTGAGTCACAGAAAGGCTTTATCCCTTTGATGAGAAGTGTCAGATTAATCTTCATAAATGGTCATAATTACTTGTGCCTGGAGCTCAGCCAAGTCATTCCAAATAAAAATTAAATTATACAAGTGATTGCATGTTCAGTTGCATCCCCAGAGTGTTAGAACAACGATAGCCCTACAGAAACATGCAGACATTTACTGTATGCTTCTAACAGGGTAAAAGACATTGGCCTACATATTGAGTATGCTAACCTAGTATTTATTGATTATATTTTTCCTTAAATAATTGTTTCACTAAAGCTTGCCTGCACAGTCACAGTTCTTGTTAGACACCTAGATTCTTTGGTAATCTCTAGATTATTCTCTGTTCTTCGTTAAACTCGTTAAAGTTTTAACTATAATGGGCAGACCCTTATCCGGTGGGAAATTTATGAATGTTGTTGAAAAACTTTAGATCCTGGGGGAGGAGGATGGGGAGGAAGGTGAAATTAATTAGGTTCACTTACCAGAAAAGGGATAAGTACATAGACACCAAAGCTGATGACACCTAACCCCAGAAGCACACTCATCTTAGAGGATCTGAGAATAGTACTAGTCCTTCAGAAGAAGGAATGCTTCCAAAAGCAAAATCTTTGTAAATCGAGTAGAATATTACTTAGCAGGCACCAACCCAGTTCTCTCCTGTGACTATATGTGCTTTGGAAATTAATGAAATAAGCATGAAACACTACAGACTCATCCCAATAGCAGCAGTGCATGAGTGCAACAGCATACATTCAACAAGGAAATTATTTGGTCCCTGTATGTTCCTTATACATCTTATACTATCTTAATATTAAGCTTTTTTAGCCGGTTATAAATGGGATATTCTAGAAACACAGCATATGGAGATTTAAAAAAAAAGTTAGAAAAGGAAACTAGCTTTTACTCGTATGAGATTTTGCTTAATTCTTTTCTTTAGTTATTCCAATTTTAAATCATACTAAGTAATTCAATAGCTGAAGCATCTCCACTGATTTATCTTGGCAAAGACAGGACATATATTATTATGGGCATATATAATAGGCACACTATTATATTATCTGACAAAACTAATAGGATGCCAGTGTACATTTAGAATCTAATAGGATGCCAGTGTACATTTAGGAAATAAAGGTTAAAACCCAAAATGTTTGTAGTATAATTTTATTCACCTAGAAACAAGGGGTCAAAAGTCACAGCATAGAAGTTCATTTTATTTTGTAAACTCATTAAAAAGATGTCCATGTACAAAAGAATGACATTTTAACAATCTAAATGCAGACAAAGGAAACTATAAAAATTCAACATGTTAATAAAAAGTTGAGTTTTTATTTTCTTTCTGCATAATCCCTTGCATCTTCATACCAGCCTACACACAATCTTAAGTACAATTGTTAGAATCATTAAAATTCAAGAGGCTGAACGTAAAACCATATGCTCTGCTATAGGAATGTGGTGCTGAAAGATACTTCTAGCTAACATGCTACAGGGTTTGTAAGACACAAGACTGAAGGAACTGGCTGAAAGGCTTCTAAATTGTTATTGCGCATTCATCTTCTGAGAATTTAAGCTCAGTTTTCTTTCTGCAAATATTAGAATATTCCTTAGGGAAGTAACAGCATTAGATTGAACAGTCCTTTGTGAAAAGATGTATGTTTCCATGTTATCCTAATACATCTATTGCAGATTCAAAAATAAAAACATTTCAAAGTAAAACCATTTCAGTCCCAACAAGTGCTCATTGTGCACCAAAATTTACAGCAGCTATGCGACAAGCTACTGTGACATACAATTCAGTCTTCAGTATCAAATACTCTTGGCTGCAAATTTGGACTTAAATCTTTGAGACGCTGCCAGTGAAAGGTCAATTATACAATTGCATTTCTTTTTAGTCTGAGCTAATCTGCAGTTTAATTTGTCCCTGTTTCTCCCCCCAAAATGACTCTCAGGATTGAAAACTTGTTCTTGTAACCACTACGTGAGGGTTCTGTAAAAGGTTTTCCTTCCTGTGTCCTCAATGTAGGCTTGGGACCGTTGAGTGTTTCTCTAGATCCACTGTTCTTCACTAAGCAGAGTTTTTCAGTCAGGAATAATTCATGTCACATGAGACCCTTTATACTCAATTTCCAAGTGTAAGTGTCCCAACTTTCAAGAGTTAAGTAAACATCTCACGATTAACCAAGAGCAACTTGAATGCCTAGAGTTAATACACTTCCAAGGTTTGTATCTGTCCTCCAACAGGACATAGTGCAAGAAATGAGCCCCGCCAACATAAGGCACTTACCTACATTACACGAGAGGGGGCAGGGGCAAGAACTCTTGTAACACGCAAGTCTAGTAAGAGTCTCACTGGAGAAAACATAAGATCTCGCAGGCTCACGGTGCACTGACACTTCATTGTGTGCTGCTGTAATGAAGTCTGCTCTGTAACAGGCATCAGATCCTCCCGTTAGCAGCCACTTCATTAATCTTCAATTTTTGATGATCATACTTCACAGAAACAATAAGGAAAAGCAAGAGCGTTGCTCCTTGTATAGCAGCCAGCAGAAAAAAGTAATAGTTTAATTGGCAGCCATTAATATTACCTAGAAAGAATTGGGGAGAAGAAAAAAAAACCAAACACATTAATACAGACTATACAAATAAAAATGTCAATCCCTTTAAGCTTCAGTAGTGAAGACTTTTCTGCAAAACATGGTCAAAACCAAACCAAATCACATTTATCTGATGGCATAGTTAGATTTTTAATTATCCAGAGCAAAAGTTGGAACTTCTGAGGAAGATGCACACAGTACAAGGATTGTTTTGTTTTGTGCTTCATTGCCTTAAATCAAGTAATGATGTCCCTGAAGAAGCTGATATGCTGTTACTGTATGATTTCTTATAAAAAAATTGCTGGAAGCTCCTCCTACTACTGCAAGAATTTTGTGCAAACAGAATATACACATATAGTAGTAGGCCAGCTTCATGAGAGTCAAAACAATTTTAAAAGGCTAAACATGCTAATAGTTTTCCTTTATTCCCCTCTGCCCCCCCCCTTTTTTTAAGCCTTGCTTCCTATACTGCAAAATTGCAGTGCTTTGCTGACTTCAGATAAAACAGCCAAAAATCTCAATGTGCATTTTCATATATGATTTGCTTTCTTCATAATGTAAGTAATAGAGATCACTTATCAATTTTTGAGAAAACAACTCATTTCAAAAGTGAAAAAAGTGAAAAAAAAGAAAATATCCCTGTGCAGTGGCCACTAACTGGACTTGAAAATGAAATTTCTGCAAATGAAGCCCTGGACTGTAAATTGTTCAGTGACAGTAACTTAAAGCCTTTACCATCTTTACTAGATATGCTTTCAAGGAGCCTGGAGACTATAGTGAAATGATAAGGCTTTAGTCAAGGGGAAAAAAAAGAAAATCTCTTATGTTCTACAGCTTAATTGAAACAGGTAAAAGTATGATTATTTTTTTTCGTTACTATATATACTGGAGAGTCCTCTCCAGCAGCCTTTTCAGCCCTGCTTAATCCTATATAGTTTCTCTGCATCTGGAGGCCCGTACCTTCCTCGTCTGCTAAGTCAAAGATAAAATAAAAAGAATAAAAAAATTAATGCTATTAAGGAAAGAGTTTGGCAACTCTGTAGATATAAAGAAAGCAATTACTGAGATTTTCTCTCAGCCTTCTTTTGTAACAAAGCTTGGAATTCATGAAACTATACATGGTTTCTTTTTGGTTCAACTATACCTGGTTTCTTTTTGGTTCAATTCACCTTTGACATTATTCCCTCAAAGGTGTTATAAATTAGTGATTTGTATCATATTAAATAATGTTAAAATAAGAAAGCTCATTGCTAAAACATTATTCCTCTATTAAGAAATGCACACTAACTATTGCTGTATTTCCAAGAACAATATATTGTGGCTCATTTCCAACATGCCACATGAGCCACAGTCAATTGAACCATTATGGTTATCAAAAAGGTTAGAGAGAATAAAAATAGTTGAAGTATACATTGATCCTAACAAGCTGTTCGTGCAGCATGCCTATAAATGTTCAGATTAAATTACTTTAATTACTGAAACTTAAGATTCAATTAAAGTAACTTATAATAAAATGCAATAAAATTAAACAGTCTTTCCTTGACATTTAAAATACAATATACACGTGAATCTCCATTTCAAGAGCAGACGTGTTTAAAGAGTAGTAATTATCCTTTATGAGATGGGATATTAAACCCGTGAAATCTCAGTTTTTGTCAGAGAAATAACAGTAATTTCAATGGCAGCAATCAACACTGAAGTGCCAGCAGAGAGCAAACTTTCTCAGTAGATTTTAGAGGCAGTCAAGCGATATCATGAGTGAGCATAAATAGCAGAAACTTGGTGTGTGCATGTGCTTATAGTTATTATACAGCATTTAATGAAAAATTCAGAAGTCATGATTCATAAAGACTGCTCCTTACAATTCCTACCCTGAAAGGCCTAAGCAAAATTTAGATATTAATTTGTTAACTTTCAATAACGTTATACCAAATGAAAATTGAGTTATAAACTGTTACTGATATAAACAGTTAAAACAGCAGCTACTATGGATGCTACAAATCAAAATCACCCACTGAGCACTTCAACCTTGAGCCAGACATATAGCTGCTGAGAAGGCTCAATTGTGTATCGAGTCTTTGGGCTAAGAAAAGTAGAAAATACCCAGTTCTCACAGCTGTCCAACGGACAATCCACTGAGCTGAGTAGCCTATTCAAAACAGATGACAAATGAGTCATGAAAGGTAACATCTTCCAGTTCTAGCCAACTCCGGATATATTTAGCACAACTTAAATATTTTACAGAGAGAATATTAGGCACTGTCTTCTCTTAGGCTGCTTCAGAAAACAAAGGCAAGAGGCTAAAAACCCACCATCAAATATCACATGTATTAATTTGTATGAAATTATTATCCTCCTATTGAGCCCTTATCAACTGAATTATCTCTATGTAGAATTGCAGAAAAAGATGCTGTTCTAATTTTGAAATTGGGGAAAAAAGTCTGAATTTGATTAAATTTTCATTTGGTGAGGACACTTCCATAAAGTTAAGGCCGCTTGTCATCTTTTGCAGTTTTTTAAAGAACAACTTATAAACCAAAGATAACAACCTGTGGCACATACACTGTTCCAAACAACATTACTTTTTGGTAGCATGCAAATCAAGCTTAAATGGCAAATTCTCTCATACCAAATTTAAAGTAACTTTAGGCTGCACTTTTAAGCCATGTATACACAGTAGGTCTAGCATACGTTTTAAGAACTTTTCATGCTCCTTCTGTTGGAACTAATTAGCCTATTGATGATAGTATGATTTTCTGAAATTCCCAAAGTGCAACCTACTGGTGCCAATAGTTATTTTTAACTTCAACTGGCAATACAAAGCAGACGATATGTTGGACTTTAAGACTATAAATAGCTAGCAGGGAGAAATGCAAAATTAACTCATGGTAATTTCAATGAAGGCTCTTGAAACTAGGAAGCTGAATAATCACCAAGGGAGAGATAGGTACATCCGCATAACTGCAGAAAGTAATTTCAGTTCTTTATAGCAAATATACTATTCTTCCACACGTAATTCAAGTACTTTTTACTGAAATACAAAAATTTGTAAGTGATTTCTAGTGATGGAGTAACAGCTGAGCGGGTAACTGACAGGCCTTACAGAAGCAAAATTCTACATGCTGCTGCCCATGCTTTCATGAGGACAATGTATCATTTTGCATGGCCACATTACTTCATACTTACATGCAAGATTAAACTTTGTCTTTAAGAAGACAGTAGACAAACTTGTATTTTTAAAATAACTGTGCTAAGATTCAACGGTTCCATATGCTTGATGCTTAACTGCTTCTGAAGGAAGCCTTCTACTTTATAGACTGTGAATACACTGAAAATAACTTACCAAAATCTGTGTGATTACTCATCCAGCCAATTTCTTTAATAGAGACTAGTGCCAGCAATCCAGAGCCAACAAATGATCCAATCCCCGAAAAGAAAAAAAACAGCCCCATAATAGCACTCTGCATAGATTTCGGAGCAGCTGAATATGCAAATTCTAGACCTGTATTAAAAGATTAAAAAAAAATGCTATTGGAAGATCTAAGAAACACTAGTTCATTCTAGTTTAGTATTACAGAAGTTACAGATGTATACTGCTTCTGGTATGTTAAACACTTAAATTAGCCTTGGATTTCAGGAGACAGTGTATTAAGGTAATGAATCCCTATCAGTTCCCAGTTCATTCTAATTGCTTTATGAACCCTGTTAAAGGTCATCAGTATATCAACCCATTAAATGGACAACACTTGAGACATGCACTTTGATCTTATTTTATTAATATTACATGTATAAAATAAAGAAATGTTCTGAGGCAGCATATTCATTTTTCTGTCCAAAATTATCCTCACAGAGGCTAACTCTAACCTGGCAAGTTCCTCACTCCCCATTTCACCGACTATCTGTTGTGCAGTATTTACAAAGCACGTGGCATTCCCTGCTGAGAACAAAGTATTCGGGAACTGAAGGTCACTCTTGCATTGACCATGAACATTTATGTCACAGAAGATTGTGCGTCTGTATCTCTGAATGTGCAGACAGAGAAATTAATTGTAGCTGGAAAGGCAGTAATTAGTTTTTATTCAATTTTGATCTAGAATTCTCTGAGCTCATTGCTTGCTAGTCTGTTCTTTTTAAGGTTTGTAGAAATGGGACTTCAACTTTAAAGTATCCTCACTCAAATTTCAACCAAGAAAAACATACCGGTGACATCAGTTTGAGAATCTGTGCTACTGTGTTTTAGCACCAACTGAACACACTGGGTTAGGCTCCGCTTTCAAAGACTAATGCCCATGATTAACTCTCCTTTTTAGGATAATACTCCTGTCAAAAATCAAATGGGATTAATCACAACAGACTGTCAACTACATCCTTTGCAGAGCTTTTTCTCTGACAGGTGAAATGCTTGCTTCAAAATAGTCTGTTTCATACCAAAAATTAATGCTACCTCATCTAACATTTTTCTTGGCAAAGAGAGCATTAGAGACCTGAAAATCGCACAAATATTGTGTCTTGTGTAATAAAGGTATGGTTTATTTTCACTACTACTGCTATTTGACTTTTGCTACTTTAGACAGAGTTTAATAGAAATACACTGGCATTTCTTTTCAAGACAAGGCTTAACACTTCAAGACAGATAGGTCAATTTGCCTGTTGTGAGGGCTTAACTTTGTTCTTGTAAAAGAACAGAATTATATTTTCTCACTTATCTAACAGCATTCTGCACTGCTACCTGGGAAATCTTTGATAACCAAGATACTGCTTCTCTTTTCCTTTGCAAAACAGGTTAGAATGGGCCAACAGCAACCGGTCTGTGATTCTAGAAAGGAACTGAAACATTCTTCGTACAACTCAGCTGTCTGGGTTCCTGTATATTCAAACTAACGAAAGAATAGCTACAGAGATGGAAAGACATCTGCAGACAGGGATGGGGAGATGAAATTATATTTATTTTGAGAATTAAAAACTTAAATTTTTTTTATAGGCTTTGCCACTAATATAATAATTCATATTTTTCAAGGAGTATTTGTCTCACCAATCTCACTTAAAGAAAAAATCAGTAGACTCTCTCAGGATACAGTAGCTTGTTTTTTAAGCTCTTGTTAAGTTATCATAGCTACCAGAAGTCTCTAGAGTATCAGTCGCATTTTGNAACTCAAGTACATAACATGAAAGGATCTGGCCCGTTTCTTTTCTTGTTCATTTTACAGATGTACTAGATGCAAATGTTACTGCTGGAAAAAGGATCTTGAGACTCAAAAACCAAAATGGGTGTAACACTATGCACTTTTTGCAACAAATCAAGGCACGTTTCTAAACTTGAATATTGTTTTCAGCAACCCTAATGTTTAATCTACCATAAAGAATAGAAAATATTTTACTACGATACTGCAGTAAAACTATTATTCAAAATACAGGATTGAAAGAGTGTATTGTTTTCCATTAGGGCTTGCAAATATCCAATGCTAAGTGGATGACAGCCAAATATTTAAATGTTGCTGTGCTTGAAATTCAGTCTTGAAAACAGTCTTATATAGCCAGTTTTCAAATGTGAAAGTCAGTTGCGTGCTTTGCCACTTATATTAAGGTATATTATATGATATTGTATTTGTGAACATTACAGCTTATTTATAATGATTTGAGAAGTATTTCATTTCTAAGAATGCATCATTTATGATGGATATAAAAGCAGATTTAAAACACATAAAGACTCTTACCTGCTATACTTGCGAATATTTCACTGAATCCAATAAGCACATATTGAGGAATCTGCCACCATATTGGCAAGTCTGCAGCATGGTATGTAACATTTCCAATTGTCTGATTAATTGTTTTAACCTTTACAATTTTCAGTCTGTTGCTTTCCAGAATTCCTACGTTGAGGGAAGGGAAAAAAAGATTGACCTAATATGCAAACACTGTTTCTTCATTTTAACAATTAAATTAGGATTCAATCCTGCATTGCACTTACAAATTATAATACAGGAATATGCATTTCCTTATTTCCTAACAAATATCATTTCAGACTACTTTTGCTATTCTTATTTCAAGAGATAGTTCTTCTGCTATAGCATTGGTGATTATATTCTTATTCAGCAGCAATAATTATACAAATACTTAACCCTTTTCCAGATTTTTTTTTAAAGACAATCTCATTTTCACAACTACTTTGCAGTGCTGAACCACTGCATCTGCCACCATAGAATTAATAAATTAGAAATCATTTTGCTCATCAAAATGGCTACAATAGTCCTGTAGAACTATGAAAATGCTCTATGAATATGATCAAGACATTTATATGACACTTATCATCCCAAGAGATCCAAAAGCTCATTAGAGCTTGATTTACAAGCAGTACACTGCATAGAAAGCACCTCCTATAGAATGAAAACCAAATATGATAGTGGAAAATATAACATTTTTTAGCTTGCTCAATGTAACAATTTACAGTAGAAAGTGAATATCAAATAAAGCTGTTGGGTTTTTGTTCAAGTTGCCCAGATGAAAGGATTTGCCTCACTGTTTTATAAAACACACAGAATGACTCATAGTTAATAAAACTCCCTGCTTCACCCAGAAAGGACCTCTGTAGAAGAGCTCTCAATATCCCTGGAAATAAGGTGGAGTTATTCATCACCAATTCAGAGGAGCAAGGCTGAGTCAATGACACCACTTCCTATAATAGGTGTTACACACACAGCCTCCCATTTAGTGCCTCTCAGCTTTGGTCTCTTTCTACTTACTGAGCCAAGATCTGACCTAATCTTGGGGCACAAAATATCACTCCTGTTGCAAAAACAAAAAAAATTGTACAAGGCCTAGATGACAGATGTGATGCATCATGGATATCATACCACGTACAAGTGCTTACATCTGCTTCCTCACTGCTAGCTTTTTGTTTCCTAGAGACAGCCAAAGGATGACATGGACATTTAATATGATGTTGACTGAAGTTATTGACAGTACTTTTCATATAAACAAGCACAAGCAATTTCTAATGCACAATTTAATATCTGTTCTCTTGTTTCTTCCCAAATCTGTGACATGCAAACCTCGATGGGACCAACCAGATCGTCTCTCTGCTAAGTGACAGTGTTCCAAGGGGAATGACTGATGTTCACCAAACCCACCTCATACTGTGACATGCAGTTTCTTATTAGTCCTGGTCATGGCAAGAGACCCAAGCTGGGAAGAAAGCACGAGGTAAGATCCCTGTAGTCCCTATAGATAGACTGTCAGCGAGGCCATAACTAATCAAGAAGTTCTAGAAATCACATTCTTAAGAATAACACTGTATTTCATCATTGTAGGGAGTTAGAGCCAGAGCTCTGAAAACCAGACTGAGGTAACACACATTAACCAGTGACTTACAAAGTAGTTTGAAAGGGCTGGAAAGCTGCATTTGTATAACCCATGTCTATTCATTCAGAGCAGTTCAGAATCTGTTCAAGTATGAAATCTCACAACAGCTCTACAGTCTAATCTTCTGAGACACAAGAGTTGTAGAGGGGAAGACAGGTTAGAATTACTCAAGTTTGATTAAATGCTACCCTGAGGCCTAAAAACGTTTCTGAAAAAGTCTTTCCCTTAGTTTTCAGATAAAGACTGTTCTGAACTTAGTACCTCTTGGTGCCAAGCCACCACATTTTCTCTACCTTCCTCACTTCTTAAGGATCTTTCTTTAGCTCTTCAGCCACCTTGGTGCCCTCTGAACTATGAAGAGATGTTGTAATTAAAATAAACTGAGTTTCTTGATGTTTTGGTTTTAATATAGTTGACAAACATTTGAGAGTGGAACTTAATTAAAATGTAAACAAAGCAGTATAGTCAGCTAAGAACTCAGATATAATTTCATTCATATACGTTCAACAGAAAATTATTGCACCTCAAAACATCTAGTGATCCTTAATGTGTTTTCTGATCTTCCCAACATGAGCAGATTTAGAAGGCATTTAGCCACATAGGAGCATAACTACCATATATCAAACTTTGCCATAAATTTATCTTCAAGGTACTTCAGAATCTATAATCCATTGATTCTTTCTTAGACTTTGATAGACAAGCTTCAAGTTTAATCTTACAGTTTTAGTAGTTAAAAGAATCTTAACTTCTTGCTGTAATTGTTTAAACTCTATAAATGAAGTAGATTTTCCAGTTGAATAACCTTAAATACCGCTGCTCAGAATTTACAATAAAATGCATGAAGCACAGCAGATGTTCATTAAATCTAATCAGTTGTATTCTCACACAGTTTATAAGATATTTAAAATAATCTAAACAATCTAATAGGCAGCCTAAGTAGTGTCCAGAACTAATGCCAGTTCGTAAGTTAAAATGGACATATGGCACAAACAAATCATTAAGATACTTCCAAGATTGCAAGTTAAGATATTAATATCTTCATACATTTAAGATTTTAATCAGTATATCTCTCTAAGGCACAAATGGTTGGAAGTAATGTTGTATTTTAAGAATATGAAAATATGGCTTCTATGAATTTCATCTAACGAGAAAATAAAAATTTTATGAATCATATAAACCCACAGAAGCTTTCCCCTCTGCTAGAGATAAACAGAGTTTCCTATGCCTCAAATTTGTCGCAACTGAAGCTCTTAAATTCATGTTATGATGAAGGGATGTTAAGTTACTCCAAAAGGTTAAACTTTCCAACCAGATTGCATGTAACCCCCAAAGAATTCACCGTCTCATTTCTTAGGGCAGGATCAAACCAACAAAATCATGCATTATATTTGTAGGTGAACAGAAAACAAGAAAGCATTTGAAATTTTTAAGAAGTCTGCTATATGAAACCATTCACCAACTCAGCTATCATAGCTCAATATGCCTTTTTTCCCCAGTACTAATAAAGACAGATATTGCTGTTTTTTAATTCACTAATATGCGAGCCAGCAGGTTCTATTTAAAGAGCTGACATTTAACTGTTTTACATCATCTTCTTTTGCTGGTAGCAGTAAGTAACACGGAATAAGAGAAACATTCCTATTTTAAGTTTAAATGACTTTGCTTTAAGAACTTTACTTGTGCACATACAATGTGACCTTGGCCTAATAAGGTAATTATCTCTCTCACTGAGAAAAATCTTAATAGCCGTATAAAGTGTCCCTTTCTCTAAAATATAGGAGATTATAAGTGCTGAAATTAATTTATTTAAGGCTATAATGCTTTATCAATACTTTCATTACAGTGATATTAGGTGAAGGCTATAGGTTCTATGAAGCATTGCTCAGTGCTGTTCAGTTCCACATCAGCAGTGTTTAACAACTTTAAATCGTCTCAAAAGCAGCTGATTTATGGTTTGAACGGAGTTGCCATCTTTTTCCTTTCATGCTATGGCTAAACTATTTTACACTGCAGTAATTCCCAAACATTAGGGAACATTAACGTAGGGGAGAGAAAAATCAAAGTGAGAAGAAACTCTTGTTCAGCCATAACTTTATTATTTCAGATAAAGGGAAAGGATTTTAGGTAAAGTTTCACTTTTTTAACACTTGGAAGTCAGACTATATGAAGGAACACACTTATTGCTGAACTAATTTTTTTTCAGGATAAATAAATTTTCAAATTCAAGATAAATGGTTAATAAATAAGACAACAAGGACTTCCACAGTACCATCAAGTTTATTTTAGGAGGACTAACAGCCCTATATCCAAATGCTGGATACTTTGGCATTTGTTGCGAAAATATGGTCAGAAAACAAATGGTTCTCCTCTACCAAGCAAAATAAAAAGTAACATTGTATGTGAAAACCTTAACTAACGAGTTGGTTCATAAGGTATACACTTGAAGGCTGTTTCAGGCAGGAAAAGTGGCCCAATTTTATCACAAACATTCAAACCAGTTTAGTAAGATTTTGGATAAGATCTCTTTCATTGTGGGAAATCCATGCAGTTACATTCTACCTATCCCACAAAAAAGATTTCTGAATAATATTGGAATAAAGGTTCAGAAAGGTTTTTTTTAAAATGCTGTTGTCAGTACCTGAATAAACAGCTATGTAAGTAGATCTCAAAGTTGCTTTTTCTTACCTGCAGCAAACGCAGAACACATTACGAAGAACATTCCAACAGCAATCCTCTTCAGTGAGGATGGGAGCAAGCCATTTCTTTTTAAAATGGGGTCCACCAATTTATCTTTTAAGGGTATTAGGATCAGAATAAGCACTGCATCAAACATAGTCAGCCAGGCTGCTGGAAACTGAAAGGATAGATGACTTCAGTTAGCAATTTCATACTTAAGGACTGCTTTTTACTATTATTTAACAAAGGAAAAAAATATTTTTCATGAAACACTGAAAACAAAACAGAGTGAACTGACAGACACTGGGAACAGAAAAATAAGAGTGTGTAAAAGCTAAAGAAACACTCAACTATTCAGGTTTTCAATTAATTTAGCACTTCGTGATTCTGTTAGCTCAGAAGCACAAATGATTCCTTCCCATAGTAACTCCAACAGTATTGCATATTCTGACCTTCAGGATGCATCTCCAGCTGTGCTGAGGTGGGTGTTGGGTTGTGGGGTTTTTGGGGGGTGGGAGTGTAGATGCTTTCCGCTAGAACTGAAGAACAGTGTTCAGAGCAAAAAGGTTCTTTACACAAAAGCAGATAATACTGCATATAGTTCCAAGGAAAACGAAGAATAAGAAATTACTGGGCAGATGAAGAGAGTATTCTGAGAAAACAAAACGCAGAACTTAGCAAAGATGCTCTGCAAAGGATTTTATTTATTTTCTTAAGATTTCTAAGTTTCAGAGAGCTCATATTTTAGGTCCTTACTCTGAATTAATTTCTGTTAAAACAGAAGTTACCTAAGTAAAACTATATGAATTCCTTTTGAAAGATGACATGGCCATTAACATTATTGCAATATCTGAATTTTTCTGTATACATGCTGAAATATGTTTAATGGGAAAAAAAACCACCCACTCTCCTTAGGGACAGTGCTTAGTCCTTAGCAATACTGTGCTTCCGGTGATATACTCTAGTCTGACAGAATTAAACTTTTTTCCTGCCTCAGTCATGAAAAATAGTTAATAGCCAGGTTCTGTAGATCTTCTATTATTAGGCTTAGAACTACCAGAAACATGCCACAGAACAGTAGAAACAAGAGTTTTACTAATGTAATATAAATTCAATTAAAATTAAATTACACTTGTCAAATGAACAAAGAGTATTGTGCAAAACATGCATCCTTTCTCATTTGCAAGATTCAGTAATTGACGATAAGATTCCCATCTGTATGAATGAGACAATTTCTACCAAGCTTAATAATGTTTAGCATCTGTTCTGAGATAACAAACCAAGACAGCACAGGAGTATTTATAAAAATGTTCTGGGTTGGAGTTATTTCTTAAAATTGTATTTAGAACAGCGTGATACTGTACTATGCATTGCACTGACTCTTTGACCCAAAGTACAAGCACTGCTTGATCTGTGTGTTTCAGATGCAGATTCAGTTTTTGATACTAAACTGTTTCTGTGTGTGTGTAAACTCAGAGTTAGAGTAGATTAATATTTTCTAGAGATTATCCAGGATGACCAAGGGCCCTGTGGCAATCTAAAGCTACAGCTACAGAAAACAACCGGATTCCCTTAAGGCTACAAATCTCGACTACTGCAACCATCTCAGTAACTCAAGCCCTCAGCCTCTAACACATGGTGGGCATTCACCTCTCGCTGCAGATGAGAGCCCGATTTCACTGATTGTCTGTAATCACTCCAGTATGACTGAGGTGATCACAAACTGCAAAACCAAGAGTTAGCAAAATGTGAACTTTTAGTTCTTCATAATGATAGAATCATAGAATACCAGGTTGGAAGTGACCTCAAGGATCACCTGGTCCAACCCTTCTTGGGAAAAGCACGGTCTAGAAAAGATGACCCAGCACCCTGTCCAGCTGAATCTTAAAAGTGTCCAATGTTGGGGAATCCACCACTTCCCTGGGGAGATTATTCCAATGGCTGATTGTTCTCACTGTAAAAAATGTCACTTACTTAGCCAATATCACTAACCTCCATTAAGCCTTCACCTGTGATTCAGCACAGTTTTCAAGTAAGTTCAAAGGAAATTGAAGTACAAGCATTTTTATTTTTTATGTGTAAAAAAAGACTAAAGCCATTCTGTCTTATTGATATTAATTTTTAATAAAACAGAGAAACTTAATTTTAAAAGAACATTTAGTAAGCCTCTTAATAACTTACATTAATACTTTATGTTTTTATTTCTCAGTACCATTTCTGCAATTACGTGATGCCAGCCAGCCTTTATGGAAAAATATCAATTGAACAACTTCCTTCAATATGCTAAACTGATTCAAGGTAAACTGAATAGTGATTAAGCAGTATGACGTTACAAATGTATCTCGGATTCCAAACTTGCTAATACTAATGTTTCAGTTAAGTGTGGGTATTCCTGCTGAGTTTGTAGGGATGCTTCTCTACTACTTACAACTTTGAAAACTTAGGGCATATAGATTTATAAGGTGTCTTCAAAGATCATACTTTGTCTGCTGAAGGATAAAGACACTTAATTAAAACAGTGAAAATTATCTGAATACATTCAAAACAGGATGGCGTGAATTCCATATATGGGTAGATAAGCCAAAATCTCTGTAGTATGCATCATGCTTCTAAATGCCTAATGTCTGTAGTCATCGATTCTTTTTAGCCACTACTTTAACTTTCTGGAATTTTTGTACTATACTTACCTATTTTGCATCTCAACTAAAGAAAACATACTTTCCACTTGCTTTACCCTACTCACCGTATGAATAGAGTTGGTGTCATTTGATATTTCAGGAATTTTCAGATGGAGACTTTGCAATACATACGTTGTCTGCATCTAGCATTAGGAAAGATGAGTTGAGATTACTTGGACAAGTACTGAGAGCAAGATATTTTTACATTTTTAATAATTTTAATAATTAACAAAGATTATACCAGAGGTAATATGCTAATATAGCAAACCAAAAAGAATTGTTAAAAAGAGCTTGCAATGTTCTAACCCCTAAACGCATTAGTATTTTTGCTAACATAATGTTATTAAATTGGTTTAGATTAACACATGGGTATTAAACAAGTCAAACAGTCAATACCAGAGTTCTGAAAATTCCTCTTCAATATTCATCTTCTCTAGAATCACAGCTACTGAATGCTAACTGTACACAAACCTTATGGAACAGTTTCCCCCAAAAAGCTTTTGTGTGTTTGCTCCAGGTAACCACTCGGAGGGGATAATATTCAGAACTGCAACTTGAAGCTAGTGCTTCAAGACCTTTCAAATGCAGCTGAGAGAAGTGGAGGTTAGGGTTTTTACATTAGAAATTATGGGGTTTAGACATATAAAATAAATCATATAGATCTACTCACTTGAAAATACACTGTCCAGTAAGGTATTAAAGCCAAAAAGACAGGGATAATCTTGACAAGAGCTTTCACATCTTCTACTTTGTCTTCTCTGAATGGGCCCCCACGAGACAGCTTGGCCATCTCAAACAGGCTTTGCTTGTGAGGCTGCTGAAGTACTCCCTGGCCTTCACTTTTGAAAAGAATTTGAAATGTTTAGTTATACAACAACAAAAACTGACTTGTGGCACTTCTTTTCTTTATAAAAAGCTCATGCCGTTTCAAAATAAGTTACTCTTAACAGCAAAACAACTACGCCAGCATGGATCATCAGCAGGTGAAAGTACAAGCTTAAAACTTCCATTATAAAGACATTCTTATTTCCCATCCTCACCCCACCATGCATAAATAACCGGCACTGCAATACAGAGAACTTAAGAAACAGTATCACAAAATATAGGTTATTTTAATTCATTGAATTGTTTTGCAATCTGAATACAGCCTGCTGCACAGGAAGCACCTGACATCTCTTATCATCAGTGACTAAATTCTGCCACCAGTATTCCATGGGCATCTCTTGAGAGTGGAGTAACCCCCTGGAAAGCAAAAAGCCAGCCCACATTTTGGCTGCCCATCAAACCACTTACAACATTAAATACAGATGATAGTGTTTTTCAAATCAGAAGATATCCCATAAACATATCTAAGCAGAGAAGAAAAGTTAACTAATGCTTAAAAGCAGCATACTTAGGTTACGTTATGCTTTCAGAAACTCTGAACTGGCAAGACATAGCATTCAAGTGAAAACAGCAGACTTGATCATGCAACATGGAGATCTAGTGATCTCAAAATGTGCCCCTCTCATCCCAGAACTCCCAGCAAATATCTCCAGGACTCCAATTTTCCAGTTCCAGTTCTCAAAGCAAAACTGCATGTTCTAGCATACTCTCTACTGTGACTTATTGCCAGCTAGTTTGAACTAACTAGTTCCAACTCTTAGACTGATTCACTGAATTCAGACTATACAAAAGAACTCATTACAAACCTATTAGCTGAACGTTCCACATGTTTCTTTCTTGAGCAACAAGAATATCCTAGAATTTTAAACATGTCTGTGAAGGCACTACCATCAGGCGGTTTTGTGATGAAGAAACTCTGACCACATAAGAAAACCATGAATGAAATCCCAATGCAAACTGTTGGGATACTATATCCAATAACAAAGCTCACATTCTGTTGAATGTATGCAATGCCTCCCAGAGAGAGAATAGCTCCCAAATTAATGCTCCAATAAAACCAATTAAAAAATCTTCTTGTTGCTTCTGGACCCCGATCTTTGACCTGGAAGAGATTAAAAACAAGTCATTCAATTCCTGAAGAAAATGAAGCCTGTTTATTAGAATTCAATCGAGTTCAATGCACTGAAGAATGTAGGTTTAATTTAGAGTCATACTGAAATGATTTAAGTGTTTTGGGCTTAGCATGGTATTTGATGAAATGACACCTTAGCAAACTACCCCAGCATATCAGTGACCTTCTGAAGTCAGCACAAGTTCAGCATAGGGATAGAAAAGTCATACAATACTAAACTACATTGCTTTCTCATAAAGGCTGTCATTATTTCTACAGCACTGCCTCTCATTTGGTCATGTCTCTAGATAAAGCTCACTCAGATTAGTGTCCCATAGTCCACGCATAGGTTGAAATAACTAATTTTTTAGTAAGAAAAAAAAGTTAAGCTACCTAAAAATTAATGTATTATTAGTATCGCAACAATTGCTTCTACCAACTGTATACATGTAATAGTTAACTATATTCCATCTTCTAAGCCTCAGGTGTCTACTTGGTAATTAAAGCACAGATTTTAATTTTAACACAGTCCTAATGCCTCTCATCAGAACATAAATTGAAGACTTGCCATTCTGACCTTAAAAAAAAAAAAATTGCCTGAGGTGTCACAAGGCCCCAGTAAGCATTTATCCCTCTATTAAGTCAGCACTGTTCACAGTGCTATTTTTCTGCTTGAAGCTCTCACTGTCTCCCCAGTGAAAGTAAAAACATCCTTGGTTTATAGAATTATCCTGTACAGTTTTCAGCATCACTTTTGTTGCCTACCATTAGTCACCCCATGTTTCGTAATTAAGTCACAGGAAGCCAGCATCACTCATAAGATATGATGTAAGAGATGCCAGATAAAACTTAAAATACATTAAAAAGATCAACTAGCTTGTAGAAGAATCCATAATACCATATTTGTCACTGTTTTATGACTGAAAGGCTATTAACAGTGACTAGCAAGTCAGTACCATGCACCAGCCTTGTCAAGTCACTTGTTTTATTTCTTACTGCAAGTTTCCCTTCCTCATTTGCCAGATCTTAAAAGGATGTGTTTAGTTTGCATTATGAAAAGTTAAGATGTGTCTTGAAATAAGTTTTTAACAGTATCAGTTCTGATTTATAGCTTCAGGTTTCTCAGTGGTATACGAATCCATTTGTATCATTTAACCAAGTTTAGCAAAAGAAATTAACTACTCCTATGCATAGTTAATAGCATTGTTAGGCATTCAGGTAGCATGTCAAATACAATCTTGGAGCCTAAACCCAAGAAATCCTCCCTTTCCAGTTTCAACTTGGTACTCATTTCCTAATTTTAACAGTTATCACCTGCACTTGTGTATCAAGCTACAAATTTGTTCTAAACCCCAAATGGCAGCAGGATATTAGCAAACAATTACATCATAAACACAGTGCTCCAACTTATTTGAAGAGTTAGCAATCTATTTCATAAGTTTCCATTTCTTCATCATAAAGATTCAATTTTCTCATACTTTCTGCAAGGAAGATGACTTCCCATCCTCCCTCTTACAAATGACCTTGCTCACATCTATGCAAAGAAAAGCTGGAAGGTGAAAGCAAACTTTGATAAAGGTAAGAACAGAGCAAGCACAGCATGATGCTTCTATCAAATATTATCCTAGCCTCCAACCATTAGCTCCAAAGAAACTTCCTGAACCTAGGATGGCTTCTGTCTACTTCATAAACACAGCAGATCTCCTCTCCATGAATTTATCCAGCCTGCTTCTGAATCCAGGTCAGCTTTCAGAATCCATAATATCCTGTGGCAAAGAGTTCCCCAGATAACTACACAGTGGGAAGAACCACCTCCATTTGTCTCTTTTGAACCTGCCCTGTACTAGCCTCACTCGTTTTACCTAGGTCCAGGAAACCACAGAAGGCAGCTGAGCCTTGCAAAAAGGAATGCAATGCTCAAGAGACAGGCACACCACACACTTAAAATGAAAAGAATCCATTTTTTGCTTCCTTATCAAAGTATATATAGGCACAAAAAATTACATCACAGCCATATCTGAAATGCACTATGGCATTTTATTGACAAACATTAATAATGATAAAAATCACGCTGAAGAAGCTGGTAGTATATCTTGTCAAAGCGGACCAACTATGAAGATGTGATATCTTAACAAAACCAGAAAACACAGAAGACTTAAAAGGCAATCCTTGTGATTCCTTTCAGACATCAAATCAGCTGCCCAAAATATTAGCTTTATTATATTTACAGCAGACTACTCAAAAGTTTCCCCCTGATAACTACTACTCGAGCTGTGTGACAGCACAAAATAGATTGGTGTATTCTCTTCATAAGAAGATGCTAAATTTTAATAAGGGACCAAGAAGAAAACCACGTTAAAATTTATTGTTATATTTTTATCACGGACAAGTATTTTTCAAAAAACTGCAGGAATTCTCCTTTTCCCCCTTATGCTTGTGTTATTTTCAATCACCCAAGCAGAAAGAAAAATCTATCACTCCCTCTGCTCAATTTCATCTGTGCTCAAGCATAGCAGCGCTCTCTTTGTGGTACCAGCACCACCAACTTCATTATATTCTTAACATCCTACCAGCAACTGCAGCAGGAAAATGATGCATGTAAATAGCACAAGTATGGTGTGGTCCTGGATCAAATCTGTTCTGTAGTCTACTGAAAGTCAAAATAGGTATGGTTAAAAGATTTTGTCCCCATCACAACAGAACAGCAGTGCCTAATGTTACCTTCTTAGATTCACGGAATTCTGACCTTCTAATCCATCGCTACAGACACCAGTTATCCCCCTTCTTACAGAAGGAAAAAGCAAACAGTGTCAGCGAAATGCCATGGTTAGAGAGCAAGGCTTCCTATCGCTGAGTGAAAACACTGCAGTAAAACAGTTTCAAAGGCGCCCTGACTTGGATGAACATTAAGCAAGTATCTAATTCACATAATTTATTTGCTCTAGGTAACATGCTGTTTTTGCAAATGAGCTCAGATTCAGGCATTTCCCACAGAATTTACCAGTGTTTGACAGCTGTCACTTATTTAGATCAACTCCCACTGCACAGTATCCAGTCCAGAGCCTCCAGTTCACTGTGCACATTCTTCAAACCTCATGCAGCTTTTTTCCCTACTAAAGGGGGTAGCTACATCATCCTTCAAGAACACCAAGGCAAAATACAGTAGTGTTTCTACTTCAATACAAATACAGAATTACCTACTGTACAAGGAGAATCCCAATTGCCCTAAATGTTCCTCTTTTAAACTATATGGAAAAATTTAATTAAAAAAAAGAGCCACAAACCAACAGCCCCCCTCAAAAAGCTAAACAAAAAACCCACACCAAAAAACCCCACCAACAAAGAAATGAAGGAAATGAGCAACTCTAAGCCTTCTGGTCACAGCTGCTTTGTTGGTCATTGGCCCCACGTCAATGCTGCCTGAATTCAGGTGTGCCTCTAAAGAGGAAATAAAATAATCTTGCTACTTTCAAGACATCTAACGTAACTTCTGCAAAAGAAAATCTAACCTAACACTTGATTTTTCTACAGTCCAAAAGGTATTTTTCTTGATATATCTGCTAACTATCATTTACATATAGTTAATCCAAATGGAGAAAGAAAAGCATAGTAACATTCTGAGTTTTGTAACTGGAATCTACGCAGCACTGGATTTCAAAACAGTAAAGGAATAGTTCTCAAAATCAAAATTTCTAATACAAAACCCATACCGGACTGATTATGGTCAGATGAGATGTCATTACAACCACAGTTTTCATGATAAAGAATCCTGAGTGCTTGGAACACTATGTTATGAGAATTGTGTAATCATTAGGTTATTTACAACCACTTTCAGCAGAGGACACATCGGCTGTGTAACTCTGCATGGCAATTCCCTAAACTCATTTAGGATATAAGGTTAACATCTTACAATCTGAACAAAATTTTAAATGCAACTGAAACAAAGAAAGAGAGAAAGAGTAACTAGATCGTTAGTTACAACATCTGATGAAAAGTCATTACAAATATTTGAGCGACAGCAACTTCCACAGCACAGCTGTCCCTAAGGTTAATACTTAGACCTCATTCTGACGCAGAAGAAAGACGATCACTTGCGGAATTAGCCCTCCCCTGGATTTTTCAACACCAACATCTTTCTTAGGAGACGATCCAAGTACTAACCAAAGCAGTTTGTACAACTTGAAATCAAAAACATCACACAGCTTAAATATTAAGATTCTATTAGAGTTTCCTGATTTTTATGTAAAGAGCTGGGAATCTATACAAGCATCATTGCTTCTCCATAGTTCCTGTGTTTAGATGCTTTGCTTTGTCACATAGTAATTTCCTAGCTCTCTACAGCTAGGTCAGTTTCAAAGAAACGGATATGCACAGGATTTCTGATTTTTGCTACAGCTAATGCCTATCTGATGCCTGCCATTCCACTGTGACATTTGATTTCTGACATCATCTGCTAATGATCTCAAGTATTTCCTAAGCCTCGATGTTTCGGAGTTCCAGTATGTCATAATCTTCCCTCTCTCCCTCTTCACATTATGACCAATCCAAAGATATGACCTCCTATTTGACTCATATAAAAGGAAAACCAAGATTATTTAAAAGTTACTGACATTAGCAGTTTTCATTTGCTCCTGGAATCAACTGACAGTCACAAGTGACAAACGTAACAAAAAACCCCAAACTTATCCCAGCCAACTATGTGAGCAGCCGCACAACAGAGCAAGCACGAAAACACAGAAGCTTGCCCTTCTCCTAAACCTACAAAAGCAAGCACAATGACAAGAGTTTTCTGTAGTCAAATCTACTCTTACAGAATTCTGACCTTCTAATCCATCGCTACAGACACCAGTTATTCTTTGAGAGCATCTGGACAGAGCTCAGTAACAGCTATACAATAGTACTCAGTTGCTACATAATTTCAAATTTTTATACTATGGCCAATACATTTCAAATCTGCTTCCTCTCACTGGTGTCATACCTATTCTGTTTCTGTCAGAAACAGAAACAAATTAGTACTGCCAATGTGATTGCCACAACTTCAGTTTTCAAACTGTTACCTGCAGAGTCTTAGACATCTAGTCTCCTAAGAAGTTCCACAACAACAAAGTAACTTGTAGTTAATTAGTGACCTTAAATTCTTTTTATATGGTCCACCATCCTTCCCCAGAGGCTGGAAAATCAAAGTTCTACAAATAAATAAATAAATAAGGTTGAAAATCACTCTAGCACCATCTTTACACCAGCATTTTCCAATAATATCCTGCCTCTGGCGATGCTACTGTAACAACAATGGTTTTAACAAATCTAGAAGATTTTTGGCAGGTTATGGACTGATACATTTAATGACTATGATGGCAATTCAGAAAGAAGATATACTGTGGGTTAAAACTAGCACCTCTAACCACCATAACCCCAAACAGATTCATCTATAATTAGAACAATGATTATAGCAGATACTAGATCAAGTCTGGACTAGATACTAGTCTACTACTACTGTTGGCTTCAATGCTGAAGCTAAACCAGCTTTCACAATAACAAGGGATAGTCATTTTGTTTCCTAACTACAGAAAAGTCACAAACTGCTACACAGAACAGGAAGTGACTGCAAAACACTCACACTTAAAAGGGGAACTGGAAAGTGCCAGGTTATATGTATCACATGATTATAAACACTATTCTGAGAAACACTAGCTCAGTTTAGACCTCTATGATGGATCAGTCTGCAACTTTTAGAAAAACGTCTTTTATTTATAAGCACACTTAAGTAAAGCCTAAAAAACTATACCTAGTTTGCAGTAACTGTTTTTTGATAAGCTGTCAAAAGTTACTCTATACTGAGCCTGCTTAGTCACTTGTAACAGCACTTCTAAAAGCATCCATGTAACAGAAATTAAGAAACTACATATTTTTTTAACTTCAGAGGAAAATAACGATTAGAATTTAGTTTCCAATTTTCCATGTAGTGATTCTTTTTTTCTAAGTAAAAAAACCTCTTGTTATATTTGGGTTCTCCACCCAAATTGTAAATCATCTATTAAAACTCAAAAATTTACATAGTAATTTTTAAGACATTGGCAATGAAATGCGTAAACAGTATCTGAAAGGTGGTTCATGTCAGCTAAAGTACATGATATACAATTCATATTTTCCTTTGTTTGGTACTCAAGGGAAAGAGGACAAATCTTATCAGTGCACATCCAGCCAAAACATGTTTGCATTGTATTCTAGTCTCACAAGAACATGAAGCTGGGAGACAGACTTTATTCTCAGCAATATATATCCATCTACCCAGCAGCTTGCTACATTTCTATGCAGGGAGAAGGCACCCAAGAGGGCCCAAAACTGCACAACAAGGCAAGTAGTATGCTGTAATATATTTAACAATAGATAAGCCAGAAAAACAGAGAAAAGGAAAAATTCAGTCCTCGGCAGAGCTCTACTCATTGTTATGAACCAGAAAGGAGTATTTCTTTTGCTTCACCCAATATAAATCACTGTGAATTATCTGCAAGCCTAGCCAAAAAACTGCTTTCCTTGAAATCCTGGGGGGAAAACCTTTAAAAATACAGCTACAACAGCTATGCTTCCATTGGCAATGGTTATTCTTTCCCTCTGTTCCTGTCATTATTTATCTCATACATTTAACATTCATAAAGTGTTCTGGGGATAAGCAGTCCGTTTTGAAAAACACTTTACAAGATAAAGTCATATTAAAGCTATTTCACCTGATGGGCTCATGCTGGCTTAAAGAGAACCAATACATGGGGGATACACAACCCTAGGCTGTAATAATGTTTTACATTTATAGACTGCCTTTCACACAGAACTACAGAATTTATAATATATGAAATGCCAAAGAATGACAAATCTAAACAGCACAACTGAGAAGGGAGGTATGATTGGCAAAGATGTTGTGGTAGATCCTACCTCTCACAAAGAATTTCATGGCATTTCTGATACCTGCACTAACCAGAACTCAATGGGCTGGTAAACAGACATGCAACTGTATAGGAGGTACTTTCCTCGCTTTGTCATTAAGAATGGTTTGGTTAGAAATGCTGCTCAGAATCTAATAATCTGAAATTCTCAATTTGTAAAGCAGAAATTATACTCCAATTCAACATGCACAGTCAGCATACTATCTTAGCATAAGACTGTAAAAAATATGTGCAACAGTGCATTTCAGTTGATACCGAACTATGAGCTGTCTCTCAAATAGTTTCTGTAAAGCCACTTGTTTCTGCAGTGACGATTGAACGAATGGCACCACTGAAGTGGATCTGAGTAAGGTCATTTGACAGGATGTGTCCTACAAGAACAGCCCAGCCCAGGTAATATGTTTACCATGTTGAGAGCACCTTCTCACCCGTCATCAGACGCAACATTGGCCTGCACAAAAGTGTCACTCAAGGGCACAGTGCAGCACAGAGAATATGTAAATGATAAAAATAATATTTGTTCTCTATCCTTCAGGATATAAAGGCCTCGGACCACTGTCCTAGAAGGACTATGCTATCTTTGACAAAGCTAAAAGGTGTATCAGATATTTCACCTGATGAGCTCTGAGGTCAAATTAACTGTGTACAAACTCCACAATGGAGGATAATTAACAACCACTTAGCGTCCATTCAACCCAACTCCCCACGATGGTGATGGCTCAGCCGAATCAGGTACCAAACCTAAGGCAGGGATATAGGGAAACCAAGGGCTGTAAGAGATCAGACATCACACAGACACCAAAATTATATCAAACAGGATACAACTTAACAGCTTGCATTACACAGGGAATAAAGCTGGATGATCTGATTCCTTCTGAGACTTAACACCTACAGGGATGTGAATCAGTAGGCACCCTGTCCATTCCACTACAGCAAACCCCTCTACATGACTGACAACCATCCCCTGGTTCAGGCTGGCACCCACAAACATTTGGCAGCTGCCAAATAATACTTGACCTGGTCTGCCCCAAAAGGGGTGATGTTAGCCTTGACCGACCCGACGCCCAGCCCCACGAGGACCAGTCCGATGAAGGTGGCAGTTGCACAGTAGCGGGTGGCTCCCACCTGGGAGCAAGGCGCCATGGTGGCGTTGGCTGCTGGAGAGGAGCAGTTCTCTACAGGGAACAAGGGGATGTCCCCGCAGAGGCCCTGGCGGGTGTGCGGCGCGGCGATGACAGGGAAGGCAAGCATGCCCAGCAGGTAGAGCGCCATGCTGAGCAGGATGGTGCCAAACTTGCCCAGGAGGGCATCAGCCAACCAGCCGCCGAAAGGCGACACCAGGTAGGTGATGCCCATGAAGAGCAGCAGGGCCTGGCTGGCCTGGGCACCCTCCCAGCCGTAGGGAGGCCCGTTGAGGAAGAGCACCAGGTTGGAGGTGATGCCGTAGAAGGCCACTCGCTCCAGCAGCTCAGCTAGCAGCACGGCGGCGCAGGCAAGCCGCCGCCCGTGGAAAGCGCTGCTGGCTACCCGCCCGCGCTCCCCGCTGCTCAGCAAGGGGCTGCGCTCGCTCGGCTCGGCCTCCTCCATGGCGGTGCCTCCTTCCCGGCCCTCCCTGAGGAAACTTCCCCGCAGTCGCGCGGCGGGGCCCGGCCCGGCCCGGCCCGGCCACGCGGGGGACCGCGCGCCTCCATTGGCTAAGGCCGCCGTCGCTCCGCCGCCAGCGCCGTCACGTGGGCGGCTGGGCCGCAAGGGAGCGGCGGCTGAGGCGAGGCGGGGTGGGGCCAGCGGAGGGGGCGGGACGTGGCGGACCGGAAGCTGCGGGGCGGGCGCGCTCGGAGGTGCCGGTTGTGAGGGGAGCCCGGGATGGGCTGTCTCTGCCGCGCCGGGGCCCGGCCCGGCCCGGCCCAGCGGGTTACCCCTCCCGGTGTGCCGAGCTTCACCGGGGAGGGGTGGCGGCTGCTTTCTCCCCGCAGGTTTTCCCTCGCCGCGCCCACGAGGGTGCTGGGGGATAAAGAGGGCGGGGGGCTGAGGCTGCAGCTGGGGAAATGGTGATTATTTTGTGCGTAATTCAGGCTGGGAGTTACATTTTAGACATTAACTGGAGTTGTGTGACTTTATGAATGGCACAGGTTCAGCGCTGGTGTCCCTGAGAGCCCTTCTTTTTCTCGTTATGTTTATCCAGCAATAACAGCGACAGCGAAATTAGAATGCGGTTTGTTTCCCTACTTTGCTTCTCGGTTGGAAAAGCAAAAGTGAGGATTGTCCCCATCAAATGGCCATCCCGCAGACAAGTGTGTGTGTGCGTTGTAAGTGACTCTGTGCGTGGGTGTCACACGGGCAAATGCAGCGGGCAGGCCTGGGAGCTGCACCAGCACCGACCCCGGCGGGATGGAGGGCCCGGCTGGATGGGTGCTGCTTGACATGGGGTTCGTTTCTCTGGGGGGTACCTGCAGTGATAATGCCTCATCAGTACCTGTGGAGAGTGAAGGCTCTGATTTGAGCGGGACAAAGTGCACGATTAAAATGAGGAAACGCATGTGACTGGTTTCAAGTTTGGAACCCTAAGATGTTCTTTGTTCCACCATCAGGTATGTCAAGGTAAAGTACGTAGTTGTCTTCAGCGGCAGATCTTAAAGTTGTATTTTTGGCCAGAACAAAGTGGGAAAGATACTTCTGGTTGTGGAAAGGTAAATTGATTGACATCATGTGGTTACACCCAACATCTAGGTATGACTTAACATTTTTGGAACAGAGTTGGTAATTGAGCAAGTGATTCTTTTAAAAGTAAATACATTCATTTAATGATGGGCCTTTGTAAATAACATATGCTGTAAGAATGACTCATTAAATATATTTGCTCTCTTAACTAGTTACATTTCATGACAAAGGACAATGAGGAAAAAGCAACTAGCTGTACAGAGATCTCTTTGTGAACTCCTGTAACATGACTGATTCTGTAATTTAAAAAATTACATTTCAGCCTTGCCCAGCTTAACACAGTACATCATATAAATTATAATTACATTTTCTAAGCGGGGCTAGTGGTATTTGCTGGAAACTACAAAGCAATTAAGCACACTGTGTTATAGTGTGTTTTAATATATGCAGATATGACATTCTAAGCCTTTCATAATATACCTTCGTGAGTGGGGCGAGATCTTTATATTGGCCTACACAGCAACTGTTACAAACACCTAGCAATGCTGAATAGTATTTGAAACGTACATTATAAAATGTTATTTCAGGTATTGAGAAGTAGGTACTCCCACTAAGATTCAAAAGCCACTGTTACAACCCGAACATTCTCTGTGGAAGAACAGCAGCTTCAGGAAGGTGGTTTTCAGTTTTTCTCCAAACAAGAACACTTAGCTACAGTATATTTAAAACTTTTTCATTAAGGTACATCCATGGATACAGTGAATGCACCTGTGTCTATACAGTGATACATTAGTGCATGTACATGTTTTCAAAGACACAATGCTTGATGCTGCAAAGACTTGTAGATTTTTAATTTTTTCAGTCAAGGTCTATATAGCATAAAATCCAGGCTTACCATAAATAGTAATAAAATGTTAAGACCTCTTTGAATGTTTCCTTTATTTCTTCTTTATTTCCCAGATGACTGGTTAAGTTTCTTCATTCGTCTCATGGAGCAGGCCTTGTCTTACTTTGATGTTTGCATTTTTGTCTTTTTTGTGTTATACACTAAAAGTGCTGAATAGCTATCGTCTGAGTTTAAAGCTAGCTGTGGTGAACAGTTACAACAGCCAAGCTATTTGTAATTAGGTATCTCATGCAGATACCAAAACTGCAGCTTCCTTTTAACCCAAAACATGACTTTCTGAGCATTGTCACATATCCTGCTTTAGGCTGTGTAACTAGGGAATTGTCCCTGGTTTGGATTACAGAGGCTGTTGTGTGTACAGGGCTGCAGCAACAGTGCGAGGTCACAGGCACACCACCACCCTTTCTTGGTATGATGCAGCCAGATGAGCTATGTGCAGGAGATCGTGGAACCAGGAGGAGGGTCTATTGGAAAAGAGTAGGAATGTATCAGGAGGCTGAAAGGCAGCTGCATAAGCTTCATGCAGTCTGTGTGATCCATTCTGGGTCTGTTAGATGGACAGCTGGGCAGCAGTGAGTAACAGAGGTGACTGGTGCTTGGTTTGAGGGTGCTAAGTGCTCCCAAAAGCGAAAATATGCTTCATATAGGCCACTTAGAGTGAAACAAACTTCAAGGCTAGCATCCTGGACGGATTGACAAAAGCCCTCTACATTTCATTGAGGCTCAGATTTCATGCCAGAAATGCTTTCTGAAATAGTGATGGAAATAGCTTTGTCCTGCCTACCCTTACATTAGCACTTATGCTATTTTTAGCATTTATGCAAGATTTTTTGCTTTTCGAAGTTGTAGCCATCTTTTTTAGTTTGGATGGAATTTAAAATGGTTTGAACAATGCTGTGCTGAATTATTTCTAAGTGATGACTCGGTGAGATGCAGACAGTTGAACACAGCTCTGCAGCATGAAAACCCATTGGCAAAATGTGAGCTGGCATACCAAAATGCTTACAGTTTGCCAGAATATGCTCCACTATCTATCTTTATCACTTCTAAACCCTCGATTCCTGAATACCTGTCATCAGAGATCCACACAAGCTATTTGAAGAACTACTATTTTAAAAATTACTAAATTTAAGAGCCTTTCTCTGTATGTGGCATATTTTTCCCCCCTACCTGACACTGAGACTTGAAGAGTAATTTAAGCCACAATAAACAGGCGCTGCAGTTTGCAGACCACCTTTCCCTGTCTTCTACAGCCTTGTGAAAACATAAGCTTCCATGTGGCCCTGTGGTGAATTACATCAGGGAACCAGACCAGGTTATAAGTATACAAGCAAAAAAGTGATTTTTTTTGTTAGATCAAGCCCTCCTTCTTGTCTGTCTTGTGGCCACAAACATCCTGCACATGTTCTCAATGTTTTTACAAAATGTTGAATCAAGTTCAAGGCCATGGATATCTGCAGTCAGCCACCTGGCCCCTGTCAATTTCCCAACACACTCCCTAAACTGGCCTCCGCCTTACTGCCTTCTGCCCCACCCACCCGATCTTCGCTGCTCACCGTGGTCCTGATGGCAACCGGGGTTTATCCTGAAGACTGGCTTGATAGTTTGGGGTATGTTTTTCTTGGTCCTGAGTTTGGGCTCTTCCCTGTTTGCTGTATCTTTGGGTTATGCCTACTGCTGTGGAGGCTGTGGTGCCTCACCAGAGCTTTCCCCTGCTCTTACACACTTTTGGCTCCGCTTCATCCTGTGGCCTTCCTGATGTTTAGTGTGGTCTTTGACCGTCCCCGTTACCTTGTTCTTTGGACTACCACGTTCCTTTGGCTCTTCTGGTTGTTGGCATCTTACCCACAATTATTTTTTTCTCCATTCCTGCACTGAATAGGAACCACCTCCCTCTTGGGAGACACATGGTGACCATGGTGCAGCTGAGGAGCTGCCTCAGGAGACAACCATCCCCCGAGGCTCTTCTCAGGAGGTCTTTAATTTAAGGCTTCTCTGAGGCCGTCCTTTGAGCACATCATCTTTGTGGCGGCTTAATGAAAACCCATCGCGCTATTTCCAGGTGGGGGGAAGGGGCCCAAACCTGCCGGCACGAGACCGGGAGTTTGGCTCTCTCGCCAAGTGCCCTCTGACCAGGGACACCTGGCAAGGCCGCGGCCGCCCCCCCGCCGCAGGGGCCCTGCCGCGCT
>VXBO01012098.1:163641-289738 GCA_013400135.1 Rhinoptilus africanus | reverse complement strand
CAGTCAGGAAAGATCCTGGTCATACTTCACTTCTCCTGATTTCCAAGGTGGTGTTTATGCTTTGTAGGCTTGGACCTTAAAATGGATGCAGTTTATGTTGCTTGGAAGTGTGACTGTGGCTTCACAATGGTGAAGGTAACAAATATTTTCAGGACTGTTCCCCCTGGCCCTTGTAAATAGCTCCATGGTTGCTTGAACAAAATTAACCTAAAGGTGAATGCAAAAATAATTAAGGTAAAACATTATGATTAAGCTTATTCAATATACTGGCCTACAACATTAATAGTATCTTTTTTTTTCTTTTTCTATTCGTTCCTATAATGAAGGAATCATCTACATGCTCTAGGTCATATCTGTGTTCTTAAAGATGCTTTCATGTATGAAAGTCCAACTGAAATAGCAAATCTAACCTCCACAGACAACTTTGATGCAGCCCTGGCCATTCATCTTTATAAAGCAGGCAGACTTCTGCAAGGTAACCCCCTTTCTGTTTTGCAATAAAAATACATCTTACAAAGGTACTGAAAGAGAAAAGAATGAATGCAAACAGTTGTAAATGGCTATAAATGTATAAACCCACTTGTAATGTAGTTATTCTGTTTATCCACTTCAGCAAATGTTCAGAAATGCTGAAAATCTTTCTTTGTGGGAGATCTGATCCAGAGAGGAGAGAACTAAATAAATGAACTTTTAAAGCACATAGGGCATTTCATAATTATGTACTTTAACTACATTAAGATAAAAGCATTATATTAACATTAAGATACTTTCAGCAAATGTGTTCTTTCAGAGGACAATGGCTTGGCTAAGTATAGCTGAGGTCAAATAGAAGAAAGCAGAGAGGCTAATTTGATTTTTCTGCTCAAAAATGAGTCAGGGTTTTCTGGACATGGAATAACTTTGAGATGTCATTCTTGATAGCTAAACTGTAGGAGACAGGATGTTACCAGACAAATAATAACATTTTCTATTGTATCTAGCCATGCAAAACAAAATTTTAGCCTGCCATTAATGATACACCAGAAGCACTGGCTTTCAAAATTACAGACACTATCACCTACTGAAACTGCAGGTGTGTATCCGTTTTTGAGATCACATTTGTATTGTACAAATACATGCACTTGGGCAAAGGTACATAATTTGATACTTTCATCAGATCTCAGTATAAGTTGTGTTGTGCTAGTTTTCAGACTTCAGAAGTCTCCCCACGATTTGTGCCGGTGGGTTTTCAGAAAGCCTGAATTATTGTCTGTCATGCTTGTGTATCTTTTGTCACAATGGAGCTCTGATTTCAGTAGGGATCCTAGGATACAAATAAAAAAAGAATTCTGTAAGGTGGTCTCTGCTAGTATATGCATTAAGACTTCTCTTGTTGGAATATAGAGATTATTGGTTTTGTGACAAGATCCAGCACTGGTTTGGAGGAGGCTTATGGAAGTTCTTAGAACTGTCTCTTTTTTTTTTTTTTTTTTTTCCCAAAGTAGCAAAACATAAGGTTGGATGTGAAATGTTTACTGTAAAACTTTATTGCATTTTTGACTTGCATAGCATTGCCCAAATGCTATTGCTATTAGATTTTCAAGATTCGACAAGTCCTAGAAAGCCTGATGCTTGAATGATTTACAAAAGCTCCGTAATTTAAATATGTCAGAGTCACACTGTTCTGAAAACCATCTGCAATAACTGAACAAAAAATAAAACATGAATCTGTGAAAAGCAAGACAGTAAGTAGTATGGTTGCTGGTATGATCCTAGTCAAAGTGTAAAAGTTATCGTAGACTTCTTGAAAGGAAAAAGTGATTCAGAAGACATTCCTGATTCTTGTAACATTTCATCTTTCCATGTCCCATATTAAGAAATACCTTAAGAAATTTAGCCATTAGAATCATACTACCATTATTACCCTACTACCAAACTTTTGTGCCTCATCTTGGAAACTTTGTTTACGTGATTGGGGATGTATGATCAACACATGTAATAGATGACATAATACTTACTTTTTTATTTATTAGAAAGGCAATATATATTTTATATTGTATTACAGAAACTCAGTCTCTTGAAGATTAGTGCTGCGGTGCTTTGATAGCGCACATTAATTCTCTTGACAAACATTAGAGTATAATATCTAAAAATGCCAAGGAAAGTCTTTAAGTAGCCAGAATGGCAATTAGTCTTTAATTCTTTTTTTGTTGTTGTTGTTCTTTCATGTAGTAATGAGCAAATTAGCAATGCTAGTAAATCCTCATCTTACAGCTCACTTAATTTTCAAATATAAATGTGAAATATATAGTATGTTTTCTATCTTTATCAACATATTTATTTTGTTCCCCATTTGCTTTATCATTTTCTTATTTGCTTGGTTTTAACCATGAACTTTGATTAACCCCCCAGCCCCTAAGACACTGTGGGTTGCTATAGGAAGGGTCACCAATAGTTCCCACAGCAATGAATGTTCAAAGTCAGTTATATTATCTCTCAAAAGGATGAACCTCTGTCAACACAGTAACTTCTTGTGCCCTGCTCTTTGGTCAGTGCTGAGGACAGTGTTATCTACCGAGTCCTTGATCCCTCTACCCTTCCATCCGACAGCAAAATTGAAAAAACAAAGCAAATTTTCTGCCTTTCTTGATACACAGTGTGTAGTGGCAGTACAGCCTAACTGCTTATTCTTCTTCACAGTCAGAGGAAACGTTGGTTTCATCTGTTACAGGTAACAGAAATCTGCAAAATCCACAAAATTGGTCACCTTAATGGCAGGTTTTTTAGGCTGTTTTACTAGAGATTGTTTCTTTTGCAAAACTGCAGTCCCATTTGGAATTTAAAACTATGTTCTGCATGTAGTAATTAGCCACCATGAGTCTGTTATTTGTTAGCTTTATGTGGTGTAAAACCAACCACTTAATAGTTTTCAGTGCTGAAACAATCAACAGTAAATGTTATTGCCTGCTATCTTGATTAGTTTAAGGGGAGAACTTTACTGGTAACTTGTCAGTTACTAAAAATAACCTGACTCCAAGAAAAGAAATACTATTAGAAAGGAATCTTACACTACTATTGGCTTTTTGTATTTGCCTTTAAGTAGCCTTTGGCCTCATCCTCTAAGTTCAGCTCCTGTTATCATGGAAGTGCTATTCTACCCTGGTTTGGTGTCTTTGCCCTTATGCAAATATGAATTTATTGTGGTGCTGTTTGTCAAAACTAGGCTTTTACCAGACTGCAGACACCACTAGGATATATATGATTTTGTTGATAGTCTAAAATTTGAATGTTGACAGGTCTTGTGTACAGACTGTCCCACAGCCAACATCCTTCCTCTGCTTTTACTTTTCTGAGCACTGTAAGGCATCCTAAAACAACTTCCATCACTTGGGTGATCACAGAAGAAGCAATTATAAACACAGATCCATCTTTTGGGATGGAATTAGGCAAAACAATTGTTTTATTGTAGGTTCGCATATACTGCCTTACTTAATTCAGTGACTTTGTCCGATGGTGTGGATCTGTCTACATTTTTTGTAGCAGTAAAATTTGCTTTGGAAGTCAGTGTCTAAAAAAAAAAAAGAACCAAAAATATTTTCAGTAACCAACTTTGCAGGATGGTCACCCAAACCACTGTATTGGAATGCTTGATGGAGCAGCGAATGAGTGGCTGAAGCTAGATACCTGGGAACAAACTTTGCAACAATGCATCATATTAAAATGTGAATAACATTTAAAATATATATGTTGTTTGGTGGGCTGCCAAGTGTAGAAACTAATCGGCTGGTTTTACTAATCATGGAAAAGGCAAAGAAAATCTTATAGCTACACAACAGACTGACGTGCTCTGAAAATGCAAAGCCAATACCATAAGCATTCGAGTTTCTCCAGGTTCCTTTTTCAAAGGCTTTTCTCAATATACTTTTTCACTCTTAATGTCCCTCTTCTAGTCACTACCTTGACACGTTGGTCAACTTCTCATCGTAGTCATTGCTTTGCAGGTAGCAGAATTCCTTTTGGAATCATCTTTGGTGGGACAGATGTAAATGAAGATATCAAATGTGAAGAGAAACATCGGGTAATGGGAGCAGTGCTAGAAGAAGCCAGGTAAAAGCATATGTGTAAGGTTTATGACAGGAAATTGCATTTTTGTAATGGCAGATCTTTTAGGAACTATTCCATAAATGCTTGGAATCGCTGGAAGATGTGGAGGCCAGGAGACAAATGATAAACTACTTGAAATCCCTATGATCTCTACATACTATTTTATGATTCAGTATTATAAGTAGAAATGGTTTCTTCGTAAAATATAGTCGGTATGCAGTCTATTCATTTTATATTTCCTCTGTTACAATGCTTTCATCGTATCTGTCCATGTAAGAGTTCGCAGAGGTATTGCTGAAACTTGGTCTCTTGGTCTATGAATTTTCAGAAAGACTCAAATCCCATTAAAAGCTAATGAAATCTGTTCTCTTGCTAACTAATCCTGTGCTTTGACTACTGAATCATGACTGCTTTCTAGAATAATAGAACTATGCATGTGACGAGGATATAAAATTCTGAGGCAGGTAAAAGAAATGAGAAGAATAACAGCAAGAATGCTCAACTTGGGATTTGGCAGCATACTGCTCTGCAGAATAATCTACTTTATGGGTAGACACTGTAAAGACACCCTTTGCTGGTTAGTATAACTGTGGACTGTTAGCAGCTTGATTGTGGTTTATTTGATGTGTTTGTAATGGATACAATTTCATTCAATCAAGTTTTAATTTCCTACCAGAATTATTTTAGAGTGTTTATATTTGCAGAGATTTAGTAAAGAAATGCACATCTAAGTATCTCCAGCAATATCCATACAAACCTCATTTGTACAGAACCTTCCTGGCCATGAAATGACTGATCTTGGTATTTAAACAGTGAATCTTTAGTGGTTAATGGTGATTTAGTGGTGGAGGTATGATTATTTAAATAGTAAATCTTTCTTAGCAGTGGAGGTATGAATATTCTCATTAAATCTTACTGTAGTAATATTATATCCTAAATGAGTTTGGATCCTGTTTGCCAAGGCCCTGTGCCAGAAGTGATAAATGTTGCTCCAAGTTGTTTTCTTTCAAAACCTCTGTTTCTTAGTAAATTCTGGTTTATGTTACATATATTCAAACATATAAAATATTTTGTATTGGAACTAACATATTTTATACATTAAGTGCTATCTGTACATACAGACCAAGGTGCCCAGTTTGACTTAAGTGAAACAACAACTACAAATAACTGGCGTTAGTTGTGTTGCATCACAGAATCAAACCTGTTCTCGGAGACCTCGCATCTAGCTTGTAGATAGAGTGGCTGATTGAAAAGCAGGTGACTCAAGTATAAAGAGCTTTTGTTCTTCTTTCCTGCTAATGTGATCTTTTCTTTAGATATGTGAGCAAAGAAGCAGAGACTGAAAAAAGTCTTTAAGCAAATTCTCTCAATTTTGGAGGTGAATCGACAAGAGAGTATTTTCAGGGTGTTTTAAAGTCCGGAAAAGTTCCAGTGACATGTCATGATTGTAGTCATCAAATGTAAAAAATTCATCAGAAATCTGAGAAAATGACTAAAAAACAAAGAGGTTTTTACAGCATTTCTCATTGTTTCAACATCCACAGAGAAGAAGTATCCTTCTGCTTCGTCCAGAGGTCTGTTGACTTCAACACTGTTTGATCATGTCCTTGGTGGGCCAATAAACCCTTTTCTTATTGGAAATTGAAGCCTTTTATGTATGTAAACCTTCCAATGGATGAAATTAACTTAACAGATAGCTTAAGTCTTATCAAGATAGAGCTAAGGCTGTCACTTCATGTGCAGCCAGTGTAATAGCTCAGTGATGGCAGGGATGGCTATACTGCCACCTCCCTTCCTCTCCTCCTTTCTCTTGTTTGTGGCCGTGTGCACCCTTCCTTGTGCCAGCATTGGACTGCTTTCTGAGCAAGTTTAACTCGCTAAATGGTGTAAACCTGTTTTTTTTTCTTTTCCCCCTGTGTTAATTTTCTACCACTTTAATAAGAAAAGTCAGCTTGTGGAAGGATGTCTTTTTTGGTGGCTGTAAGCTGCTACAGCATGTCACTCAGCCTCATGGAACTATACTGTGACTGGTGACTTGTCTTTCCTGCTAATGTGATCTTTGAAACTGAGCTCTGCATAGGCCAAGGAGTCCTTGATGTACCAGACGTGATAACATTTAAGCATCTGGAACATCTTATCAAATCCAGTGGTACTGCTTGCATACTTTAGCAGAGCTGAAATATCTTGCTGAGCAGAGCTTGCTCAGGATACCATCTCCACTCATCTCAGCATTCTAGCTAAGACGGATAACTACAGTGGTTCAGATACAGCAGTATGGATTTTGGTTCATGTTAGCAATGAGGAGATACATGCAGAACCTGCAGCAGGCTTCTGTCTTACAGTTTTGCCTTTGCTAATATCACTGTATGTTCTAGCTATTATTAGCTGACTTAATGCTGGCATAGATATGCTATTCTGTCGATAGTGCCCTATAAAATGTGGTAGTTAAAGAGATTTTAAAGACAGCACTTAATCACAATCACTGAAAAACCGTTAGGGCATGTTCTTATGTCTTAGTGTGACTTGTAATTGACAAGCAACTTAAGGCCCCATTCAACAGAAAATGTATACATTTGTTTACTTTTGTTATCAAATAATCAGAAGTTATTCTTTAAACAGGTCTGAAGGAAGAGAAAAAATATCTAATGTGTCAGTTAAATTTCAGCATTGTGCTAAATGAAAATTACATAAAAAAAGAATCCCTGAGTGTGTCCGTTTCATCAGTTCTGTGTTTAAAATATGATTTGTCACAAATATAGCTAATATAGTTTATGCAATACATCTGCTTTACTGAATGCTTTTTTAATGATAATTAAGTTAGAGCCTTGAAGTATGGTTTTGTAGCTTGGATTTTCTATGATGTTTCAAAATATATTACTGCCTCCTTATGCAGTTCATAATATTTTCTCTGCTACAGGAAAAGTAATACAGTTTTCTAGAAGTTACTCTGAATTAATCTCTTCTCCAATATTATCACTAGTATTATTAATTGCATAGTTATTAAAAGAAACATTGATTATTTTTTTCTTTATTGATTGCAAGGTTCTAAGCAGAAAGCACCATGAATTGTAGATTACTTGTCCAGTACAATATACCACCACATTCCATAAAACACAGTATTGAACACTGTCTAGATTTATAATGAGTGTTTCATTTTTGATCTAATTGCTCTAAATGGTGGTTGTACTCCTCTAGGGTGTTTTCTTCTATTGAACAGTATTTTGTAGACTTAGGAGCAACATTTTTTTCTGCTTGTTAATGTGATGTATTGAAATTATAATTGCAAAAACTGGAAAGGGAGCATGTGCAACTTGACAAAACAAGCATTTGCAAAGGCTTCAATAACCTTAAAGCTGTCAAGTTGTATATGTGAAATTCATTGTAGTACTGTAAAGCAGATACTACAAAACAAATGTATGGGAATAAGGTTTGTTTCAACAAACGAAAGTAGGAGTTATAATTCAGCATTTATGTAACCTCTAATGAATGATTATGATTTCATGTCCTCAAATTACAACATAACGTCTCTGAATGAAAAGCAGTATTCTGGTTGTGACTTAGCAATGTGTTTCATCTCTAACCATTGAGATGTCAGAGGGTTGGCTCAGGACAGAAACATTACACGAATTCTATGAAAAAGAAACACTGAAGTTTAATATATGTTAACCTCGCTGGACTTGAGATCCCTTCTTACCTACCCTTCTGGTTGTGAAGAGGGCAACTTACAGTGCTGTAGAAACTGGAAATGCTAACTCAAGACTCCAGTTAATCTACATACACAGAGGATGTTCCCATTATTGGGTTTTCCCTTACTTCAAAAAATCCACAGTTTAACTGTCCAAGAGCTCTAAGTTGTAAAGGCTGAAGAGATATCATTTTTTCACCAGTATTGTCTGCTAAAACAAATAGAAAGCCTGCTTTCTGTTTTTCCATCTATAATCATTTTTATAAGCCTCTGCTCTGTGTTCTTATAAAGATTTTTTTCCTGAAGTACTTTTCTGGTTTTATGTTTAAACAGTTTAAGCAGATGATCCCAACTATTTTTGTCCATTTAACTAGGTTTGCAGTGGCTTTCACGATGAAAATGAAGGAACTGGCAGCAGAAGAGTGGGTATGTTTACATGATGATGGTGATGCTTGTAGTATTACCAACTATGCATTCTCCTAAAATGTTTTCTAAATAATGCTAGAGAATTGTAATAATCTTCATATTCTCTATTCCAGTTTTTTCTTTTAGAGAAAGCATTTCATAGTTATGTATTTTGACAGGTCAAATAGGTCTGGCATTTAAAAGCTGTTTAGTATTTGAAAAGAGTATACAGCAGTTTAGGAAGTGCTACTCTGTAACATTTAAAACTAATCATTGCTGTTATCGAGTCTCTCCTGGTGTCATATGCATATATTGTATCTTTTTGCATCATTTAATAAACTTTGTTTCCAAAATTCCACTAAACGGCTTTACTTAAAATAAAAAATTTGGAAGAATAGTTTGAAAATACTTATTTTGTCAACAGTGTAAGTAGAATTAACTTAAGGTGAACTGCAGAGCTAAAATTGAAGTTATGCTAAGCCCAGCATATGCGATATACAGCCCTGTTGACCAGGCCTTGAGTGATATGTAGCACGTAAGTAGCTCTTAACTTTTCTTAAAACTCATCTCTTTTTCTGAAAATGAAACAAAACACATCCTGCTGAATGATATATGGAAAAATACTGAATCAAATTATTTTCATCCAACAGTATAGTAGTTAAATACATTTGGTAATGTATTTTAAGGAGATATTTAGCCAGCAAAGAACTGGCTATACTAATGTTTGGTTCTCTTTCTCTTCATTTAGTAGGTACCATTGCATTTGCTGTATTGCAAGTCTACTTCTGACATGCAGTGCAATTATTTTTAGTGTCTGATGCTCCTGCTTGAAAATAGACTGGGTCAACACTTAGGTGGTTGAGTTGATGTCACACTGGCAGCAGAGAAAACTGAGACAAATCCTTGAAGTAAACAGTCCTCAATCCTGGTTTCTGAAGAACAGTGTAAGACAATAAAGTGCTGCCAGTCGTTTGAATACAAGGAGTGCTTTTGGATCATGTCAGGCTGCACTGGCAACCTGTGGAAATCTCCACACAAGGCAGCGGGGCTTGGTAATCCAACTTGGTGGCGCAGCTGATTTTCTGTGCAAGGTTAGTTTTCAGGCTAACGTGTTGGCTAAAGGCTTGCACTGGATTGCAGAGAGCTGCATTGAGCACCAGGTCCAGCAAAGGGTAAGCAGTAACTTTTTGTCAGCCAGTAAGGGGTAACGTACTGGGATAAAAAGACCAAGCAAGACAGGACCCCCCTCTTCCAGCTACAGTGAGCTGTTAGCTCCACTCACCTCATCTTGTCAAACATCAGCTGAAGTTGAACAATAAATGGCAAGAAGTAGAACCTAGCTGCTTCATATCTCTTCAGTTCTAATTTGCATCATAATATGATCATTAACACGCCCTTGCCTAAAAAAATCACTTAGAGGTGGAGCTTGCATGACAGAACAATTTAATATTCAATACTTTGTTTCAGCATGAATTGATTTTTTTTTAATCTACTTTTATTAAAAGGATACAAGAGCAGACATAGGAGCTGGTATTTGCATTACAAATGTAATTTGGTTTTGATGAGTAAACATGAAAGGGCACTGGTTCAGTCATAGATCTTCTGCAAGAAAAAGACAAAAGTAACAGAATATAAGAAGTGGAAACGAACTTTGAAATCCTTTTGAAATCAGCACCTCAAATGTTTTTAAGTTCTTTGATTGATTTTACCTCAACACCTTTGTGCTCCAGGCCTATGAGACTCAATCAGTGTTTTGGAGAAGGTCCGTGGCAGACAGAGAATTGGAAGCAAGTCTGTGAAGTCCTAAACTGAAATACCACCTGCTGACCTGTGTATTAAATGCTAGGGTTTTTAGGTTTTTTTTTTCCAGCTGTATTTTAATATTTTCATATAAAGAGCAAATGCAACACATTTACTTTCAAACAGTGAAGAATATGAATACATATTTTCATACCTAAGTCACAGAATATTAACACTTTACATATTAGCTCACATTAATATGAACTGCATTATTCCTCTAACGTGCTTTATTAGTGAGACAGTCAATTAGAAATTTAAATTATGAATATGGAAGCAATTGCACTGTGCTCAAGGGCTGTGTCTTCCAACAAATTCTTTTCTATAGCATTGGATAAATTATCTTTAATTATGAAGTACATAATGCAGTATTTGTAATAATTTATTCCAAGTGAGTTTGAAATACTGTAAAGATCTTGTGCTTATGGTCACTGTTTTCTTTCAGTAGTGTAAAACTGGTGCATAAGAATTACCCAGGCCAGTTTTATTAGCATTCAATTTCGTTTTTACATTCTCCTCAAGACCATTTAAAATAAATAACATAACAGAAAATTGATCGATAAAGTGTGAATACATCTGTACACCCCATTACACAGTATTCCTGCTATTTTCTTCTTGATGATCCAAGCCCTGGCAGAATTATATTTACTTACTGTAAGCCTTTAAAGGTCCAGCATAGCATGAAACCAGATGCTTAACTTAAGCTTATTTTTGTAACTTAGTGGTTTTAAGGAACTAAAAGCCTATCTTCACCCATCAGAGTTTGAGGCAGAACGCTACAGCATGGCAGCTATGGAGGCAAGGCTGTCTGAAGCTGTCCTCTGCCCCATCTCTTTTTGCCACCCTCTGTTTTGTGGCATCTATGTCCTAGCGCTGAACTTCAGCTAGCCCACTTGTCCTGCCGATTTAAATTCTGAAGTTGGCCTCCAGCTTGCCCTGCTGTTTCCATTGTTTGCAAGGCTTTTTTTAGGATTAGAAGATCTAATATAATTTAAAATGCTACTTATTTATAGGTAAGAGAAGGAAAAATAAATGTTAAGCAATAAAATAACTTATTAAACCATTTTTCTTATTTTTTAGATGCTTTGAACACAAAAGTTCATATAGCTTTTGAAAGATAAAGTCCATAGAATATCCTTAGTCTTCCACTGCAGCGTAAACATTGTCATTTTTCCTTCATTTATGTGTGGATTTGCTGTTTGTTCACATAGGGGTTTTTTTGTGGCTTAGTTAATTCACTGATTCTCAGGAAATGCCTCCTTCCCATCTGTGAGACTCTTGTTGATGAGTGGTCACTTTTTTTATTACCTCTTTACTGTCCATTTCTTTTTCCATTAACTAAAATAGACAGTTATGACTGGGCAGTGGACTGCGGGGGCAGTCCCATATGAGTGACAGGGAAAACCAAAATGTTTGCAAGTAAAAAAAAAATAAAATTGGCTTCCTTGGCTTCTTATTTCCTGACCTGACTGGCTCAGGAATTGGCTGCTTAACAGGTCATTTCTACATTAATTCTTCTTCTCCTGATACAAGTTCTCTTCCTGCCTTCAAGTCATTGTCCTGCAGGAGTGATTTCACAGTTTGCTAAGGATGAGGTGGGGTGGGAGAGGAGAAGAGAAGACTAATGTGCAGCTTAACGCAATACACTGGTGTATGTGATGTTCTGTCTTGGTTAACTCTGGCTGCGTTATTCCCACAGCTTTCCTCATTAAGAGGCAAGTCTGCATAGCAATATGGAGCTTGAAGAGTTGAGCAGTGTATCAGCAGCGTATCCCCGTATTCAAGAGTGGAATGGTTGGAGGGGCAACCTAGCAGTCCTTTTTCCATCTGCGCGTTAGAAAGAGCCATGGTAGGCAAATAGCGACTCAGAGAGTCGCAGCCTGCTGGGACTGTGCCTCTCTACATAGTGAAATCGTCACCCAGAAGGAGGCAAGATAAGAGTCTCAAGGTGCTCAAAAGAAGGGGTTTTTTTCTGGACACTAGGGTGCTAAGTTAAGCAACAGCATTAGTGGAACTGCTTGAAAGGTTACAATTTCAAACTGCAACATGCAAGGTTATATTGAGCAAGTCCGTGGGAGATTACACCAGTTGAGCAATACCTTCATTAGCTTACTCCTTTACAGGCGTTGCAGCCAGTGCTTTTAGAACAACTAGGAACTGTCTGAACACAAAGCCTTGCACAAAAACTTCGAGCTCAAAAAACGCTTGTTTCCTGGGGAGTGTTGGTGGATTTTTGGTTTTGGTTGTTTTTTCAGTGTGGAAAGATCCCAAGAATATTTTGATATTTTGGGTGAAAAAAATGTATTCCACAAACTCATGGTTGGAGTTGTAGAAATATATAAGAACTTGCTTATTTAATCACTTAAACACCTAGCATGGTAGCACTTCAGGAGTAACTTTGGAAATGTAGTAATTACCTCTTTTCCTATAGCTATTTTAAAATAATGTCTTGTGCAATTTTTATTTAGAAATATTCTGCAATAACTACTACTGTCCAGTTTTCCTGTATAGACAAGTCTCCATATGTTTGACAGTAATTTTTGAAAAGGTTAGAGGTAAATGGGGTTTGTTTCGTGCCTGATGTGTTTAAAAATTCTATTATGGATAAATGTAGACTGTAGTTTCAAAACCAGCTATAATTTTTCTTTCAAGACTAACATTTTTTTTGGAACTAGGGCTGTTCTGTAGTTGAAAATCTTTCTATTCTAGGGAAATATTTTAATTTTCCATGCAATAAGCAGGTTAATGATTATACGAAAGGACACAGATAGAAACTAGAAAATGTGTTTCTAGTAACTTGGTAATTGTTTTAATTGCAAAATTGATTCAGTGATACTGTAAATGTAATTTACATTGCTGACTTGGCTTTTGGTGTTACTTACATGTATGTTTCTCATAGTCTGTTTTAATTTTAATAGTCAAAAGAAAATCCTGCTGTTGTGCATTTTATTACACTAGTTGAGTTTTTTGAAGATTGAACTGATCTTTTATGGTGAACTATGAAAGTTACTTTTCTTCTTCTCTTTAAAGCCAGATGCTAGGAAGAAAATATATGTCCAAACTCAAGGTGAGAGTTTTGAAATATCGACTAAGGTATTCAATTTATTTGCATCATGTGTGTAGTACCTGTATGTTTATATATCTACCTTCTTTGACCCGGAAATGGGTATGGGTTTTGAAGTTCTGGCTCCACTGAAGTTGAGCTTTTTGATATTGACATTAATTAAGGCAGTATTTCATATTCTTAGCCTAAATTTTCAACTCATTTGATGCTTTTAAAATAAGTTTTCCCAGATGTCTTTCAGTAGGAATCTTAAAGATATGGTAACATCTAAGGTAACACCGAGCTTTCTGCAAAGCATACGAAGTTTTGATGATGAATGATTGTTCTCTGAAACTCTAGATTCCTTTAAATGCTTTGGGTTCCCAGCATAATGACACTCAACAAGTGTCTAATAAAAAGTATATTACTGAAGTCAGTAGTCTAGGGAACACTAAACTCAGCATTTTGGATGAGTTTACTTAAGCTACAGCTCCTGATTTTATTTATGTAAAAATAGCTGTCTGCAGATTCCAAAATCCATTCCATTTTGTATATTTCACTTTCAAAGAAAATACAATTATTTTCAAAACTGTTATTTTGAAATAACTCATTGTGAGGTCTATTTATCCCATACTTAGTCTATATTTAAGCCCCTTGTGAGGTGATAGTTAACTAAGAGATTAAATAAATTAATAACATAGTTTCATTAGTAAAATAATTAATATTTAACATAAGGCAAAACAAATAAATTAATATTCAGTTTAGATTAATATTTAATTTTGGTATAAATATGATTTACTCTCTTTGCCTTATGTTAAGGACTTGGGTCTCAGCTGACCTGTATCTGTTTTGGAATACTATGCTCCCTCAGATAATATTATCTCTTATGTAAATTTTAAAAGGCCAAATTAAGCATGGTGCAAGTGATCTTAATTCCCTGGGTTGCTAAAGAAGTTCATACGCTATGTGATGGTGCAAAATTTTCAATTGAATTTCAATCTGATGACCATGGAGGAATTGTGCAGACATCCTTGCTGGGCTGAGAAAAGCTTGAGATGGAAACAGCTGTGTATGGAATTCAGTGTCCTTGACAGAACTACTGTTTTCTTAGGGCAAAACTTCAAGAACCATTGTTCAGCCATTCAGGGACCAATCAAACATGTTGTGTTTTTCTTCTTTTTCACCACAGGAATTAAAACTACACCTAATGAAACATTTGACTGGTACAGGTTTCTACAAAATGCAGGTAAAACTCACTTTTTTTCTGTATTCACTATATTTATTCTTAGTAGATGTCAATAATGGAAGAAATTTAGAACCTGAAGGTCAACTGTTTATGTAATAAGATGATTTAATGGTATGAAAAACAAAAAACTGTAATATTAGATTCAGGCAGAATATTGATCAGATTAGTCTGGTTAGTAAACTACCCAGACTGCCTCCAGATTTCTGGTCTGTCCAGGGCTGAATTGCACCGAAAGATAAAATGGTCGTGACATATGGGTCAATGTCCCTTAGAAGGTAAGTTAGACCAAAGCAGCAACACCTGCATGTGCTGTGCTTTACCGCTGTGTGATAGAAGCTGTGAATCTTTTCTGTCGAAGGAGGAGGTGAGGTGTAGAAGGGAAATATATGTTGATGTTTTATTATTTGCTCTTGATCTAGATCCTGTCTCTGTTTTCACCAAAGCAATGTGGTGTAAGGCAGATGACCTAATTTAAAGTCACCTGATCTTGGCAATGCTTTAATTGCTCCAGCTGCCTTTCCCCAAAAGAAGAATTTATATGCATTTTACTGTGGTAAAAATAGTTCACTATTATATTCATCAGTCTGATCTCTGACAGTACAGCTGTTCCCTCTGTTACAAATGAGTCCTCACTAGTCAATTGCTTTATCACATCAGTAAATGCATGCCATTATTCAAAACCAGTGTCCAATTTTAAATTGGGCATTGTGAGATTATTTTTTTCTCAGTAAATCATGGCACACAAGCACAGGACCACTAAGATTAATAATTTTCTGAAGTGAAATGATTTGTCACTTGCTAGCACAGCCTTAGTGTTGATTATATCTTATGTCCAACCATTTTATGATTAAAAGAGCAGTCAACAGATTGAGGAGGGGGGAGCTCCCCCTAAAGTGCATTTCATCTAATATATTAGAGACAGTTTTTTGCCTAATGTGTACTAATGCAAAAGTGCAAAATAATTCATAATGTACATGAAAAGCAAACTAAAATGTGACTCTAACATCTGTGCCTATTAAATAATAACTTGAAAACTGGCATCAGATTATTCTGTATTGTTTTTTATGACTGTTTCATCTCATTTATCTTACCATTCTTGTCTGTATGTATGTCCATCTTGGGTGGCAGCCTATAATTTCCAATTTAATGCTGCACATGGAGGCAGGTTTTTTTGGCTCTACCTTTGTGCTTACCACAGACTAATTAGGAGTTCCCACTGAATTCTTTTTCTGGGGATTTGCAGTTTCAAAGTCTTTAAATTTCTACTAAACTTGGAGCAATCGGTAGAAGACTATAAAAAATAGGAGGTAGTTTTGCTCAGAATAATACAATTTTGGTAGTGTAGCCTCACACGATGAAGTGCACTTGAAAAGATCACTAGATTTTATGCAGATAAAGCTGTGCAATCTCATTCACCTCATGGCATTTATGATCTTTTTTTTTAAAAAAATGCTTTTTAAATGAAGTTCTATTTCAAATCTAAGGGCTTTTAATGATTTTTTTGGGAAACATTTCTCCAGATAACTCTAGCCTGTATCTTTAGTAGTATCCATGAACATCTGTCAAATTCAGGATTCCCAGGACTGGATGTAAAGAAATAGTGCATGCCCTACAATGCAAATTATAACACATTTGAGGTATTGGCATTAAACATCCTTGGTGATCAGGCCATACATTGTCAACTTATTCTTTAAAATGAAATAGGCTCCTCAGAATATTTCAAGACGTTTTTTCATACAACAGACTTCTTATGAATATTCTTTGTACTGATTTTTTTTCAGTCATAGAAAAGCCCTAACATTTGGCTCATGTTAAATAAAACACCAGTACATAAATGGTCTCTTTAAATCAGTGTAATGGCTTCAAAAATAATTTAATAGATTTACATAAGTGGCAGAGTGCATCAAATACATTTTACTGTGGGAGACTTCCCTCCAGACCCTACATGTGAATGGTACTAAACCAAAAGCTAAGGAATCCCAGCTTTTTGTACATTTCATTTGGTAGTTTGGGTCGCTAACATAAATAGCGATTGCTAATACAAACTGAGGCAGTGCTGTGAAAGGTTTTTGTTGTTGTTAATATGAGTGCACTACAACCTCAGTACAAAAATAATGGAATTAGTATTTTTTTCATAGTCTCAGCCTCAGATTTGAGAGTTGCAGAGGTGATGTTTGTGTAGTATTAGTGTGGTAGCTCCTAGCTGCAGTATTTTCAGTGGCTGGCTGTTAAAACATTTATTGGCTAAATCTACCAAAAAAACCGCTTATAAAGGTAATTTGCATTCTGGTTACAGTCAGCTTCACAGAGTTTGTCTTAGTGGATGAGAGACTGTAAGCAACAGTAGTCAAACCAGAAAGCTGAACCAAGTGCAGATTTCAACACAGACTTCAGGACAACAATGTTTTCAGTATATTTAGTAACTCAGACTATTTGGGGAAGTATTAAACCCTGTGTCAGTCTGGAGGGCAGACCAGATGATCAAAAGGTTTTTCTTTGACCTTTTAATACAGAAATCTATATACTGCATAATCAGTTTTGTTAGCAATTTTAGATGCCTATCTATAGACTTGAGAGAGACAATGAAAGTTCAGGCTTTTGCTGTAAATTGATTGACAGAAAATGACAAGACAGTCTAAGTAAATGTGAAAACTGAGACTGATCTTCTCTAACAACTTAGCTCAAGGGTGGAGCATAGCTACTTCAGATCACAGGCAGGCTTGATTTCATTATACCCTGATGAAAGGCTCCTTTTGATTTCAGTGGAATGTGGCTGAAGCTTGTAAGATGTAAACCCTAATAAACACTTAGACATCATGTGATTAGAAGATGGAGATAACTAACAAAGTCTATACTAATGAACTGGGAAAGCTTGTTTCCTGGAAGGTGACATAGAGTCGTAGGATCAGATGCTTATTGCACTATCAAATATAATTTTGTAGTTTGATTTTTTCTACTCTCAGATAATTTCTGCTTCACAGCACAGATATTTTCAGAGCTTGAAAAGTTTACATAACCTGTCACGACACAGACAGGGTTTTACAGAGGCATTATATTTTCCTAAAGCTGTGCTGGAAAAAAAGACACATATAAGAAAAATTAAATAGTAAAAGTTTGTGCAGATATATAGCTGACCATAGAAATAACGATATGATAGCAGCAGTAAAATTACTTCCCCAACAGATTTGAAAGCATAGAGCTTTTCTGTTGTATGGTCTGTTAGAAATAATGAGAAACAGGGGAAAAAAGGATTGCTGGAGAATTTTGCAGTGTAATTTTTCTGGATTAGTAGCCCTGGAAGTTAACAGGTTTATTCTGTTGTCTTCACAGACATATCAGCAACTCTAGCATTTATTCACTATTGAATGTGAATAGCAGTATAAACACTTTGGATATAGTTATTGCCTCCACCTCCCCTTAATTTCTAAGAAACAAATTGCTTTGTAAAATAAAAGCTCTACTTCACAAAGCATTAATAAATGTTTGAGATCTGCGGGTGGTTAAGTGCGGCTGAAATGAGACCTAATTGGGCTAATACTTGTCAAAGTTCTGTGTCATCAGTGACTTCAATTAAAGAAACTTCCAAGTCAATATAAAGTAAGAGAGCATGTTAAAGCTGTACTGCAGTAGGACGCCACCGCAGCAAACAAGCTGGAAACTTTAGCTGATCTGAGCAGCTTGGTTTTAGTAGTTGACTTGTGAAAGAGACACAAAATAAAACTCTTGGTGCCAAGAGACTAAAAGAGCTAATGTATGGTATTTCTTCTGTGTGTAGGGAGATGAATGTAAAGAATAACTACGAATTGAAAGATTTAGAGTATCAAAAATACATGCTAGAGTTGGACAAATGTGTCTGTGTTTCAAACTCAAGAAAAAAAAACAACCACCTGAAATACTGAAATCTCAGCAATAAGCCTATGGATTTCCTTTTCTGGGATATCAGTTAATACTTTCAGATGCACAGGAGATGGGTAGATGAACAATTTTCAAGAGGAGTAGAAGACCTGCTGTGGTTCACAGTGAACAGAAAGAAAAATGAGAAAGTTTATTCACTCTCACCATCTTGTCATAGCTTAGATGTTGTTTCTGAACAAAAAAGGATGACTAAGCGCAAATAATATGGAATTGGTATTTTTCTCTAAGGGTCCACAGAATACAACTGTGAACTTGAAATCAGGGGTTGGAAAATTAATCTTAAAATCTTTGATCATCCTTGACCTAATATTAATAAGAAATTTTTTGACAGCAGACTGTTTTTTTATGTTACGGAACAATCTTTGTATCCTAAATTATAATCTATTGGTCCAATATTGATATACTTGATAAAATGTACTTAACCTCTAGTACAAACTGGATTTTAACTTGTAAAAGAATTAACACATTTCAGAAGTTTGGCTTTGTGAGGTTGTTGGTTCAGGTCCAAAATAATAACTTTGAATTAAAAATCATATTGTTCCTTATTATATTTTTCTCTTCTCTAGGGATTTTGAAAACATGCTACAAAAGCACAGTAAAGACTTTTAAATAAGAAAAATATTTTTATTTTCTTTATTTGAGCAAGTAGTGAGAAAATGGCTCCCTTAAGATGTTCTCAGCCTGCTTCTTTCCTCTCAGCAAGCTAATGCTTGATATTACTCATTCACTTAGAGGCCTGCAGCTTTTCAGTAAGATTAAAGATTTGCAGTAATTTATTTATTTTTACTGTACATCTATGATCACTACATTTTTTTCCTGATAGTACCTAGAGGGATGGAGCTAAGTGAATCTGCTCTTCCAGTATCTATTTAGGTAACACTTCTACTTATTCTTGCCTTTCTTAGGAAAACAATGTCCTTACTGATGCTTCAGAAATGATTTAGGATTTTGTGTTAGCTCTCTGAGTTCATGTTTTGCTATCCTGACATCTAAATACAGATTTTCATAAAGGCCGAAGTGTAAACTGTCATAGTGTGTCATAATAGTAAAATAGTTGATGAGACAAACAGTTATACAGTTTCAGATAAGGAACAAATTAGGAACCAAAGAAATCTTAAATAATAAACTGCTTATTTCCAGTGCTGCATTATGAAAATGTTTTCTGCTTTTAATATACTCCATTCTCTCATTCTCTCTTGCAACTGAAGACCTCAAAGCAGTTTACCAAAAGTTAAACCCAGTGCCGTTGCTTCATGTCAAGCAATTATTAAACCCACTTGTAGATGAATGGCTAAGTCTAGATGGGTAAGTCTAGATTTGGCAGACTTTCTCTATGCCACACCATGGCTCAAAATCACAGACAGCAAAAGAACATGAATCCTGAGTATTAATCATATTTCATCTATTAGGAAATATATTTTGTGCCACGTTCCAATACTGTCAACAAATACACTGGCACAGCAGTTGGATACCCTTTTGATCATGCAATTCCACTCTGAAATTTAAGTGCCAGTGCAACATAGCTGTGTTTCAATTTTGAGCAGCGTAATACCACCCCTGCTCCATCATGGAAAAGGAGCTGCATGACTGGGAGTTCCATGTCAGCCTTAATCTTCCACTGTGTCTGTCTCATTTCAGCTCAGCTGCAGTTCATTTGTTACGATCCCTGTGGTCCTGTGTGCCGTATCAGGACAGCATACTGTCAAGCTGGTGAGAGGAGTGAGTTTTTCAGAATCCTGTCAGTCTCTGTTCTTGTTTTGACCTCTCACATCCTGCTCACCAGGTGACCTGCTAAGCAGGCTCAAGACTAGCTATGGCCAATGTGCAGCTGCTTTTTGTAGATAAGGCCAATGTAACAAATCAGACTACAGCCGTAGACAAATACTGACAACACATTTTTAAAGGAGCATCTTTTACTGACATTAAACAGTTATTTTTGACACTGAAGGAGACATTGATTAGAGTGGCAAGACTTGACTTGCATGTAGCATATGGTGATTCTGAGGGATGGCTGGAAAACGTACCGTGCAGTTTTTTTGTTTGTTTTTTTTTTAATTGCCAGGATTATGTACGAATTTTCCATTTTGTATTCTCTTTGCAATGAGCTAAGGTATAAGGAAGCACAGTGTGCTGCTTCACTAACAGAAATGGGGAGAAACAGACAAAAGCTTTTTTTTTGTTATTTGGGTGTTTGCATGTCATTCAAACAAGATAGCAACACAATGAATGTATCAAAAGAGCAAATCAGTCGATTGTGCCATATTAATGTGTGCCGTATTGATGTATTTCCATTTCAGAACTGAATCACAGGAGGCAGTAGTATCTTATTACACATTAAGTTGCCTATCTGGGAAAGGCAGAATGATAGCAAAAATTCACATACTGAAAGTCTTGTTTAAGCTCAAGGAAAACAAAGAAATGTCATCTTTCCAATACCAGTTTTCACCCAGCTGATGACTGTAGCTGGTAAATGCAGCGACTGCAGTTATTCTCTTAATATCGTTCCCTTTTCAGCGTTCTTGCGAGGAGAAAGCATACTAAAATGATTGCTTCCTTCTACAAATGGCTACCTTTATTTTTCACAGCAGGGGTGCTAGCAAGGCTTGATAAAGCATCATGTAGGAAAACACTGATGCAGGCATCATCTTGATGTGTGAATTTAACCATTTTCAGTGAATGATCGGAAAGCTAACAAGACACACAAGTGCTGCTGAAGTTCGATCTTAAGTAGACAGAGAATGAGTAGACTCCCAGCACTAAACAGTGGCAGTGACGTGCTGGTAATCTTCTCAGGAATGTTTTTATATGCTTCTAAGTGGCCTGAGTGGGGAAAGTCTGTCTGTGAAAATGAATTAGGTGACAACTAAGATCTACAGCATACAATAAAATAAAACTAGAACTGATTCTCACTTCACTAAATTGAATGGCAGAGGCAAATCCTTGTTTGACTGTCCCTTCTATGACAGCTTTTGGAAATGCCATAAGGATCCAGTGTGCTGTCTAGTGTACCCAATATCTGCTATTTCAGAAGTGCATAAAAAAAAGTGCATAACATTTCATGATAGACAATTAGGGCTTTGTAAAGTTGCATGAAGGGGATAGTCTGCAGTGAGAGTTCAAGGTTGTGAATGTCTTTTCAAAATAATAAAGGTCAAAAAAGTAGTCTATTTTCATTAATAAATATTATTTTAGGTAATTTCACTAGTGAAATAATTAGACTGTTATTGATGTGATTTTTGGGAGAAGTACCTTCAAATGCCACAGGAAATGAGAGACAAAATCCAAATTACAAAGTACAATTACTGTCTGCAGGGCCAGTTTGCTGTTTCTCTTTCGCATTGAGATTTTTGTACAGGGAGCAGAATGTCAGTAGGACTGCCCAGAATCGGTCTGTTAGGACTTTTCAGTGTCAGAGCACTTTAAACCTTTATCTAATAAAATGAAAAGACTGAAAACTATAAGATAGAAACAAAAAGATGTTAAGAGATAAAAAGAAGCAGTTATTTCAAGCATACTTAATGTTGATTAGGGTAGTCACAATAAGAGTGCAATAATTCTATAATCTCTATGTGAGAACGGGGAGACCTGACTTCTCAGTGCTGTCTGACTGAGCTTTCAGCACTAGCTTTAATTTTGTTCCAAAATAGCCAAAGCTAAACATTAATAGATGGGAGTTCATAATTTAAAATGAGTATTTGTGCCATATAGATAGTTAAAATTTGCTGACACTTTCTAGTAATATGTTTTGTGTGAGTTTATGTCATGAATTGAAACCACTACTGCATGTCTTAAAATCAAACATTATCAATGTCCCATTGCACCAGAAGAATGGCTTTTTCAATTCAAATGTTTATGTATTATAAATTACGAATTATTTGTTGGTTCAATAACCAGTAAAATATTAGTTACCGTGTCTGCTGCAACCATTCTTGATAGCTCAAGCTGTTTAAGTTAAATGAAGCAGACTCAGTAGTGAGGGGAGGCTTTAGGGCTCTCTCTACAGCTGCCTGAAAGGAGGTTGTAGACAAATGGGGGTCAGTCCCTTCTCCCGAGTAACAAGTGATAGGACAAGAGGAAATGGCCTTAAGTTGCACCGGGGGAGGTTTAGGATGGATATTTCTGGAAAATTTTCTTCACCGAAAGGGTTATCAAGGTCCCTTCCAACCTAAATGATTCTGTGATTCCGTGAGCCCTGTGACAGGGAGCATTTAAAAGTCCCTGAACTGGATTTTAATTTTCAAAGCAATAGCACTTGAGTGCATCATGAATCGCCACTCTTTTGATTCTCCCCCTCCCACAAAGTAGAGATTTGATGCAGAGCTCATGTCAGTGCAGTTCCTTGACATGAGGGGAGATATTCCTGGCATATTTCTTCCAGGGCCTGGAGCAGACCCAGCTCTTGAGTTATACGACACTGTGAGGAGCTGTAAGCTTTTTACAATTAGAAATTGCAGCAATTCAGTGATGCCCTATGAGCAGCTGAGTTGTTCCAGCAGCCGGTGGAGAGTGGAAGGGGCAGGGAGGAGGCGGCCTCAGAGTAGGCTGCTCTGGAGTGTTCAGCAGCAGCAGATCACCATGCCACCGTAACTGTCCTGCTGCCTTCCTCTCTTACTCATAAATCCCAGACAGTCACTCTGACCACGCGGCATAGCCCTCCTGGTAGCTATACCATACCCTGGTGTGGGACCCGCATGCTTTCATGTCCCACAAACAGCCTGCTGCTGAAGAGCAGCAGTTTGATGCTCCTTGTTGAACTGCCCAGTGTTAGGTAATACATGTCATCCATCCTTGCCACGAGCTCAATAAACAGGTGAACTGAAGGACAGCAAACTGATTTGTTCAGTACAGTAAATCAGACATGAGCATTTCAACCCCTCTAGTGTTTATTACATGATGTTGTTGTTATATGTGTTCATTCAGCAGTTTGTGAATTATGTTGTTTTATCATAAACACATTTTACCAAAGTTCATCACATAGTGACCCTTCTCCATTACTATATTCTGAATTAATTGTGCTGTCAAAAAGCCGATGGCAACTGCAATGTCATACATCAGATCTTTTTCTAATAGAGCCTACAAAATTATTCTTGTATGGGTTGTTGCTGTGTATTTGCAAGAGAGATTTTCAGTGTTAAAAACTTACATGTTAAGGCTTTTTCCCAAATTATTTTTCAGTTGTGTTTCTTAGCAATAAGGTTTAAATAAATGCTTTGCAATAATTTAACTTCTAGTTAATTATTCTGTAGCAGTCCTAGCATATTAGGGATAGATAACTATGGGACGTTTACCTGATCTTTTATAGCAAAAAGTGTCAGATCGAGAGCTCTAAGCCCTACTGCCATTGATTAACTCAGCCTCCCAATATCCTTGAAATAAGTGTTATTATATGGATGCAGTTTTTTTCTTCTATGGGTAGAAATATTAAGAAACACACTGATTTGTGTAGTTGCTGAGTGAGTCAAAGCTGGGTTCTGGTGTTCAAAAATACCAACCAACAGCCATTTCTCCAAATCCTGCACATTCACTGCCTCTGGAAATAAACTCTTGTGCCCTATAAAATGATATGCATGAATAAGTTCTCCACTGAGTTGATTTGAGGACTGATGAAAGAGCAAAAAACAGAGGGAACAATAACGTAAATTTTTCAGCATACACCCTATTTCTGCTGTTGTCATTGTATGTGTTCATTTATGAAACAATTTGGAGTGTTCAGCTTTTTTATCTTCATTCAGACTTTTAAAAATTATTTGTTACAGACATTCCTACAGATACAGGCAGTTTACACTTGTTTCTTTTGATATGTGGACTTCGAAGAGTCAAAGATCCTCTGTATTTAGTAGATGTATTTTCAGGTAGGTTACTGCTCTTTGAATACTCCTGTTTTGTCCCTGGATTCAGAAGCATTTCTTTTAATGTTTCTAAGTTTGGCATAAGCTGTTTTATTTATTGCAGAAAACTTCATAATATATTTACATTTTAAAAAAATGCTCATGTAATCATTGACCTGTTCAACACTTTATTTCTGTACTGCGTCTTTTCCAGCCTGCTGGGAATAAGAGAGCATTAAAATCAAAGCAATATTTGATGATTTTACTTGCTGGGAAAACTATTTTGCTGTTACATACAATATTAATGGAAGACAAAAGAAGCGTTCACCTGCTTCAGAATAACTTTTTTTTTATCTTACTGTCTTGTGGCTGTTACACCGATTTGCATGTGTGCTAATTAATGTCATTGAAGTTACAAGAAAATTTTGCCAGCCATCGCTATGGCTCAGCACTGTAAACTAGGCTGAAGGTTTCTTGTAGTCACAAAGGTGAATGTTTTGCCACATTCTGTGTGTGTCTCTAAATGGTTCAGATACTCCATCTTGGAAATTTCATCTTCAGTTTTCTTTTCTAAGCCTCTACCACCTTCTGACAGTAACAAATGTAGTTTATGAAAGTCAAGTAACTGGTTTTGTTCCATTCTAGTATTGGAAGAGTGGCACATTTCTCTGATGCACACAATAACTAAGTATTAATTGTAATGGTTGCAGTAGCTTCCACACATTTCTTTACATGGGAGAAAAAATTCATTTTGTCTTAGTGGCCAGGGTCACTGCATTCTACAGAGTATTGTTCTCTTGAGACAATTCAAAATTAATATCTGAGCTTAGTTAAATAGCCCTTGAATCATAAGAGATTGCATGAAGCAGAAATGCTAAATACTAACTCTCAGATATGCTAATCATTTGAATTCTGAGGAGTAATGTGAGGACTGAGCATGAAATCTGGCACACATTTAGTCTTTTAAGTAGTAATACAATATTTGCCTAATTCTTCTTCGGTCATGCAGCTCTTTACATTGATTTCAGAGAAAGAATTAAATTAAGTAAAAAATTAATAATTCTGATTAATAAATAAATGTTCCTCTTCTGTTTCAGATTGGCACAGAAAAGATCCCAGTGTCCATCTGGGCATAATTGGACCTGCAGTAAGTTGTTGTTCTAATTTTTATTTTATTTGTATGTTTCTTCCTAAATACTTCTGTTTACTCTCATGTGAGATATCGCACTAATTCTTTCCAAACTCAACCTAAGTCAGCGGACTTCTGACTGTTACAGAGATAAGGTGCAAACCTATCAGTTATAAAGGCTGTTCACGACAGGTCGGAATTCTGTAAGTGGAAGTGATTTCAGTGCTCTGACTTCTAAAGTTCAGAGTTCTGCTCTCAGCTAAAAGGCCTCACTCAGCACGTGCTCGGCTTTTGCACTGCAAAAGGGAAAGCAGATAAGAGCGTTTTTCTGAGAGGAAAATGCACTGAGGTAGCCCAACTCTATTCAGTTAGGTTTTTATTAATGCAAACTGTTATCAATAGAACTGAAATAGTTTACAGCAGCTGAAGATTTGTTTTACATATGCTCATTTTTTTGTTGTTGTTTAGAAGGCTTGGGCTAGTTTTATAAAGGATATTTGTGGCTGGATTCCTATAATTTTATGTTTACTTCAAGCACATGACTTGGTAATGCTTTTCACCTGCTATGGTCTCTTAGAGCAAAATCTTTACTGTATGATTTGACAAAGAATCAACTTTTGAAGATAAAAAGTATAAAAATACTTGGATTTTAAGATTGGCTTCTGTGGGATAGTACAAAATTTTTTAGAGAATCAGAAAGTACTAATGCAAATAAAATATTAGAAATGTCTATTTCAACATGAATAATTTATAAATGAGCCTATTGGATATTTTAAAACGCAATAGTTGCCATCTAGAAGAGATTTTTTTTAGTAGGTATTGTTGATGAGAATTTTTAATACTGTGAATGTGATATCAGATGCTCATTATCCCTTTTTTTACATCTTCTGTTCAGGTGGAGGATTGTGTCTTTGTTCCATTACATTTAGATTTTGATGCCGTTTCTGGTAGTCTCAATTCGTACACAATGAACCGTTGTAAGCAGGTGCAAAATGATGTTAGGCTTCTGTCTGACACGAGACAGCAAGGACAGAGCTTGAGCTGGCAAAATCCGTGAAGTCTGTTTCATATTTAGAGTCTGAGTGCACTAAAGCCTGGGGTACAGGTGTCTGAGAGGGAAGGTGGAGTTGACTAAAATAAATGAATCAGAAACTAAGTTGCTCTTAAATGTCCACGTCCCAGATGAAACTTTGAGTTGGTATCATTCCTTACAAATCTATATATGCATTTTAGTAAAAGTGCTGTCCAACATTAATGAGAGATTTCATTTTTTCCCCCTAGCTCTTAAAGACCCTGTTTAACAAATTCGGAAGCTACAACTTCTATCTTTTCACAACAGGGTCGGTCAGTCAGTTAAGTGGCGGCTCTTCTGTTATTGCTAACTCTCTTTGGATAAAACGTACAGTTGGATTGCCATCTCAAAACATTGTCATGAGTTTCTCAGCAATGGTTTGCTTTTCATGAAGCACCAGCTCCTGAAAGAGTTGAAAATCAAAACTACCACAGTCATTATTATGATATGATCTTCTTCTACTTGTGGAGACAGGTTTGAAAATGTGGGCTTATGAAGCATGAAACACAAAAAACTATTGAATCCTCCCAATTCCACCCCATTTTTAAACCAAGTAGTATGATTTTTGAGGAAGTAGCAAGACTAAGCTCTGAAGAGAGAAGCATGCACCATGTTAGCCAAGTCTGAGTCTGTTCTGAATGCTTAAAAGGGAGTAAAGGGTTGCAAAGATTTTCTGCCAGTCCTTGCTTTTCTAATGGTCTCTTCAAACTTTGTGTTTGAGTATCCGCCATTATTTCTAATTGTTTCCACTTTGAGATCTGTCTGATTTCACCTGCAGAAACTGAGGCCTTTGGAAAGGAACAATCCACGAACATGTGGATCTTATGATTTCTGTTAAGTACAGTACTGAAAAAGTGCAAAACTACAAAATGCATGGTTATGTTCAGAACCATGAGAGAAAGATGAATATTTCCCAAATCTCAGTCTAACCAATACGTTACGTAAATATTTGCTAGCACAGTATTTGCAGATCCTCAACAGTAGTGGCTGCACTGTAAATCGTGGAGGGAGGGTGGGAAAGATGCCTCTGAACCACCAAAGTGCTTCTAATTCTGTGCAAAATGAGGTTCATTCCCACTGCACAGGAACCAGGTGGAGCTGCAGGCAGACTGTCCTGCTACTTCCGCTTCTAGTATGTTACCTGTGTCAAGGGAACATACTTTACGCTAAACTAACAACACTAATTGCAGGACTTTTGAGAAAGAAATAAGTTGTGCTTCACGTATATTCATAGCAGCAAAAGTCTTGAAAGGGCAAGCCTTAATCTAACCAGTGGAAAAGAAATGAGGAGGCAGCTGCGTCCCATGAAACAGACCCTCGCTGATGCTAAAAGGGTACTAAAAGCTTCACTGTTTCATCTGGGTAGTGTATTTGTGTGCCTCCATAAGTCTTATTTCCGATTCCTCTTTACATGAGCCTGAAAACTTGCAGGCAGTCTGTTTTATAAGAAAATAAATAGAATCTGAATGGGCAAATAAGAACTATTTTTCTCTCTTCTCATTCAGTTTTTTTCTTTGTAAATTTGCAGACATAGGATTTTATTTTAAAAAGCTGGTTTTACATTTTTATTTTATCTCCATTTTTTTCCCCACACTAATACACAAAATTATTTGGAAGTGAACTGGTGTGGAAAGCAAATCTAGAGCAGGTGTAATGAAGCTGTACTTTAAAATCAAAGGATGCACTTACTGCCTCCAGTGAGGATTTTAAACATTTTAGTCATCTTTTTAAATTTGGTCCACTTTTTCCTAAGCTAACATCTTTACAGTAAGCTACCAGAAATAACCCTGTGGCAGTACATAGGTGGGACCAAGGACCGAACCTTCTTAAAACATTTAAAAACATATTTCTCCCATAGTACTAAAATATTGCTAAAGGATGAAAATAAATTTCAGCTCTATTAGTATTTAGCTGTACTTTTCTTATTCGTATTACTTCTCAGACCATAAAATCATAAGAAAGTCAGTGCCATTGTTTTGAAACAAGTCATGTTTATTGTGAATATTAAATAAACACACATTAAGATTATATTCATTAAGAATATAAAGAGCAAAGGTCCACATGCTATTTTCTGCTTTGCTTCTATAAGACTGTAACCTTTTCCCTGAATTTGCTATACGTGACTGTCTCCAGTGGTGCAATGTAAGTGATGTTGCAAGATGGGGTCCTGTATAATGTAAAATCGTTAGCGTTTAACTCCTCTTCCAGTTTTCCTTTTGTTTATTTTTATAATGAAATTTGAAACAGTAGCTAATTTTCAGCAGCCCTATATTCCAAGAATAGAAGCTTATGAAACTTTAAAAAAAGTTAAGGCTACAAAACTTGTGTGCAGCTGCTGGGTACCTCTTGAAGCCCACTTGGTATTCTCTGCGTAATTCTTAATGTTCTTGTAGAGAGTACAGAATAGAATCATAGAATCGGTGAGGTTGGGAGGGACCTTTAAGATCATCAAGTCCAACCATTAACCTGCCCTGACAAAAACCACTTCTAAACCCTGTCCCTCAGTACCTCATCTACCCTTTCCTTAAACACCTCCAGGGATGGTGAATCCACCACCTCCCTGGGCAGCCTGTGCCAATGGTTAATAACCCTTTCACTGAAAAAATGTTTCCTGATATCCAATCTAAACCTGCCGTGAGATAACTTGAACCCATTTCCTCTTGTCCTGTCCCTTGTCCCCAGGGAGAAGAGCTCAGCCCCCATCTCTCTACACCCTCCTTTCAGGTAGTTGTATTTGACAATTGAATATTGTCTGTTTGTAATCATGCTGCTCTCCATTGACAGCTTTTTTTCCTCTGTCCAACTTCTTCCCATGCCTATTGAGAGAATTTTGAATAACTGCTTCCACAGATGGAGGGACCTATTGGGTCATCTCTTTATAATGGATGGCTGTTACCTACTGCATGTTTTCTGGGCTAGTTCTAAAATGAAACAGCTGTTGACACAACTAAACTAAGCAACTAGAGGAAGTCTAATAATCTGCTCCAGAGTGTCCTAGAGCACAATAATAGGTAGATCAGATAGGAGACAAAGATACAATTTCAAGTTCTTTAGTCTGTTGAGGAATATGAAATGCTGCCAGCTGCATCCTGAATGAGTGAGTCCTACTCACTGAGACATTTTTTAAAAGGTAAGAGCTACTGCTACTATTAAGCTGATAACTCTTCTAATTCTTTGTGTCCTTGTTCTTCAAGAAAGTGTCCCTGAAAATGAAACTTTTGTTAGGTGATATGAGCTGTTCCAAAATTTCTTTAAAAGTTTATATATTTTTCTTTTAGACCTGAAGTTTTGTTAATTTAGATCCTAGTTGCTAAAATGTTTCAACTGAATTAAAATGGTATTGTTTACAAATTGTTGTTTGTCCCAAATTGCAGTAGTAGAGCTACATGTTAAGCCAGAAGACGTTGAATTTCCTTAAGCATTTAGTATATAGAAAAGATGATGTAGAATGGCTAAATTTAGTATATTCTCAAGGATCTTATATTCCTGGCGCATTTGGTGCAGGCAGATTGTGTGGCATTGCAGACAACAGTTGTGTTTTCAGTTGTAGGGGAAGCTCGGTCTTGCTGAGCCTATTCAACAATCGATCAGATGAAAATTGTAATGTGGGGTCACCTGCTGCTGTGAATAAAGCCGATTCCTTTCACAGCGATGCTGTCAAAACCCCACAAACCCGAGCAAACTGAGAAAATCCTTCCTATCCATAGTGCATATGCTTGCAGACACAGCTTTTCACTCTTTAGTACTCAGGGTGATATTCTGACAGAACTACAGAAGTACTAAGACCTCTTTTTCCCTACAAAGTCTAGAGGGCCACAGTAGTCCCAGCATTATAATGAAGTTGTTTCTGGACCATTGCTTCTGTCTGAGTTAATTTTTATATGACAGCAATTTAATGTAGTGTGTTTATAGGTGATTTTCTACATTTTGATCATGGTAGGCCCTATGCTTAACAAGCACCTTTGTCTTTGTGCAACATTTGATCTGTGACTTTCTGCACTGTCAAACATGTCTGAGATGTTTCTTTGCCTGTCAGCAGAGTAGAACTTCCTTAATCATGTGTCCGGTCCTGTGAGGTATGGTTTCTTGCTGTGTGCCAACTCCCCTTTCCATGTGTCATCTTATCACCTCTGTTCTGATAGAAACTATTCATATAACACATGCTGCTTTCCTCTGATTTCTGCTAAATCGATGAAATTTGCAGCTCTCTGAAGGCTCTTCCTCTGGATGGATGATTTTTTACAAAAGGTGATAGGTAACTGATGATCATATTTGCCTGCTACATTATAGGTAACAAAATAAAATCTGGCAACAAATACTCTACCTGTAGAAGAACTGGATCATGGAGACATTTTGGGTGGAAGTAATTTCCTTTTCAGTAGCTTTTTCTGAGACTGCGCTAAATTCCTAGGCATCCTGTCATAGTCAGCTGGCTTTGGAAGCGTTCACATCTTTTAAGTGCATTTCCAGCTTACTGAACAGCTTATGTTATATCTGATTTCTGTTATATTGAGCCTGTGGTTAGGTAACTGTGCCCCCTCGAGTTGCTACGTGTAGCTCAGGGGGATCACTTCTCTAAATTATTGCTACACCCATCCTGAAAGTAATATTTTGTCTGAATTCTGAGATTCAGGCCAGGCTTCTTGGAATATCTACCAACAGAAGAATACAGCTTAAAGGATTGTTCTGTTTCTGAGGCAGATGGCAATTTCTTGGCTTCCACAGATGTAGATGGGATAGAAATTGATATCTTACAAATTTTATGAGTCACAGGCTGTAGTTTTTCTCATCCTTCTAAAGGTAGAAGAGCAAAAGACCATATCCCACTGCTTGTTAAATCACTTACAAATACTCCATTGATTTTAATGGAAACAGGGTATAGTGCCTCATGAGAGGAACTCAGCATCAAAATAGTACTTTGGGGAAAAAGCTGAAAAGATATTTATATAGAAATAGCAATTATGAAGTTCAGTATGAAATACCCAAGGAACCTGTGACATGACATACTGTTTTAGTGTGTGGATCTCTATCATACTCTGTCCCCACGATCAGGTAGTGCTTCAGGAAAGGGCACTCGATTTTCCCCCTGCCGTTATCAAAACTGCTTCCTTTTATTCTTGCATTCAGTAGGAATTCATTCCTTAGTGCAAGAGTGATTTGCTTGAATCTTTTAATTTTTTAAGCTCTGTTTTCATGAAATAATTAATCTTGTGCTCAAAGTACATAATCATAATATAAATTCTGACTTTTTTACCAATCTTTTTTCTAATCTGTTTCTAAAATGCTTTGTGAGTGTTCTCTATCTCATGATGTGAAAAAAACCCACCAAACCCAAAATATTAACATGCATTAAAAAAATAAGCTATGTTGTTCCTAGTACTTAAAACTGCTGCATGCTGTGCAAGCTATCATAAATTAATCTAATACAGTCATTCAACCTTAATAAAAAAAGTCTAATTCCGTTCTTCATGTCTAGTGAAGGATTTCCTAGATCTGTTTATATCTTTTAATCATGTTAAATGAAAATAGCAGACGTGGTTAAGCTTTGTAAATAAACCTGCTGGAGTTATTTACCCAGCTTAGACAACTTTTTAAATAACTCTAGCGTGCCTTCATGGTGGAATAAATTTTAGAATTTTGTGTTTATTAGTTTTCAAACAAATGTGTCTTTCAGTGTATAGCATCTATCTGACTGTCTCAGTTTACATGCAGATTGCTTTCTGCGTTAACAAAAGCCTGAAGAGTTCCCTTCCTTCCCCACACTGGTTACTCCATACACAAAGGGACAGAGGATTGCTTGGCACATAAGTGCATTGTCCTCACTCAGTAAGTTGTCAAATGGGTCCTTTGAATCATGTTAGCCTTAGCACAGTCATCTGAAAACAGGCATTCATCTTAAATAGATCTAGCTCTAATTAGAACCTGCAGCAATAGGGATGTCAGGGGAGAAGAAATGGAACCTCCCCTTCTGGCAGTAGCCCAAAGCTACGCTGCATTAGTCACTTAGGGGTTTAGAGTGGAGGAGTCAGTTCTGCTCTACTCGGCACCCCCCCTCCCATTCGAAGTGCCAATCACTCGCCAGAATGTTTGTCTGAAGAGTCAAATGTAACAACCAAGTTACAGACCTGTGTTATGATTTTAAAGCTCAGCACATCCATGTATTTAAATATTTTAGTAAAAAATATGCTAAAATTTATTTTTCTTTTCTGGGCATTTCAAACATATGCTATAGTGCTAAAGTAGTGCCATATACCCGTGTGTGTATTCCTTTCTAGGTTGATCCACTTTTTGCAAGTGAAATTAAAGAAAAAGTTAAAAGGTAAGAAGTTAATCCTTTTATCTGCTCCAAGTGAAAGCAGTTGGCTGACCAGCTTTTTAAATCATGTATGTAAATGCTCTTTTGTATATATAGATGCACATATGTGCACAACTCTCTATATGACTAACAAATGTGTACTGATTATTTGATGTGTAACATTCTCAGACTAGGTATTCTACACGTTAAATTTTAGAATAACCAGGAGATCTCTTCATGTTTTGTATTCAATCACATCTGATTTAGTGTGATTTATATTTAGTATTCTTTTGAGTCTTCTCATTCTTTCTTTCATCCTGGATTTGCATGCTTGCTGTTAATGGGCAAATGAGTGGGTGGACAAGATAACCCTTTTTTCTGTCCCTGTATCGAGTTTATAACCACATTTGTAGGTAGAAAGCTAACGAGAACATGGTAGAGTGGCTTGCCCACGGGCAAGCGATTGTTGGCATCAGAACCATGCCTGAATTGCTCTGATCACCTTCCATCATTGCCCTAAGTTTTAGAAAGAATTCTTAGAGCACATTCTTAGGAGGTGTCCTATTTGTGTGCACTTTATTTCTAGGGCACCTGGAGTACATTTATTACAGGAGATACCACAAGATGATCTTCATGCTGCTATGAAAAGGTGCTTTGCTGTGGTGAATAGCTCCATTTCAGAGGGGATGTCTGCTGCGATTCTGGAGGTAATTGCATCTTAGCGGTAAGGTTTTTCAGTGGGGTTATGGTGAATCTGAAATCACCTTTTATCACTGGAAATGTGTGTCAACAATTTATGTCCATGTTTCAAAGCTAGTGAAGACAAAACTAAAATATTTCTTTTTGCAGGTGTTAGTAATTAAGGTTTTCTTCCCTTGAACTGTCAGTTTTTTACACTTTCTCTATTTATTTTTTAAAGGACAGAATGTAATTTATCAGTCTTGTTAAATTAACAATACAGACTTGAGACATAAGAATGATTCTGATTTACTGGGGTCGTCACTGTTCTTGATTCAACATCCACTTCCTTATAATGTTGCTAGAATAGACTTTCATTTATTTTTACATCCTTTCAAAAAGCAATGTAAGAGCTGTATTTGGTTATTTAATTCTGAAATGATTAATGAATGAATTACACGCTTGGTAAATTTTTTTGCCATCAGTATTGAAAATTAATAACCAGGTTTATTTCATACCTGTCAAAGTAGGGCACTGCTTAGTATCAAATGCTTTCTAGGAAAAAAGTAAGTGTACTTGAAGTGTAAGTTCTTTGGGCAGACGCCTTTTACTATTACTTTTTTTTTGGTGACTACTGAATGTTGATTCGTGATGATCTCAGAAGATCATAGAAACTGTTACATGATTTATATTAGTGAATCTCCTATATCTGTTTCTACTGAGTAATCATGTTTCCAGCATGCTTTTCTTCCAAACAGCTGAAAGTCCTTCATAATTAAGCACTAAGTGAGCATTGTAAGAATTATGAAAGTTAGGTGTGATGGTAAGATAGCAAATAAGTATTTCCTTTCTAAAATGCCAATGCTCAGTTGTGGAAGCAGATGTTTCACAGCAACAACGCTCTATAAACAGCAATTACTACAGACTGTGACATTTCCAAAGTTATCAGTGTGGCAGGCTACACAAATTTTCTAAGTTTGGTAGTTGGGATGAAATGGAGTGTACCAACACAGAACACAGCCACAATTAAGTCAGTGACTCAGAGGAGTAGAAGTTAAGTAATTGTCACCTCCTCCTCACCAGTTATATGTTCCCTTCAGGACTACTCGCATGGCAGTTGACCAAAAATCAATGTGATTTATTTCCTGAGAGTGTCAGTGAGTTAGAGATGGGGGGAAAAAGGTGGTGGTGGTGGGGGGAATAAGCAAACCAGAAAGACTTTTAAGAGACACAGCATCTGCTGTGCAAGTTTGCTGAAGTGCAAGTGTGCCAGATACAAATTGTTATGCAAACTCAGGAGTGATGGGACAATTGATATAGTTTTCACCAAAATTTTCCTATCAGATTTGAACAGTTAAAAGATGCTTTCCTTAGCTTTTATCAGGAGAGGGAATAATCTTGTAAATTCAGTGTTTTAAGAAATATGTGGTAACTCAAAGCAAAAAGATAATGCTAGTTTACTTAGAGGTAACGTTGAGCCCGCTTCAGGAGTTATTGATTTTTTTCTCTCCTCTTTTGAAGTTACAATTCTGCTAAGTTTTGAATCTGATAACCATAAGACTAAATCAACAAGGAAAACGGGTTTTTTTCCAAGCTCTTGTCTGTGTGGCTGAACTATTCAGTTATCCTACAGGGCTATTAAACAGTCAAATACCACCTGATGTGGAAAGCTAAAGCTGTCCCTTTAAGTTTGCACTACACAGTTATGTTAAATAATTAATTTCCAATTCATACTCANCTCAGACCTGTCAAAAAAAAAAAAAAAAGAAAAAGAAAAAGAACCTCCTCCAACAATTGCTTTTCTCACTGAAAATTACTACATTAACAGAATAGTAAATACTATCTGTTGTATTTCTTGTCTTTCCCTAAGAATTAAAAGATTATTCTGGCAAAAGAGCACTCTATGCAGGATATCTTTATATGCACTTGCAAAGTTAACTTCCTCCATTTTGATGTTTTTCTTACATCAGAAAAAAGTATACATGAGGACGAATAATCAAGAAGTATTTTAATTTTTCATGCTGAATTTATTTCTATATATATGTATTTATATATATCTTAGATTAGTTAGTATTACTTTTTTATCTTACATGTAGCTGTTCGTATCGTGTCCTATATTGTTATGCTTTTACGAAAAACATAGCCAATGAAAAAAAGTCATCACAGAAAAGGGACATGGCCAGATTCTGTTCTGCTGTAGGGCAAAATCCAGTCTCAGACATGTGAAGTACAGACCTTGAAGGGATGTTGTGGAGCAGTAAAAATGACGAGGGGCCAACAAAATGGTGCGTAGGCTTGGAGGAAGAAAATGAGGGACAATCAAGAAGACAAAATAGTAAATAAAACGTGCATTTACTCTATAAGCCCTATACTGCTGGTTAGAAATTCTTATTGTGTAACATGCTTCTAAAGCTGAAATTTACACCCTGCATCCTTCTGAAGTAGCGTTAAAACACATTGACAGTCAGAATAACGTAACAAAACAGCTGGCCAGTGGACTAAAATGTTATTTTGTGCTGTTATTTGGGGAACCTAGGTCAGTAAATTACACATATTTTCAACAATGCAAATGATTCTTTTTACTGCTTAAAAATAGACTAAGCATCTAAATTAAATTCTAAACCACTTCATGCAGTAATTATTTACAGCCCAATCCATTTGTTTAAGGCTATCTGGTATAAAGCCAGCCTCTCATCTTATGTATTTGGCCATCTGTTCTGTCTTTCAGGAGCTATAATTCATTGGTACCGATGTGTTTTAGGACCTGTAAGTTCTCTTATGTAGCAGTTACTGCTCTCCAACTCTATGAGACAGAACAAATGTCTCTCCCTTTAGAGTTCAGAAATTACGGAAAATGAAATATAAACTTAGGGATCAACTTCAATGAGTCATCAACTGTGTAGCATTCAGAAATGGAAGTGAATGAACATACCTTGTGACAACTATTTTTTTTAAAATGTGCGCTACAGTCCAACCCAAACTGCAGTACAGCAGTACTCTGCCAGCCTCTGCAACCACACCGGCAGGGCCAGTCCAACACAGAGCTGGCACAGGGCCCTCAGGCACACATTTGATGATCACTGTCGTGCAACCCAACAGCACAGTGTCCACTGCTCGCTGCATCTGCCACGCTTGAATCCAAACTCCTCTCTGCCTTGCTGGTAACTATTTGTGGGGATAGTGGCACTTCCTACCCTCACTCCTGGGGTGGTTGTGCTGGTTTTTGTATGTTTGATTCTTTCTTTCTTTCTTTTTTTTAAATGGTGCTCTTTCCCTTGAACGGACAATCGCTTGTTTGGAAAGAAGCCAGACCTGAAATACTCTTATAGTTTTGATTTTTAATAGGAGAAATGCAGAAGGGTGAGGAGAGGACCTTAGGCAGGTGGCAGTGACGCTGACACACTTCACTGCCACTATCAAGCTCTAGATTTTCAGTTCAGAAGTTCAAGTAAAATATCTTCATTGCCTGTTCATTGAACATGTTTGAATGAGATAAAGAGCCATCAGACTGAACACAAGGGCATTTAAGCCTGTCAATAGGAAGGGCTGAAAAAAGCTGAATCAGAAATTCTGTCTCTCTCTCTGAGATGTTGATGCAGCAGCACGTTAGGACAGTAGTTGGGTAATTACAGCCAAAAGGAACTTCCTCGACCTGTAGGCTCAAAGCCTGTCAGGCGGAGTGGGCCACTGGTAGCTCTCCTTTCCTGGGTGAACTTTGAAGTTCTATGAACTTTGCTGTACTGACAAGTAGATACTGTCATCGTATGTTTTCGTAAATCCACTTTTGGCAAACAGATTTCTTTTTTTTAACATTGAAGTCAGAGCAAATGACAAAAGAATTCATGGATGACCAAAAACTGTATTTCCTCCCACCAAAATGACTCTCTTTTTTTTTTTTTTTTTTAATTAAAAAAGCTGTATCAACATCTTTAGACGCTTAAGTAAATTCAGAAATCTGGTCTGTAGCTTTTATATTTCCCATTTATTTATTCACTTTCGTTCACTTCATTAATCTATTTGTCTGAATTACCTCCAGCTGACTCAGTTGTTTCAAAATGCAGAACAGGTTATTTCGTTAAGGGTTACTATTATTTTTAGAGCTAACTGCTGCAAAGCAGATGTTTGTGCTAGAAGTCTGTGTCCAGAGTAAATTCATCTGCAGTGGTGATTTAAACAGCGTTTCTCTTGTGTATTTTAAGCTATTAAGACATGTTGCTAAATCACAGCAGTCCCTCACTGTTCAAAGCATAATTGGTTCTGTGCATTATCAGACAGGGTATTTTTGTCTTCAGTTTTGTCCAAACTATTAAAAAGTATGGGTTTTCTCCTTGGAGTTTTGTTTCCCTGCTATGTAAACTGAAGCAAATTTGCTCCCCATCCAGGAGTGTAATGACAGTAATTAAAAATGCATTCACTCTGAAGTGACAGGGCATCACTATGAACATAGTGATGTGAAACATGAAGATTTTGGGGAGTGCATTTCTTTTTCTTGTTTGACACTGTGATAATTGTACAATATCAGGTTTTCTGGTTTTACAGTCAGTGCATCTCAAGCCTTCCAACTTCATCAATAGTAATTAAAGTTTTAGATCAGGATATGCATGAGTAACAGTGTTGAGTGTGCAGGGTTTGCACACTAGTTATGTCAAAATTTAAGCTGTATTTTTAAAAGTTACCAGCTGTTAGGTCTCTTGAAAATGGTTTGCTGGCTTTGAATGGCTGCTCCTGATTCTGCAGGCAACCTGAAATGCTATCATGTTGAGACACTGCACTTCCTCTCCTTTTTTTTTATGTATACACATACATGCAAACATACATATACATAAAAATAAATGAATAAATACATCAACAAGCAGCCCATAATTTCTGTGGAATCAAATCCTACTTCTTCAGATGTGTTCCTTGGTCTCTGAAGAGTCCCAAACCAATAGCTTTGTAGATAATGTTTTGAAAGCATAATGCGTTCTGAAAGCATAACCTTTTCTCTCCTCTCCTCGGAATAGTTCAGTCAGAAGCTGCATCTCTGCATACTTCCCTGCAGTCCCTGAACGCTCGAAGTCCAAAATAGGCTATAGTAGCAGATGCTGAAAGAAAAACCCTTTCCAGAGTCCTGCATGACCCACAGGAATCAGAACTGAGGAGAAAGAGCCAAGTGGTTTCCACAGTCACCTTCACTGTTGTTGAACTGCCCACATCTTTCCAGCTCTGCACATGTTGTAGAAAATCTGAGAAAAGCGTGTTTTAGTGGAACAACAGAACAGATACTCTGTTGGGGACACCTGGGTTTTGTGCTGTGAACTGGTCTTCTCATCTATGCACAATAACAGTAGGAGTTAGAATACCAACCTTTGATATGAACCTTAATTTGATCCACTTAAAGCCTGCCATATGTCAAGAGCTTCCAATGGTAAACAAACTGCATACTTTGAGATGGCAAAGAATAAAGGATGAAAATAGCTATCCATTGACTTTCTGGATTGATTGCTTCTGATAGTATGGTCAATGTTACAAGAGTAACAAAAATATAAACAAAATACTTCAGAGAAGTTCCATATAGGAGATAACTTTATACATGGTATTTTTCAATTAATAAATTGGAGAGATTGGAAAGAAGTTTGGTTTGTTGTTTCTGCTTCTCATTTTAAAATTGTCATTATTAACATCTCAAAATCTCTGAATCCTAATAAACCGTTGTTTTCTTTCTCTATATTCCTCTAGGCAATGGATTTAGATATTCCAGTGCTGGCAAGGAACATTCCTGGGAATGCAGCAATAATAAAACATAGGGACACAGGACTGCTATTTTCAGATCCCCAGGTAAGAGAACTAAAAATCCTTAGACCTTTACCTTCCTAAGGCTAGATTCATTTTCCATTACATGCTTGTGTCTGTCTGGAAACTTGGCTTTTACCCTCATCGGTTTTTCCAAGATTCTCCTGAAAGCCTGGGTGTCAGCCTGCCTTTCTTGAAGTTCTGCTGTTGTCTCACATTCACTTTGCAGTTCACTAAAGTTTTACTAGGTGTCAGCCTTGCTGAATGTTTCTCTATCTGTGCTGCTCCAGAGCCTGCCATCTGAGTGGAGCTCCCTTCTCAGGAACTGGTTGCGCTTCAGATTTGAAGGTTCCATCAGCAAACCCTGGAAGAGATGCTGTGCATATGCCCTATTTCCCTTCAAGTACTCACTGAAATATGAGCTCATATTAGGCAAGCAGTACCTAACCGAAAGAGAACTGTGAAGTTTTAGATAGTACATTGTCTATAATTTCTAGCAGTAAGTGTTAATATAAAGCATTACTAGGTGCAAGATATTGCTTCGTCAGAAAATAATTAACGACTAAAATTAAGCAAAGTGTTAGAATGGAGTTTTTGTGAACATGAGTAAGAGTAGGAAGAGAGGGAACACTACTCATATTTAAATACTGGAAATTTTCATTTCAGTATATTTTCCTGCATTATGGCTTTGCTGTTACATTTTCAGATGTGTTGTGGAAGATGACTTTCAGACACGGATTCCCTTAGTGGTTTTATCCAACTCAAGATTAAAAACCCCTTGCTAGAATAGTCCATTTGATAATTTTGCAAATTGAAAATGTATCTCGTTTATTTACTTTGAGGAGTGTGTGATTAATGAATCCTATTAAGCTGTTTTTCAGAAAGGTGAATTCTCTGGGTTAGTTTTGGAGGTTTTTTTAATAGAAAAATTCTTGCAGCTCATAGTTTGGGGGTTGTTTTTCTGGCATATTCATTTTTTCCAGTGGTTTCTACAAAAAAAATCTGTTTGTTAACTTCCATAATTTATTTTTTTGTGGAAATATTCCCTCTTCGTGCAATATCCTTTGGAAGTGGGATACTTCCAGGCTAGCAGTGGCTATGAAGCTATTTATAAAATTATTTTAATAAATAATTTTATATTTATACACGTGCTTCTTCAAAGCTTCAGGGATATATGATCAAGTTGAATACCCAGACTGATGGCTCTCCTGATACTAATTCTGATACTTTCTGTTGTTTCCTTCAACATGCTGGTTACATTTGGCTTGGAATTCAAATACATTATTCGTACCAGACCCAATTAGTTTCATCATACATCCTTGTAAGAAGCCTCTTCTGTGATCTCCAAGCATCCTACATTCCAAGTGTTTATTTGGAATCAAATAAGAACAATTTTCTTTCTTTTTTTTTTTTTTAAGATCAATTAAAAATATGCTATATATTTCCTCACTCAGAGGAAGGTGCAATTTTAAGCACAGAATTAGTCCCAGTATCCATGACTCTGTACAAATGGCTAAGAACTTTCTTTTACATCAGAACTAGAGTCACAGGCTGTAAATATGTCTAGAATGCTATAATCTTAGTTTCTATAAATCATTTTGCCTGAGCTTCCTTCTCTGCAGTGTGCTGTGCCAAGCATCAACCAAACAACCACCCTCCCTGTTCTGCTGCTGTTTGTTGCCCCTCTTTTTGCTGTCATTCTATCTCAGTAATCCATAGTATTTTTTAAGTGAACATGTTAACTTGAATTACCATATTAACTATCATGCTCCTAGGTGATGTTTGTACTGGAATCACTAATGTTTGTGCAGTTACCCTATCTTAGAAAGGAAAGTAATATCCCCGCTTTCTCTACAAAGCAGTAATCCTATCTTATTTAATAAATGCCCCTTTTATACTTCCACTGGTCTCAAACTATCAAAATTTGCAGATGGGTCAGGAAAATATATGTTTGTAGGATAATACTCTGATCCCATTGCAGAGTTGTTGAAAAACTTCTTGCAGAGATGAGCTCAGAATGCCAATCATCATCACTCATGGTCTGAAAGATAAAGTAACCAAACCATATCAAATACAGTTTTTAAACCACTGTACACAGTCTATCAGAGGCTGAGACCAAAGAAATGCAATTAAGTTAGTTAGAACACATACAGTTCAAGGTATTCCTCATATTTTTATTGTTGGCGGAAGGAACATTCTGCCCATGGCACTTTGAATACTGCCTTAGATGATTCAGTCTGACAATAGGGATGGGAAAACATATGTTCTGGTAAGAAGCTTTCTGTTTTTTTGTTACTCTGATTACTTTGAGGTCTTAAATATCTGGTAAACTATCTTCTGCTGCAACCTCAATTGCATCAGGCTAGTTAGGGAAAATGCATATTTTCCCTGTCATACAGGGAGATTAGTATTGTATTCAGGTGCTTGGGAAAGTCTGTCTCTGCCTTGAAGAATCTGAGCCACCAAAGATTTTTTAAGAAAATGTCAAAGAAATGTTTATTGCTAAGTTTAGTGGATCCTATCTGTTTGTGATGATACAGACTGTATCATAGGTCAGGAGTATAAGGCATTGCCTATTTTCAAGTTGTTACTGATCTGGGAAGGGAAAGTTTTACAATATGGTTAGCTTAGATATGAGCAGTTGTGTCTGGTGTGTAGACTATCTTATCTTTTGAAAGCTAAATTAGAGGGATATAAATTGACCATTACACAATGAGAATAATTTTAAATTGTGAATGCTATTGGTTTTCTTCTTTTATTCTTGCTGAAAGGGAACTTTTGTGGCTTACAGGAAAAAAGGAAATTTTGTGTGTAATTGTAGCCATCGTTAACCATTTGCACACAGGCTGAGGCTTCATGACTGGAAGTAGAGAAAGCCTTGCCAGTCACTGAAGGCAATACTCAGTTGGAAACAGTAATGTAAAAGTGAAAGCTATGGAACATTTTGTCCTTGATACTACATCATCTGTGCACATTACTTTTAAATCGTGGTTTGATCCTGCCACTACTTGAATTTGCAAGTTTATGGAATATTTGACACTGAGTTTATTTAACACTGAGTTAATGGCACCCAAAAGAAAAAAGTGGTAAGTGAGAGATAAGAATAGCCAGCAACTTTTGGGCAGTAAATAACTCAAAACCATGTTAAAAGGGAAGACACAAAGAGTTACTCATCATCCTAAATTTCAAAATTATATATTCAGCATCTATAAAAGCTCACCGAAGGAGCTAAGTAAACAGAAGGAGGTAAATAAACTTGAAAGCCAGTAAGATAGGGGCCAAGCGCAAACGGAGTTTGAGAGCAAGCGGGGCCTGAAAAGAATATTGTTAGCAGAGACAGCTGCTGAAGTGGTGAGAGGGAAGCGCAGCTCAGCTGGGTACAGAGCAGTACGCTGAGACTACATTGGTCTGCTCTGCCAAACATGGGTCAATGCCATTTCTACCAGGGCTTCAAGCTTGAACATAGCTGAAGTTTTTAAGCCTATGAACCTTCACACTGAATAGACCAATTTGCGGGTTTTGGCAGTACCAGCAATCACTGTTTATACTCTCCTAGAAATACTGGCCCATTGCCCTATGAAGTACACAGATGTGCCAGCTAACTTCTGAGCTTTGCCTGCCACTAGGTAGATCTGTTGCAATTCTAAATATACATCTGTCATTTGCCTTCCCTGGGGCGATTCTCTGTTGTTTAAGAATCATGTACTTTTATCTGCTGAAGCTGATATGAAACGGTTTAATTGCAGACTTACTTTCATTATATAAATAATACATTAACCATGCATCTTATTTTCATTATGCGTGAGCTGGGACACCGGTGTAGTTCTTGTGGTGAAGGACTGAAGGAATATTCATTCTTTTTACTCAGTGCACTTATTTTCTAGCTTTATCTCCCAGATACCTGTATTTCTGGATCTCTGAAAAATATTATACAGACTTTCTTTTAGGTACTATATAGCAAAGCTGACATTTTCTTTAAAGATGATTGGTTAATTTACCAGGAGACAAATGTATTATGTATGTTGCTGTAGAAAAATGCTGTGTTTGAAGTGAAGTACTACACATAAAAAAGGCATGTGTAATATTAGTTCTGGATGTACATAAGATGATCTTCTCCCCTGTTTTTTCTGGGTTGTGGCAAACTACTGAGGTTCAGCTTTTACACTGTGTTTTTTCTGTCTTAAGTATAGTAATTATACCCATTTCTATACATGAATAAAAGGCTTATTAGAAACATGGATGTCCCCCAAGTAAGTTAGCACCTCCTTAATTTTGGCTGATGAAGTGCATACCCTTATGTTATCTAATTGAAAAGTAATTTGTGAATTTTGCCACTCTTTCACTGAAAGTAAAGCTTATTTAACATCTACAACGAAATATGTAAGTGCACAAATACTGACAGCATAACAGCTGCTAAAGAGACATGTTAGCAACCATAAGCAGTTTGTATATCACAGGCTTCTAGAAAAGAAAAATTTAATGCTCAATTTTCTGAAAGAGCTCCGAGTTCTGAATGTCTGCATTCTGCAAGCCCATGCTTCAGACTTACCACAAAACTACAACTGAAATGCAAGTCAGTTGTAGTTAAGGGAGACACCTGAAAAATGAAGTTATTGCTATCTAAAGTCGAGCATCAAAAACTGAAAACAAGCTAAGCCAGCTGCTCAAAGAGTATGAGGCAAAACCCAGATAAGTCATAGTGAATCTTCCCATTGGCTTGCAGTCAGATTGCAAGTGACTTGTAGGTGGTCGCATTTGATTGGTCGAAGAAGCAGGGATAAAGCTGAGAAGTCCTTATTCTCCATCTCCTGGTATTTTTCCATTTGCTATTTCTCCCTCCTGCAGTTTCTCAACTTTTATGCTTTGGACTCAGTTTGGCATTTTGCTGAAATTATCCTCAGCATTAAGTATTATAACTGTGAATAAGGATCTCATTTCTTCTATCATTTACATGTTTCCAAGTTTTTGTCCTCTATATCCACATTTTAAAAGAATGCTAATAGGACTACCTGTCAAGAAATGTTACATTACTGCTTCTGTTCTTAGGTAATTTACATAAATTATTTTTAAGCATTACTTTAAATAAAATCCTCCACAGGAGCATAAAATTAAAGTTGGAATGTAGTTCAGTGTGAACAGTATTTATTACTGTGATTATACAGGCAATTGGATGAAGCCAACGTAAGTCATGTAAGACTTTCCCACCTTCCCTGTTCTGTATTCCTGGCAGATATGGAGGAAGGAGAAGAATATGTCTCTGAAGTTGGAGTCATTGGCTGTATCTGCAGCGTCTGACAGACGCGGCCTCAGGCTACTCTCTAGCCCAGCCTCACCTCTCTTCTTTAGGGACACTCTCACAAGCAGTCAGATAGCACCTTCTCCGGACCACATGGGTTCCAAGTAAGGAGCTGAATAGTTAAATTAGCAGGTACCTGAACGGAAGGTAGTTGTGGATGGAAAGCAGGCTGGATACAAAGCATGTGGCCCTCGTGGCTATGCCAGAGGCTGCTCTTTCAGTGCTGTGTGGACAGAGCGAAGATTACAAGCATTACTGATTTTTATGTAAAATAAGAGGTTATTGTTAATATGCAGGTATGAAAGTCATCTTGTTCTATTACCTAGTTACAAACCTTTCCAACAGAACTGATGTGCGTCTCTGACAATTTAAATTTCATGGCAGTGATGCATATATTGATAGTTTGTATTGTCAGTGAGAGTCAAAGGAGTGGTTACAACATGTACAATGTGATTTCACATATCAGTGTTTCCCAGGGGTCACATTAGAGTTATGTATTATGCATAGCCATCACTTGCATTAGAACAGCAACACTGATTCTGTGGTAACCAAAGATTTTATATCTGTGTACTTAGGCTCTTAAGTATAGTTAGCTAGCTAACCAGTGCTGATATGAACTCTGGTCTTATTTATGATATTTCCTTTCATAGCTGACAGATTGTGTAAATAACATATCTCCTTCTCCCATCCTTTTTGTCCCCCATGTCCCCATGCAGTGATTTTCACTACCAGTTGTGTAGTAATGCATTGTCTTAGTTTTCCGTTGACACAATAGCTATCTGCTTTTTTCAGCTGAACCAAGACATTACTTTGCAAAGATCTGAACACATTTGTAATCAAGCTGAAGTATTGGAAGTTGTCTCTTGATAGACAGTTAGCCCAGCTGCTCAGAATAGATTAGTTCAGACATCAAATCTCCTTTCACATGTTTGAAGTTCACAATTTCTCTTCCATAGAACTAAATTAGAGTGGCAGAGGAGCAGGCAAAGGAGTAGTTGTAATCTATGAGGTCTAGTATTTTGCCCAGCAAATTTAAAGGAAATTCATATTTTACTTTTTTGCAGAGCTTGTTGTATCTGTAACTGCCCAGATGCAACTACTTCGGAAAAGCTTGTTGCTGCATGCCTGCTCTTATCTTTATACTGTGACTATATTTATGTAGTGAGTTTTTTTGGTCTACCATAAAATTAACTAAAGATGTCACAGTGGCAATGAGATAAAAGTTTAGCTGAGCTGAGATCAAACATCCGATGTCAGTTGTCCTCCATGCAGGAGACCAGGAGAATTATTTAGAATNCCGGCTCACCACACTATTCCTGATCCAGGCCAGGATGCTGTTGGCCTTGCCCCCCTGGGCACACTGCTGGCTCATACTCACCTGGCTGTCCACCAACACCCCCAGGTCCTTTTCTGCTGGGCAGCTTTCGAGCCACTCTGCCCCAATCCTGTAGTGCTGCTTGGGGTTGTTGTGACAACATTTATGTATTTTATTTATAACTAGCCTGGTTTTCTAACACTTGGGTAGGCAAACAGGTTTTGTGTCATTAAATTTGTTGCTTATATTTGTCTTAACACTCTTGGGATTGTCTTTGATTTTGAATGTCTTTGTTGGTGGGTTGCATAAAATAATATATAAAATAATTATTTATTGGTCATGGTTTATAAACTATGGTATGTGACCTTGAAAAATGACTTTGAACAGCTTCATATATTGGCTCACAGTTGAAATGCTCTACCAAAATCAAGTATGGGTACAACCTATTTCAGTATCATCAGAACTTCAAGGAACTTCTAATTTATTCTTTTCTTTATCTTTTTTAGGAGTTCGTTGTGCTGTCCAAGAGTTTGATGAATGACCCCATTATGAAAAGAGAAATTGTAACAAGGGCCAAAAACTACGTGAAGAAACAGCATTCATGGGAAAGTGAAAGAAAAGCCTATCAGGATCTTGTTCTAAGACTCCAGTGAACTGCAACACTATGGTTGATACCCAGCAGTCTATGTAGAAAACTTTAATGATGGATATGTAATTAGATTTGGGTTTCTCTTGGTTTCTTTTTAGAAGAGATAGTAAGACATGTTATTATTCTATTCAAACATACCAACAACAAAGGAGTTGGCTGCTACTTCAACCTGTCAAATTTATCTAACACTGTCTCTAGTGTACCAATTCATCTCAGAGTGGTATCATTTTGTAGGATCACATAGGAGAAAAATACTCCTTGAGCAGACACAAAATTTTTTGTTGTTGTACAGTCTCAAGGGAAGGATGATTTCTTGTACACAGTGGAGCACTTCATCACATAGAGCTTACATCAAATGTTCTGATCATGTTGTATCCTAACCAAACTGCAGTAGCAGTTTTCTTTCCAATTATACCAATATGAATGTATTCCAGTTGATGTGACACACACATCTATGTTCATAAAGCCAAGATTAGTTATGTAAACAGAGTATAGCATTATTAAGATGAAAGCTTTCTTAAGACTGAAAGATCAACATGTCTGTTGACTGCATAATGATCAGGGGGCCAAAAAGCAAACGGGTTGTTGGTACTTGGGGAAAGTGAGGTGTATAGAGCTTGTTTTGTACTGCCCTCAAAGTACCTGACTTGCTTTCTGATTAGCTGATACAGCCAAACTGTCCTGTGCCTGCATTTTCTCTTGGGTCCTGGTACTAGAGTAGGACAGTCAGCACAGCACCTGACAGAGATGCTTTGTTACATAAACTACCTCTTAGTTTGCCACTTTCTTTGGTACCTCTGTGATTTACTTATTTACTAAAAGATTTATGAGAGCTGTAAAAAGGGATGAAGGGGAGGTGGGAGGTATTTTCAGTTTACTAGGTATTTTGGTACTGTTCATTCTCGTTTGTGGCTTTCAGGATATATTGTAATATACTGCATATATTTTGAAGTGAGACTTATGTGTGCCTGAAGTCCATACTAATAATTCCTGCCAGCCCAATGATTATGGACATATCTTTGAATCAATAATTGGTCATCAAAGGACTTACATTTATAGAAAACAGAAAAGGTCATATTTTTAACTACTTGTTATTAGGAAAATCTGTTTGCTCTGTATAGGCTTGATCCTGCCCCAGTGAGAACCAGTGAGATGTTTTCTATTGATTGGAAAGGCTTCTATGCCAGACTTTTCTTTGTACTATTGAAGTTCACTGTTTATTTTAAGCTTTCCTCTTTATTTTTAATGTTTTGTACCTGTTGGGATGGTAAGCAAGAAAGTAATTTGAATGTCATATATTGACTTCTCCAAAATATTCCCCCTTTTATTGTAACAGGCTTCTGCTCAGCATTGCCTTCAATAACACAATCCTTAAGGGAAAAACTGGCCTAATTTGAAATCCAATAATTGCCACATTCCCTGTTGAGCACATTTTTCCTAATTATTTCTGTCATGTTCTTTGACATTCTGGGATGTAAGTACCTCTGTGCTAGTTCTCAGCATACAAACCACCAGCCAACATCTAACACTGACCAGTTTCAAAATCTGCAATGTAATCAGCCTGTTGGTTTTTCCCTGCTGTCTCAGGAGAAGACACAGTTCTTTGGCCATTTCCATTACCAGTGAGGCCTCTCAGGGAATTGCAGTGTCTCTTTTGGCCACAGTAAGGTATATACTACAGGAAGAACCCCTACACCTTGGATTTTCAGCACGGCGTACGTGGTATGGGACCTTTATAGGCAATAGGGGAAAAAAGGCCATTTATAGTTAAGTCAGCGAACTGCAGGGAGTCCTGTTCCTCTCAAAACATCTTCTTGCAGATCTCAAAGATCTTCCCTGCCCATGTATCCCTGATAATCTGCTTGTTTGGCTTTGATCCTTAGCCATTCCCCCACCCTCCTCCTATAGTATTGGTTGTCTTCTGAGAAACACAGATTATTAAAAACAAACAAATACATAATGTGGGATAGACATCTAAGCATTGAGCTAATGGTAAATTATTAGTAATAGTAACAATTAGAAAGCGTTTTCTAAAGCGTAATATATTTATTACCAAGCCTCAAGCAACTAAATACATTGATCTGGAATTTGAGCTATTTCCAGCAAAACAAAACATGTTCAAGTGATAAATTCTGCTACACCCTCAGAATGTAATTAACATATGATTTTTCAGGCTGTATTTAATCTATAAATATGAAATCTGCATGTGGGAAACAGCATGCTCATTTGCATGTGATAATACCAGAAGCACAAACAACCCTTCTGCAATATATGCATTAAGAAAAAAAAAAGGAAAACAACCAAAACAGTGGTGAGCTCAGTCCTCAGGACTGTTTTACAGTCATCAAACGAGGCAGCGTTCATCAATCAAGGGCATTCAGCTTTGATATCATTTATCACATGGGCTTCTGTTCTGCAACATGAAGCCTGTCTGTTAAGGCTAAAAGGTTGGGGCAACAACTGGTAGGGAATTTCATCATAATAAATTGCTATTGAATTTATGGTTTAAATTTCATTCAGTCTTATGCTCCAGGTCCATAAATATTCAATGAGTTTTGTAAGTCCTTGTAAAGAAAATATTAGACCCATGCAAGCAATTTTAGGTATAATTATCTTTCAAGCAACTTCACTCAAATGGTTTTACATTTAAGAATAATCCTTTTGTTGTCCTGCAGCCCTAATTACAGTATTTATCTTCCCCCTCCAAAGCCCCATTTCTTATCCTAGCAGCTTTTTAAGCAAGGCACACCTCGATGAAATACAGATACAGCTCCAAAAATAGCACTACTTCTGTTCGCTGGAAAAACCTGCATTGTGCATTTACCCCACAGCTAATTCTGTATTTTAAGACCTTGAAATGTACTGTTAATTAATCCAATTACATGCATTTTATTTTGCAATTAATTCTGCCATTGAATCCACAGGAACTGAATGAAAGCAGTGGACCTGTACAATGGGTAGTACTATGCTGTTTCCTTTCTTGGCACGATTACTTCAGAAGTGGAGACAATTTGGTAGTGTGTGGCAAAACCCAGCTAGAGCCTGTGATGTGTGGAATGAGAGCTTCCTGAATTAGGATTTCATTTTAATTAACCCAAAAGCATACATATTCCAATTTTTAGAGTTAGTTTCTACATTCCTGTTACAGACTTAACCAGTATATGCCCTAAGAACACTGATACTGAGTTAAGTCTTCCCAGCTTTGTCTGCTCCCAGGCAAAACGTTACTGTTGGCTTAAACCAGTGAGGATTTACCAGCTCCCACCTCTGCAGTCTTGGTTCTGCTCTTCTCCCCAGGGAGCGGAGCCCACGCTGCACTCCCCTCCACTCCTCCCGCTGGGGAGAGCATCAATGGGCAACCACCCCTACCCCGTACAAGGGTCTCATTAGGAAGCACAGGGATCTTCGCTACCTCAAGCAAACACAGAATTTGTCAGACTCCTGTCCTTTGCCAATAGCGCGATCAACAGCTGGCGCTGAACCCCAGCCTTTGCAAAACAGATTGTACTGATCTGAACTGGTTTATCTTACCAAGAACCATGCCGCCTTAGAGGTAGACTATACAGTGAGCATGGAGGGATTTAGATACACATCTCTAAGGATTTAAAGAAAATAAAAGTTAAACTTTTCTGTTTGGACTCATCACAGCTCACTTTACAAATATTTAGAGTAGTTTAGACTTCACAAATCATGAATGAACAAAAAGCCGTGGAGGAAGGAACGAGAGCATGACTATGGCTGTAGGATATTAGCACTTTCTTTCAGTATTTCGGAAGAGACTATATCTGAGGAGGCCTTAGCTCCAAAAATAATTAAAGTGACATGGCATTTAGACCACTGAAATTTGAAATTCAGCTTTTGGACACAGCAAGAGTTGACTGTTAGAATCGTTATCAGGGCTGCCAAGGTTTGCAGGCCTCCTGCATGTTCAGCCATGATCGCTTTGGTAGCTTGGCTGAGTCAACAGCTTAATTCAGAGCACTTTGGGATGCCACTTTGGGATTCAGAGCCCTTTGGGATGCGATTTGCAGTCTGAGGCTGACCGTTGTGATTTCATGTTCTAACAGAACCTCAGAGATCCAAATTAGCAAAAGGTAATTTCTTGGTGATCTCAAGGAAATTAGTTTTGATGTTTTGCTTTTAACTTCCTTGACATACCAGAACTTAAAGACAACTTTCAAAAGAAAGTGTTAAATTATATATCTAAGGTTTAAAAGTATTTGTGGTCCTTGAGCAAATCATTTACCATCAACTTATCCTGAGTGTTAAGCAATCCAAACACCTGTAAATGCTACCTGTATGTTTAATGAATGCACAAGTACATCAGACTCCTTTTTTCAGCATATTTTCTCCTGTCTCTATTGGGCTCATAACCCCTTCTGTCCCTTTCTCCCTTCGGTCTTTTTAATCTTTTGGTCAAGAACCATTCCACGTGAAAATAAAGAAACAGTTTTGTCAAAGGCTTGGCAGAGGAGATGGGTGCTTCCATGTGGAAATCAATCATTTAATGGCTCAGTGGGATCTGAGCATTTTTTTTCATTAAGTTGTCCAAAGTAATTTCATCACTCCAGAATTTATTTCACTTCCACCCTCCTCTGGCTGGTTGGTCCAAGACCAGTTCCTTTAATGTTTGAAACTTAAATCCCGTGTAAGAGCAGGTCTCTACAGCCTGAGCTGCGACTACCTGGGATCTCCTTGCACGTGTCCCAGTATCCTAGATCCCATGGGTACCTTGGATTCTGCCTGACATAGCCAAAGGAAAGGTTTCATTTTCCAAAGTCTTAATTGCATTTAGAATTTTAGCATAAAGGATCTAATATTAAAAAAAAAAAAAAAAAAAAAGATTTATGGTCACCAATATAAGAGAAAACTAAGATAAAACCAGGATTTCTAATTTTTTTTAAAAAACAATTCAAATTTTCTAAAAGGGTGGATAGTTTTTATGTGCAATTTAATCCTCTTTAAATGAACCATATTTTCATCAAGTAACTACTTCATGTCATTCCTATGACATCTAATTTTATGTATTAAATATTGAGGGCACTTGAAATCTTTCATCTTTCCAAAAATGTAGGCCAGCATTTGTTTTGTCCAATGCCTGAAAAATTATTCTAGAAATTCATTTCCCCTAGAGCATTACCATTAAGCTAATTTGAAAAATTTGTTCAAAATTAAACGATACATTTTAATAAGAACAGCAGAGAACATCTGGTTACTGAGAAATCACAGTTGTGGCCACTCGACCTGAAACAGCATTTCAAAGACCCCTGCAGCACCCTTTAACCCTTCCTACTCCAGAAGCAAGTTGCAGCACCTCTTTTATGGTATTTTAGTATGCTTCTTACATTGCAACTTCCATTCTTGTGTACTTCAGCACAAATCTCCTTAAGACAGAAGTCCAGCTATAACTATAACCTTGCTAGATAGAGGTCACTTATTCCATTTGATTCATTCAAGTTATATCAGGCATTGAAAGCAAATGCCCCCGTACTGCTTCAAAAACTAATCCCCACCATTGAAAAGTTGTGCTGTTATTTTACTGGCTTTAATGAAGTGAAGTGAGTTACGGAATCTTTAGTTTAACTTGAGTAATATATCAAAAGCTTATATGCTTGAGCATGACCTTTGTTGTCTCTTACAGCCTCTTAGCTTCTTTCCTAACATTTTTTTCCTTTTATAAACATGCTTAAGCAAGAAGTCACCTGAAATCACATTTAAAAAAATACATAAATTCCTGCTTAACATGTGCAAGTGTTCTCACCTGGCATCACCCCAGCAGAGCGGGCCTGGGTCACTGCAATAATTGGGGTGCTTCCCAGCGGCAGTGCTGAGCCACGCTCTGGCACTCGGGCTCAGGGCTTTGGAGGCGAGAGGAGGCTGCCAGCCTGCTCTACAGCTTTTAGCACAACACTAGAAATAATAAATACTATCAGAAGGAACTACTGCGTCTACACTCCCTATTTATGTACCTGGTACAATCCAGCAACAACAGTTATTTGAAGAGCAAGGTGAGGCTGTAAAGGTACCACACTCTAATGAAGTAGTAGTGCTCTCAAATATTGGCACAAAATATTGGCACTTCAGTCCCTGTTTAGAAGTCAGCTGCTGAAATCAGAGAGCCAGAGTGTGTGACACCAGCATGCTGTTCCTCTCGCTCCTGGAACAGCGTCAGCAACTGTTGGATTGCAAGGTGCTATCTGACGTGAACAGAGGCATTAAAGGCTGGCTCACACTTTGTAATGTGGTTTAAAATAAGTTAGTCTCAGCCAAGCATTAGTGACGCTACAGATATTTACAGACTGCGCTGCAAGTCGGGCAAAAAAGTTGCATCTTTTTTCTGTATGGAAGTAGAGCAAAGTAAGAGGCAATGGGAAATTTAGTACCCATTTTCTGGAATAGGAGAACATTAGTGTTACATGTTCTGAATATTCATCATCTTTTAATACCATTTCACTCTCTTTTTGATCTCAGTATGACCCTAGTAATGATTCTGCTCTGAACAGTTTTAAAGTCTTTCACAAAGCCTGTAGCTGTAGGTTTTGTATTTCTTTTTTCTTACTGATTACATCTCTTACTGCTGTAGCCTTGGGAAATGCTGCGAGGTGACCCTGGAGTATCATGCAGCTAGTTACCTGGTGCATCTTCCATCCTTTTTAGTTACTTTTCTGTAGCTTAATGAGATCACTTTTCTATGGCCTCCACTCTTAAAACATTTGTGCCTGCATGTCGCTTGTTTGAATAAACCATCAGGATGTGTGTAAGCTTGCACGGGGGAAGTCTCACAGCCGTCATTGTTAAGGTAGGATTGTTCCACACCGAAGCTGCTTCTGTCCTTTTATCCCGCTGCTTGCTAGGCTCAGATTTTGCCGACAGGCAGCTCGGCAGCAGGACTGACTCACCTCACCAGCCGGGACGTGGGATGCCCTTTGCAGCCATGGTCCAAAGCACGGGGCACTTTGTACTGCTGAGGAGCGGGAGCTGTAGTCATGGCCCTGGACACACAGGGAAAATGATAAATGAGATGGGAAAGTCATCCAAAGCAAAATAAAAGAGGTGTATCCTCAACCCTTCTCTCTGCTAAGCAGAGGAAGCTTTGAAGGATTATTACTGTCTTTCAAGAAGTTTGCATTTGTTTTGAGGATAAGGAGAAGACCAATTTGTAGATCTATAATTCCCTTCTCCAGGGTGAGACTGCAAACCAAGGACTTGTTTTTTTTTCTTAGAGGTGCCTTTTAGACTCTTTATTCCGTGAGGCCAGGATCTCCTGATGAGCGATGGCTGCAGATGCCTCTACGGGCCGCTGCAGAAGCTCCAGCTCCCTAATACTGTTGTAGCACTCGCTTGAGTTTTGCCAGTGCAATGCAATATTGTTCTAAATGTCACATCAGGAGACAACAGAGCAGACTGTGTGACTGAACTATTGTGTGGAAGGGAACATAGCACACAGCAAGTCATTCACTGGACTAGAATAAATCCTCTGGTCCTGGACTGTGATCTCCCTGCAGCCCAGTGAAGCAGTGATGGGATTTTTGTTGAGGCTGAATGCAAATGCGTGTTCATAAGGATGAGGCTGAGACTGCTGAGCCCAACTGCTTTCATGCCAGGGAAAAAAAACTTCATCATCCAGCTGATCACACTGTAAGATCTCAGCTTCATCAGGCTTTAAATGGAAGGACCAGTTAAAGAGACTCAGTCCCTGTTGTCACTACTGTCCTACCTCATGCTGCAAACACCTGTAAAGTTAAATCCCATTTTTAAACAGCAAAAAATTGATACTCAGGTCTGTAGCTTTTGAGCAGCAGTCATTAATTCTCATGGATGGCTCCTATTTATGTGTCATTTAATGTCTCCAGTCCCAGCCCCAGGCAGTTAATTGAACCAGTAGATTAAAAGCTGTGTAACTGAGATGTGCTGAGGTTCAGCTGGCACCTGTAGTTGATGGGCAGCGCAGGGGAAAATGGGAAGGTTTCATGAAACACCTCCAGAGAGGGCAAATTCCTGAATATGCACTTTAGAGGCAAAGAACAGCTGAGGGTGACAAGCCTGAGCTAGTCTGGCAAGAAGGGGCAGTGGCAGATTGCAGTTGGTGCCAGTGATGGACACACACAGTAGCTCAGCTGGAGAGAGAGAGGGAACAAGCTTTTAACCTGCCTGCAAACAAAGAAGTGGACGCAATCTTGGACCCATGAAAGAGAAATTAAGCCTCAGCAGGGGAATTTCTGCATCAAGACAAATAGTCAGGAACTGATTTCCTCCCAACTACTTTATGGTTAGCAAGATTAATCTCACCTTCATGTGAGGATGTCATAAATACAGAAAACTTTTTGTCCATATTTCCTTTATGGTCAGTGGACAGTCCAGACTTCACCAAAATTATAGTGCATCAATGCAACCTTTGGTGAGGATGATCCACCAACTGAAGGTATTTGTCTCCACTGAAAGGAGGGTGAGACCTTTCCAACACCCACATCTCAGTAAGATAAATTACACCCCAAATTCAGTTAGAGACTTTCTGAGAAGAGGTTCGGAACCGGAGAACAGAATCTCTTTATAGACAAGTCCCTGAAAGCGGAGCCACAGGGACTGGATACCCTGGGAGCGAGACAGCTCTGAAAATCCTTGTGAACTCTGCAGACAAAACCAGCATCCCACACACATCAGGTGTGCAGGGTTACTGCTCACCTTTAGGACAGCAGTGAAACACACCGCAAATATCTCAAAGTTTCTCATGCTCTAGGCTGGGCAGCTGTGTGGTAGGGGGTACAGCCATCCCAATAGCAATGCTGTGTGTCCACCCAGCAAATGCAGCTGCACAGCACGAACAGTGGGAATGTGCCCCAGGCTGGACCATTTTTCCCATCCACCACAATTTGTTACTAAATTTTCTGTATTTTTAAACATTTAAAACTATTAATATATGCATCATTTTTGCTATAACATTTGTGGAATTAAATACAATCCAAATGCTTTATAAAAATTAACAATAGTTGACTTTTAATAGAAAAAAAATCTTGTTTTCCGAATCACAGCAAAACAGGTTTCTACTTTAAGCAAAGAAAACATGACTGCTTGATCTCAAATCCCACAGAAACCTGTATCCATCCTTAGCTTTGCATAATGCAGGTGTGTAAGAGTCAGAACATAATTATTGGGACCTTCCTAAGGTGTTAGACTGGATCACCTGATGTGAAATGCATTCCTGCTCCTGACAACTACAGTTGTGAGACAAACAACATGTGCATGCAAGGACTTCCATTAATGTGTCTGGATATTGGAAGATTTCCAGGAAGACAGAAACTTAATCATAAGAAGCGAAAAAAGACAGAAAGCCTGGAGACGAAGGTGGTACTTTTATGATGCTCTTTCAGAAACTGTCACATAACATAGATGCTGTTCTCCCCAGCATCTTCTTAGTTGTGTCTGTAAATGCATGTCTCCCTGTTCCTATCTATTTTTGGTAAGGCCAAAAGTCCCCCAGAGCACTATAATTATCTCCGCCAGAAATGTCATAAGAGTTTACAGTTGAAGTAGGTGTCTGCCCAGAACAGGAAAATCAGGTATTTATTAAAATTAGGGAGGTATTAAAACCAAGTTCCTGCACACTGTTTTCAAGGGAAGATTTGGGATGCACTAGTGGGAGAGATTTGTGTAGCATCTCTGCTTTAGAAAAGAAGAGAAAACAAGTCATATTATCCCTCTGGGCTTTAACTTCAAGCCATTAAGGATTGAGCAGGATAAACTTATTTTAAGTAAAACCTTGTTGCCTTCACCTGATGGAAGGGACAAAAATAAATGAGCCCTTTAATGTCAATGCAATAATGAGGATACACTGGTGATGCTTTGTTTATTGCCAGTTTTCCCTGCAACAGGTTCCAGGGTTAGAGCCTTCTGCCTAGTAGTCTGAAATAAGTGAGGTTTTACTTTTAATGAGAAAAGTCCAATTGTGTTATGGCAGTGTTAAAATTCAATTACACTGAGTTTTAAGTGTGACTGAGTATCCATATACACAAGAAGTGAAAAAACTACATGTTCAACAACACACGTCAACTAGTAGTATCTTGTTACAAAATGTTAAAAAAAAAACATTAAAGAGAATAAGCCTTGCAAAGACATTTTGGAAGGACATTAATGGCTTAGACCTTGCGTTCACAGTTGGGGAACGCAGAATACCAAATAGATGCCAGGCTACAAGCAGCTTTTGTGTGGTTCTTTGCTTTGAGGTGCTAGGGCTTGATTTTCAGTGGAAATCCCATCTCCAACCCATTTTATTAAGAATATTGGCTGCATGGTACACCTCTGAAATCAAGCCTTTGTGTCATAAACTAGGCATTTTGACTAACTACTTCTTTAAAACCGAGGATTTAAAAATGTTCCATCTCTTTAGTTCCCCTGTATTTTTCAAGACAACAGAAAATTCAGAGAAATCCAGATTTTGCAGAAAAGAGCTATCGTGACAAGTGCCCCATCATTTATTCATGACACCCCTCGACACGTAACCCCAGAGTGAAAGGCTCCGTCTCTGGCCTTGGCTACACCGACTGCCTCCATGGAGCAGGGTATAACTGGGCTGCTGCAAAAGCTGGAACTACCCATTCACCAAGGAAGTAGATTAACGCCCTAAGCCACCAAATAATTTCCATTGTGTATATATGCAACTGCATGAGCAAAATACCCATCTTTTGCGGCATATTATGCTCCATTATTTTTGTATACAATAGTTCTCTTGGCATTAGTACTAAATGAACAGTAAATTCATTTCATTTGAAAGACTAAACAAATGAGCACTAACAATGAGAATAAATCAGATTGCTGCAGTACTTTCAAGTAGCTAGTAAAAATAATATTTTAATCAAATGACTCAGCTGTATCTGGGAAGGTTAAGGCTGTGGCTCAGTATTCTAATGAGGAAACACACAGAATTATTCAAAACACACAATTTCATCCCCACCGCTTGACTTGGATTAAAGCAGAAGATGGCAGTCTGAGCTTCTATCCCTACTACCAAGTAGAAGCCACCAACAAAACCAAGGTTAATGGAATATTCTGAAAGACAAGCTCTTTAGCAGGAACACTAACATATAGAAATGCTATATAAAAATAACTATGGTCAGACTGGAGTGGTTTACTCCAAAATAAAGAATTTTTTAGTTTACCCCAAAATGAAGAACAAGCCCACATTTAAGACTCCAGAGTAGCGTTGGTGAGCTGTGAGTTCAGCTCTTGCCTGCAGCACGGGCTGCCTGGTGTGGCCCAGCTCGCGCAGGAGGTGCCCCTGTTTCATGGGAACACTGCTAGGCAAGAGTAACGGCAAAGTCTGAGCCACTCCAATACGATGATGCTGAAAACCAAAGTGAGCGCTGCAGGTATCACTGTTCGGATTGCTCTGGGGCAGCTAGAATTAGAATTTAGCACTGAAGGATTTAGCACTCACTGAAGTCTGTGGGAAGTGTACTTCAGTGAACCGTGTCAGGCCTTTTCATGGGCAATGAGCAATACACCATTTGAAACGTATTCTCATTAACCTCAGTGAAATGAGAAATAGTGCGACTGCAGTCTGTGCACTTGCATTAGATTAAAACCAGTCCTTAGCGTGCCTTATAGATATAACATGGGTCTTATTCAAAGGAATTAGAGCTGAAAAAGAGCTGAGGACATTATTTTTTGCTTTTTTTTTCTACAGCCAGCCTTACCCAGAGATGGTCAGATTATTTTTTTGAGACTAAAAGAAAGCACCATGGTCATCTAATTCAAACTCCTGGAGAGCAGAGACCTGACTTCCTACATCCAGTCTGGTGGCAGCACCTGAACCAGAACATTGCTTCCAGAAATAAGTCTAAAAACACCAGCGATAAACCTGTTGCAATCTTTGGTGACTTCTTCCCTCACCATAAGAGACTTGCTTCTGCTCTGCATTTATACAGCTACAGCTTCGCACTCTGACGGTCATGTCTTTGCCTATGAATTTAAAAGTCTGTTCAAATTTATGTTCACCACTGAAGTACTTACAGGTCGTGATCAAAGCACCACATAAGCTCCCTTCGATAGATGACATGGACTGTGCTCTCTGACTCTCTCTCTCTCTGAGATGTTTTCCAGTCTTTTAGTCATCCCCCTTTCTGAATCCACTCCAGTTCCTGAGCCAGCGTGATTGGGAGGCAATGGCTGGAGCAAAGAGGAAGATCATGTCCTACACTTCTGAAAATGTTTAACTTCTAACTCCTTTTTGCTGCCCAATACCTGCTAGAGGCTGAAAATTCAAAAAAAGGTCGTTAAAATCATCAGGTCCAACCGTTAACTCACAACTGACAACTCCACCACTGAAACATGTCCCTCAGCCCCACATCTAGATGTCTTTTAAATACATCCAGGGATGGCGACTCCACCACTTCTCTGGGCAGCATGTTACAGTGCTTGGCAACTCTTTCAGTGAAGAAATTTTTTTCTAATATCCAATTTAACCACTGGGGAAAAAAATAACCTGGGAAGAATTTCCTGGGCTCTGTTGTACAAAACATCCAACTGCTCACTGCAGAGTTTGAACTGCTGAGCCAAAGTCTACCCCTTCCCTTGGAGCACTTTGCAAGCCGCACCTGGGAGGAAAGCTCCCTGGCATCCCTGGCAGCTCCGACAAATTCTGCGATGTCAGGAAAACAGCAGGCCTTGAGGAAAATGGACAGGCTGTGTCACACCAGTCTTTCTTCAGATCACAAGCACTTGGAACATTAAAAATAATAATAAAAAAGTTTCTATTGCATCTGTGAAAACACTGAAAGAGGCGAGAGACTGTAGTTCATTTTTCAGTGCTAGTAAGTAGGTTTTTATATATCCTGTCCTCTTCTGCATATCCACATACTGTCTGTAAAGCTGTATGTCTTTTTATTTGTTCAAGACTTAATTGCTCCGAGTATTTACTGCCCATCTCTACTATGCACAAATGATGAGTTTCAACCTAGTTGTACTCATTTTTTTGGAGGGGAGGGAGGAAGGGAGGGAATCCTGAGATCAATAAATCAAGTTAAATAATTCATAGCTAGCCCTTTTAATAGAAAGCAAGTCTATTCCCCCACCTCCCCACACCCTATATTGTTGTTGTAGTATTATCTGTGTGAGCCAGGCATTGGCAAGGAGATGGAAAAAAAAAATGACAGGACACTGTAAGAGAATATAATGAAGTGGTTCTAAATATTGTATCAAAATAAATGAAATGAATAATGCAAGAGCTCATTCCAGGTCCCTTTTACAACAATAACTATTGTGTGAGCAGTACATCCGAGGAGATGGGGACAGATGGATGAATACAGAGGTGCCACTCCAGCACATTACAGAGCAGGGAACAATGGGCAGCCTGAATTGCTGTATTTAATTTCAGTAATTCTTTGAGTCCAGATACTCAGGAAGAAAATAGCAGGTGGTAAAAGAGGAGGAGGAGGAATTATCGGCCTTACTGATCTCACTTAACTATTTTTCTTCTGGTTAGGTCGAAGGAAAACATGCTGATTGCATGTCTCCAGTGTGAGCCACGGTGCATTCTAAGCAGCTTGGTGACAGTCGTCAGCAAGCAGAGTGGCTGGCCTCCCGCTAGGAGGAAGGCACTCGCTTGGCCCTTCTGCTCACAAATTATCTGCCTTTTAATAAAAAATATATGCAATAGCATTAGAAACAGCCCCGAGCCAGAACACCGGGCCTGCCCTTGCAGTGCTCCCATCGCAGCCCGCTCTGGGCCCGGCGCCGGCAGCAGGGACACCTGGCCTTACCTTCAGCCCCCGCCCTCAGTGGGTTCCCTCCGATGGACCTCCTGGGTTTGCTGCCCTCTGCGGAGACCCCAGAGCTCGGCACGGCAGCAGGGGTCCTTGCCAGCGTCCTGGTGTTGCAAATGTGGCTGCTTATTTGTAATCCCTTGTTTTGTGCAGATAAGGGACCATTATTTGAACCCAGAACAAAGCCCAAGGGTCAGATGTTGACATGTTACCTGTTCTCAACTTACTGTGCTTTCCTGCCACTGTCAATAGCTAGGGGATGCTTGCTATTCCTTGGCTCTTTGCAAAATACCTTTTTATTTCCTCTCTTTATATGAAGAATCCTTCACACTAGTACTACCTTTCTGGGAACGACATGAACACATGCACAGTGCTATCAATAAACCTTTCCTTCAAGCTTGTTTTAGCCCCATCCCTACACTTTGTAGTGTTGGCACAGTAAAAGGCTTCCCAGCCATCCCCATTTGGGCTTGGGGACACAGCCAGGACCACCGCAGCACCTTTCCCCAGAGGCCACCGTTGCAGGAGCACTGGCGACCAGGAGTCAGGGCACAACAAGTTCCTACCAGTTGTGACAGCCAGGAGCAGGGACATTAGAGAATCAGGTGGGGAATCAGCAGCAAAAGCCATTACAACTGTTACCATCACTCATAAATGCTCCCCGTGCCTCTGCTCTCATTTTGTCTGACTGCCTATGTTCCCTGTAGGGCTGGCAGAGACAAAACAAGTGGTTGGCACCTACTCGTCCCATCCCCACTCTGCCACCCACGGCAGGCTAAGCAAGTGTCCTTTCCCCCACGGGAGACAGATCCCGTGCCCATCAGTGCTGTCCGTGAAGGCTCTCCTAACCCAATTGCAATCCACTGACAGCTTTACTTGCAAATTCTCTCTCTGCAGAGCGCATGCTAAGAACCTTAATATTCCTGCAGATTCAGAAAGGGGATTTCCAACAAGCATTAGGAAAATTGAACTTCTCAAGGGCTGTCTCAATCTGACAAGCTATTTCTAGCTCTCCAAAGTACAGTAAGTGAAAATATTAAAATGGGGGATGGGGAAGTTGTAGTAAGCAAAAGATGAATTAAGGCTAGAAACAAGGACAGTGTAAGTCTACTTCGCATATACATAAAGCATACATATATGTATATACACACACAGAGAAATACATGAATATGTATTGTTTAAGGCTTCCTACTGCCTGATAATAGAAAATTATGATCTCACACCCTTTGCTTCCATCCAAAGCCAAAGCAGCAGATAACACTAATGAGTGGGGCATTTCCCTCAGAGATTTGTGCTTTGCAACTGCATTAAACATGCCCAAGCACCAGCCCCCTTGAGTAGCAGATGGGGAGCTCGAAATTAAACCAGCCCCTGTTCAGTGAGGCCATTTTCTGTGCCAGTGGGAGCCTGACGCCAGCCCAGGCTCTGGGGGCAGGTGGGGCACAACCCAGACTGGGATGGGGACACGGGGCTCCCTGCAGGTCCCACACCGCTCCTCACAGCTCGCAGCTGCTTTCGGGGTAGGCTGGGCACTCTGCAGGGCACAAGCAGGCTCTTCACAGCTCATGAAGCCCAGAAATGGCAGTGCTTATTACTGCTTCCCTCTTCAACAGGTCAGGCTACAAAATGTCCCCCACGTCCCAGCTTACCTACATCTCCTTCTGCTCCTTTCTCCTCCTCTCTGCTGCTTTGTCTCTTTCCATCATCTGCAGACCTTCCAAGCCCACCCCAATGCAGGGGAGGCTGTTCATAGCGCAGGGGTGAGAAAGTGAACCAGGCTTTCGAGATGTAAGGGTGTGACTGACGGAGGTGAAGGTGATGAATTTTTTTTAGGAGCAACAAAGTGTCACAATTTAGCTGTTCGCAAATTTTTCTGCATTCTGGCATGGCTCTTGCTCCAAAAAAACCCCTAGAAATTATCGCTGGTTTAAGGTCTGATTTGAGTAATGGTGCTCAGCTTGTCTGTCTGTCCTCCCTCTCTGCAGCTGCTTTGTAGCAATCATGCCCAGTAGCCTCACAAATCATATTAAAATTGTGTGAGAAGAGCATCCTCTTCAATTACAGACCTTCATCACTGGTGCTTTAGGAGCGGGGCACACCCGCTCTGTGCTAGACCAGGGGACAAAACAATTAGGGGAGCTGATTAAAATCCTATTGCTCTTCAGAGGCTGCTGTGATTGTGTGAGGGCTATGCAGTGTGATGAAAAAAACCTTTCTGAGCTTGCACTCACAGGCTGCCAAAAATGCCTCTTCAGCAGCATGAATTGGTCTTGCAAATGACGCGTTATTGAGTGCTGTACTAAGGCTACAATCAAGGCTGTGTAGAGAGCTAGGTACAGAGCTAGATCTGATCAATACTTAGGATTTTTCAGTATTACAAAATATTTTGCGTTAAGACATGTTGGCCTGATACTATTTATTTAAGGGAAAAATATAAAAGTGACCAATTTGACCTCGGTATCCTGAATGGCAGAACAGAAGGGAATGCCAAATGCTAAGATCAAAGCTATTGATTAGGCCTGAGGACTGACAAAAGCAAGCTGTAAAAGCTTATTAATGGCAGAGAGGAGCACAGTGATTTGGGGCTTTATGACAACAGGATGGAAAATGGGTGTCCGCAGTCAATCAAAGGATTTGCTGGAGAAACGGGGAGGCATGAGATGCATCTGCACTGGTGGGAGGATCCCACCATGAGCAGAGCACCTGGATGCAGCTCATCCTGTTGGGGAGCACCCCAGGAGAACCTAGGGCAGCAGCAACATCACCTTCCACCAAAGACCGTGGCCCAGCTGTGCAGCAGTGCGGGCAGGGCACAGTCCTGCAGACTTTAGTCTAAGCAAACAATCCAGAAGGTGCAACAGAGAAAGCAGAGATACATGGATCAGCAGTGCTGGGAGAATAAAAAAAGCTCCTGGGGACCAGTCTAGCACCTGCTATCAAGCCCACGTTTCTTGAATAATACTCAGTGAGAAACCCAAGAGCTTGAGCAGCTCTGAATGCTCACAGAGGCAGAGGTAGGTGGTGATACCTGTCAGTTCTGCAGTGTGGCCTCATGGCATAGCACAAGGGTGGAAGAAGGGGTGATCTGCTCAGCGGAACTTCTGATTTCGATGGCTCCCTGACAGGAGGTTGGTCTGTGCCTGGCTGCTGAGCATCACCACGCAGGGATGCAGCTGGGGCTCCCAGGACCAACTCCCATCACTACGTAAGCATGCCCAGACACAAACATGCAGGAGCAGATGCTGAAGACAGCTGGACACATCCAGTGTGTGCTAAGCTAAAGAATGCTCATGGAGAGTATAGCCCCCTTACTCCTATTATTTCTTCTCTGCTCTGTTCATCTATGCTTACTGAGCACAGTAAAATGCTGAAAATGGGACTCTCGCTCATCTTGCAGTTTCCTATCATTAGGGCTGAGCAACGAAGTTCTTTGGATCGGTTTTTAGGTCATTAATATGTTAACTCTCTGTAGGAAGCGCTAATTCAATTACTAGGAACAAAGGTCTGAACATTAATAAGCAAAGTCCTTGTTACACTTCAAAGCTGCAGCTTTATAGTAATATTGGTTTGAGTTCCATCAGGTGCCACAAAATTCAGGTACCACGTAGCTAACCTCCAGCCACCGTCAGTGTGCCAGCACAGCATCAGCCAGCGTTAGAGAAGCATCTGTGATCGCAGAAGGGGAAAATGCAACAGGAGGCCTTATTTGCACCCACTGAAACAAGGAGCAAGCGAGTTCTCGTAGATGGTGCAAACAAACGTGGTTCAGTACTGACTCGTCCCTCCAGGCTCCGGGGGCTGTTTTAAGGAGACAGATGCAGGAACTTGTCATATGTAATCTAACAGCCATCTTTACAACGTGACAGAAATTTCTTAATGAGCATTGGCAGTACATACAAACAGAGTAGCAGTGCTGCTTCTCCAGCCATTAATATTACATACGTGGGCTGCTTAATTTGCTGTTCCTCACAGAGCTGGAGCAGGAAGCCTGCATAATGAAGGATTTGTTGACAGAGGTCTTCATATCAAATCAGCAAAAAGGTAGAAAATGATCCAGTTTCAGGCATACTTGCTTGACTCTTGTAACCTTGGCCCTTCTAACACTCCTGATTCTGGGCACGATGTACCAAGAGCTCTGCTCTTCTCAGGCCCTTATTGATGCCACTTTTGAACTTCATCTATTAAAGCTTTCACCAAGAAGCCAAACAACAAAGTAATACTTCCTAATTTCAGAGGAAAGAGGCATTATTTATGCATGAGGAAGATGATGGCTGTTGGAGACCAAGCACCCATTCAGAAAGGTGCTTAACCATATGCCTAGTGTTAAGTGCATGAGCAGCCACTTCTGTGAGTTTTCAAACAGTGAGAAATGAACTGGAAGCAGAACACAAATCCTATCTCCTCAGCACTTTGCCAGTGATATTCTAACTTGTTTTTGCACTCTCTTGGTCTCCTATTTGTCCCCAGGAAGCAGCTCATCCTGGGGCCAAACAGAGCAGTGAAGAATAGCTAGTCCTGCTACCCCTGCGTGGAGAGCTCAAGTTGGCACCACATAACTCTCCTGTGGGAGACAAGCCTCTCCTGCTTCAAACAGGTACATTATCTTCTTATTACTGATTGTATATGGTAGCCGTTGTACCTAGGCAGTAAGATATGTCACTGCAGTGGTCTAATGCTGTGCATGGATAAGATATGGTACTACAGTAAACATATAGAAATATGTGACAGAGTTCCTGGGCTTTCAAGGACTAAATAAATTCATCTCCAAGAGATTTTTTTTAAACGCTTGAGGTATTTTCTAAATGCAACATTTGGCAGTGATAGCTCCTTGCCTGAGTTAATTCCTCAGTGATGCTTACTGGACTTTGCTTGATCAATACATAAGTGCATCCAACCAACACACTCTCCTAAGTGACACATGTGAAAGACTCTTCTAAGTTGTACTACGGGAGTCCTTTAGCTCTTGCTAAGGATCTTCCACAACAAAGCAGCCCCACAGACCTCAGGGGAATGACAGCAGGCAGCCTTGGAGAAGCTGAACATACACAGAGCCGAACTAAAGTGTCTCCAGTGTGCTCACTTCATTTACATCTCATTCATTATGGAAACAAGGTGTGAAAGCGGTTTCTAGAGCTACTTAGTGAAGTCTGCACATCGTTTTAATACTTATTCTGGTTTTTCAAGTCACTTACCTCCATAGAACTCTTGCTCCAAACCAATTATTTAGCTGCATTGCTCAGACCTTTAATTCACTGGTGCATCAATGCAGCTTGGCCTGTACCACTATCTATTTAAGACTGCTGAAGGGGAAGCTTTTAAAATGAAGAAAGATAGTAAAGAATCAGCTTACCCAATTTATAGGACAATCAAGTTTCTACTCCTCATTGTATTTATGCGTAAAGTCTCTAAAAAGAGACAAACTACATCAGATACATTTTATTTTCTTAACATGCCTCTATCAGTCTATCAGTCTAGCTGCTCACATGAAAAGACTCAAAGATGAAAATAAGGAGGGAACTGCAAAAAGAAAAGGTAATTAGTAAAACTCACAGGAGACTGCTTGCTATCAGCAGGGCTCTTCATCAGGCTCAAGAAAATGCCAATGGGAGCCACAGCTGCAAAATGTTATGTGTATGCAGCATCTAAACACCATCACTGTTTTTATGCTGGGGAGCAGAATTTAGCCCTCTTCATGCGCCAAACAGGATTCTCATCTGATTGCCTGAAACACAGGCTTTCCCCCTTGAGGTGCTTCACAGTGCAGAAGCTCTCACTTAAAAGTCTGGGTCCTGTGCTGCGGGAAAAGTACAAACACACACCCTCAACAGATAGAGAGATACATACAAAAATCTCTACAAGAAGTTGATTTATTCTGCTGTTAGCAGATTAATTAAGAGTGTTTACTAGCATAGAGATGGCCAAATCTACTCTGGCTTCTCCTTGAGCAGAGCTCAGGATCCTGCTCGAGTGACTGTGATACATTAAAGGGTGTGGGGGGAGTGATGTCTCTTCCTAGTTTTGCCATAGCTTTCCTGTGTTACTTTGGGCAAATTACTTTGGTGTTCTCCATGTCAATAAGGAATCCACCTTGCTCAGAGCACTTTGAGATCTATGGACAAAGAGCACTCTAAATACTAGGTATTATTTATTGTATTGCCCTATGGATGATAGCAAGCTGTTAGAGGCAGCAGGGACCTCTGAGAAAGCACAAAGGCATAAATCCGAATGTCAGTATCCTTAGCATTGTAGCTGGCGGCTATTTTGTCCTAGGAGAACATTTCAGTGGTTTGTGCTACCAGATGAACTTGCTGTTAGTTCTTCATGTTCCCCAGAGGCAGCTAACGCAGAAATCTGGATTTACCATAGCAGCTCACTGGTAAAGCAATTCTGACAGCCTGCTCCCAGAGTGGCTTGTACCTGTTCTTTCTGAAGGAGAAAGACTGGCCATACAGTGAGGCTGTAGCAAGGCAACCCTGCATGCATGTACACATCTCATCTGCACAGACTGCTAGCTGAGGTTTGACTGCTTTTACCCTGACCTCCACATTACTAAGGGTAATTCTCTGCAGACACGATGTAGTGATGTGCAAAAAGCACCCAAAATAGCTCCAGACTTGGAGGCAAGACTGTGGGCTGGAACACTGCTGAACCTGCTGGGAGGCTGCAGTGCTTCTCTCCGGCACCAAGGCTGGTCCCCTCACCTGAGCACTCCTCCAGAGCTAGTCTGAGCCCTGAGCTCTGCTGTCCTCGCTGCTGCACTTTGTCCTTGAGCTTGCACAGGACTGGGTAATCCAGGTCTTGATGAGAGGAGCTGAAAGAAAGCAAAGACCATCTGATGTGCAAGTATTGATCTCCAAAGTCTTGGGCACATTTGCCCTAATTGCAGCAACTTACTCTTTTACAATTGTTTTCAAAGGCGTTTAAGCCAAATGTGGATCTTCCCTACTGGACCAAAATCAGAAACTCACATATCAGGCTTTCAGGCTAGAAATATGCAGGTGGGTTTATTTGCAAATGGTTTCAAAGCTTGGAAGGGTGACTTGGTGCAAATACATTTGTAGTATAACATGTTGTCAATGTTCTATCTTCTCCTTGCAGCATGGCACAATGTAAAACTTTGTGACTAGATTGTTCCAAGAGCCTTAACTCACCATTTCATCAAAGGACATGTCTCCATATTGCTGCCAGTCTCTTTTAGGGTAAACTTTCTGACAGTGAAAGGAAAGAGGCATTCAGAGTAGGAAAAAAGATGAAGCCACTAAAATGCAAATTTTATTCACAGTTGGCATGTTTATAAATATATATATATTACATTCTTATAATCTACAGTACATTCTAAATATACAGGGATTCAATCTGTTTGTGGGATGGAGGGTGTGTATTAAACTGAGCAACCTAGATTCAATGACAGAAAGAGACTTAATAATGAAAGGAGGGCAAGGATTGACTCTGGAAAATAAAGGAAAACTTGAAATATAAGCTGGATTTTAGTCAATGTTTTGGCACTTTGCCACTGGTAATTGGAGACTGCTTTTGGACTTCACAAAAGATATAGTGGTTTTAGGGTTGGAGGGCACATTGGATTCAAAGGGTAATCACTGAAATCCTATCATATGTACATCCTTATCAGAGGAAAACAAAAGATAATTATCACCTCTAGGAGAAACAAATGTGAGTTTAGCTGTTCAGGTTTCAATGTTGAACGCACAGCACTCCTCTGTGACCTGTGAGTGCCCTCTAAACGTGCTGAGCAGGGGTCTGAAGAAGCGTAAGCAGAGGAACTGAACAACCGGACCTCTCCCAGGGAAGGGGATAGACAAAGAGGCAGTTGGTGTCTGAGTTCAGCACAAATTACACTTACCCAAGAGAAAATGGCCAACTTTGGTAAATGCAGCATGTAAAGCAAGTACCAGCACGGTATCAAGAGTGTCTGTGCTTGGCGAGAGCACATCGTGCAGAAGCGAGTGTGCACGGAAGGGAAGGAAGAAACCACACACTTCCAAAGCTGACTGATCCTAGTAAGTGCCGGCAGGATACCAGATGGGGAGCACTCCAGGGAAATGTCTGGGAATACAAATTTGAAACAGGACAATCAAATAAAGTGGGCTTTTAAAAATAGCTTGTTCTCTCAAACTTTCCAAAACAGACCATCCTTTATATGAGTGATATTCTGAGTATAGATTATATCTTCTCCTATTTTACAAATTAGGAAATACTGAAAATTGGCTGGCAAAGTTTATTACCTTGGCATCTACTTAAAAAGAGAGTTTCAGTTTTAACTGTATGTGTGTATCCATTCTCAGTACTTGGGAGGCAAACATGCTGGTTTGTAAACAGCCCAGTTACTCCTTTTCCCCCTCCAGACTCTTTGGAAACTCATGACTTTTCAGCTCTGGGAGCTGCTTCACTCACACTGTTGGTTTTTGTCAGCTTTAAATTAATGTTCTTGGATGGATATTCTCTGCATGTGGCTCGAATGACATGCTCTCTTCGTGGATCTATTTATTCTGAGACCAATTTTTTGCTTTTAACCAAAGCTTGCAATATTGAACAGTAGAGCTGTGTGAACTTTGTAATATCCAAACTGCACTGGAGTTTGTTATATTTATTGATTTCCTGGGAAAGCTCAGAGAATGAGATCGTGTTATTTTGCTAGGGTTTTTTTTCATGTTACCATGCATCAAAAAACCACACATCTCTCACTTCCATCTCTGAGCACAGAGAAGACTTGAATTTAAAGAGGTGTCCAGGATCTCTGCTCTCCCAGCTGCTTTTGGGTAGCTTCTTGGGGCTCCATTGAGTTATTATCCACCAGATGATTCCTGTTATCAATACAACGTTTTGCCCCACTACCCAAAATTAAAGGCAGAAGGTGAGTGAAAAACAAACAAACGAATAAACAACAAAAAAAATTCTTTTGTGTCTCATTACACATTTTCATGTAATCTCTCCATGTAATTTTTAAGTTCTTTGCACTCCCCCAGGTCCATATCCTGGCAGACCCATTTAATGTCATCCTCACTACTCATCAAGATTGAGTTGACAGTTGGACACCCATCATCGGAGGAGATGGTGGTAAAGGTGGTGAATTTAACCCGTTTCCTCTTAGAGGTAGGAGAAGTAGTTGGTTCACTTTTCTGTTCTTTCCCTTCAGTGAATGTGGACTCAGTAGACCTAAAAGATTGTCCATTAATATTTTTGGCGGCATTTGTGTTGAGGAGATATTTACTCTCCTCATAGTCCACTCCTCTGTCAATGGCTGTGATGTGTTCATGTTGTTGGGATGAGAAATTTATGTGATTTTCCAGAAGTTCTGTCCTGTTGCTCAGCCCAACCCAGTCATGAGAGTGGCTCATGCCTTCTTGCTCTTCAAAGGGAACTTGTTTGTTTCTGTACTTTAAAGCAAAAGTGACACAATTTATAAGGAAGACCAGAATTGCCAGGCAAAAGACTCCCAGAAGAGCATACATTCCTATCTCCAGATCACTGAGTCCCCTCGGGGTCTGGACTAGGTCATTCTCTTCCAAGTCTCCATTGTTTCTTGGCAGATCCACTTGTGCAGGGAAGCTCGTGAAGTCTACTGGGATGTTCTGCAGATGACTGTCATCATCCAGGAGGCTTTCTCTGTCTTCTTTTTTACTTAAAATAGGCCTTTGGGTGGTAGCCCCTTTGCCTTGCTCTTGGCCCACTGAGGAGCTGTAGTACCAGCCATCGAGGCCAGCTCTTTCCTGCAAAGTGGTTTTCTGACGCCGATCACTGGCATGATTTTCTAGGTGGACACCAGCACCCCTGTATTTACTGTCACTGATGTTAGGGTTGGCATCACTCTGCCCAAACTTGACTTTAATGCTACCACTTCCAACAGCTAGGATGCTCTTCCTTTTGGATTTCTGGCATGATTCACTGATCACCATCTCTACCTTCACCAGTGGCCCCTGGCCTTCTGTCTCAGCAGCAATCACAGGCCCCTTAAATTTGGGGTCATGGTGAATAGAGACAACCTTCTCATCCAGAGATGTAGCCGATAAAGAGAAGTCTTTGGAGTCATAAATATCCAGGGGCATGACAGATCCATCACTGAACTGGATCCAGCAGCTGATGGCTGCTTCCTATAACATATAAAGCAAATATACGCACACTCAGAATAAACATCGAGGGAAATATGTTCTGCCCTGGTTCTATTCCCCCCTCCTCACAAGATCTGTATACCATTTATAACCAGAAAATAAACAAAAAGGGAGAGCAATAAAATTAATACCGTGCCAAGATGTGAAGAGAAATACTAGTTTAAAACATTCATTGATAATAAGATTTGTTTCTCCAAAAGTGCTTAAAGGAGCTGTATCCCCTGGGCTCTGCAGAATCTACTTCAGCACCATAATAAATTGCATGTCAGAAAGCATTATCAGTGACTGAGATAATTTACTGTTATATATTTAAATGAAAAAAAAAATTACATTATTTCTAAAATGCTTAAAATACAAAGTCTCCTCTTGTTACACACAACATAAGTCAAAAAATACCTAATATAGCAATGAGGTTCATACACGGCTCCATACTTTCAGCCCTTGATTTTTGTCTCTCAAATTAAATTTTATACAAGCAGAGGAAACCAATCAGTTGCTTTTTTAGGAAACGGCCAGGGTAATTTTCACGCTTGTTAGCAATTAAAAGCAAGACAATAATTAAGTTTAATCTCATGTCACAATAATGCAGATTGTATACTTCAGAGTGCATGGAGGCTTATGGAATTTAAATGGGACAAAGCTGACTACTAATTCTGTACTTCACATATGTAATGGTGCAGCATTCCTGGGAACCTTGACTTTTGGCTTCTAACTTGTAACGTTTTAAAGTATTCTTAGATTTCAGAATACATGTGCTTATCCATTTGTGAAAATCAGGTCCTCTAAGGACTCTCAAATGGCTATTGAAAATTGTCGCGCTACCTGAAAAAAACTTGGCATTCACATGTAAATCATTTACAGACAAAATCCAGACTGCTCTCCTGGAATCTAATTCCTGCTTATGATGGTCTGACTTGCTCCATTTTGGATGAGATATTTACACCTTATCAGACACTGGAGAATCCACAGCAGAAAGACTCCTGCCTTGATGAGTGGATTCTTTGGTGTCTAAAATGATGTGAGCTCCTGTCTGGTATTTGGGATCATCCTGTTCTGTGAGACAGCCTGACAGACAGACAAACACCCAACCAAAAGATTCATAACCATGCTTGCTGAAAGCGTGATTATAAAAGTCTTATTTCTTTAAATAAGCAGGTTTTCAGACAGATGGTATTTACATTCTAGCTCAACATATACACAGAGAATAAGTATTTATCATTGTGTTTTAAATTGTTTCTAGCACATAGCCATTCACCTGTTGAGATCACGGAGAATACACCTCTGGTTTTTTGGGATTGTATCGTGCATAATCTACTGCCCTGGTTCTGAAATCCTTACAGCTGTAAAGCTCCCTGTACTTCAATGGGAGATTTGCCTCTGTCCCTATTTCAGGACAGAGCCCTAAAACTTTGCTGACACTGTCATAAATCCCAGCTTTGTGTTTATTAATCTTTGGATGTTTCTTGAAGGCTGCACAGAATTTATGTCATCAGCTCTCATCCTCCCACTGTGTTGCTTAAATCTGAATAATCATTTAATAATTTTGCTTCACTTTGCTAATAGGAATTGTGCTCTGAAAATCATGTGCTAAGCAAAGGAAGGAATCAGATGCCTTTCGAAATGGAGTCAGTCCTTGATGGGTGGAGAGTGCATATCTTCTTCACTGGTTTAATACTGACCCGGTGTTGTTCCGACTGTACCCCTGCATCCAGAGAGGGACCCATCTAGACCCCATTTCTGGGAACTGAAAGGTCAGTGCTGGGCAGCATATTGGGACTAAATCCTATCAACCCCAGCTTCTGGGATGATTTCAAGGTAGTTTGTTTAGCTCCCCATGCCAGCAATGAATTAGCTCACTGACCTTACTTCTAGCCACCTGGCATTGATTTCTTAACTCCTGGAAAACTATGGGAGCCTGGTTTTTATCACCCTATAAAGACAGCAGCTCTGCATTATTTCTCATCCTGCATCCCAAGGATAAGACCCTATGACGAATTAAAGTGTCTCAACAGTTGGCCAGATTTCAAATGCACATGCCATGATCATTTACGTTTAAAGCTCAGAACATGTTTAAGTGTTAAAAGCCCAGTGCATCCTTGATGTAAGTCCCAGACTGATGGATTTGGGTTGGAAAAAAAGTTTAGATTTTAAATGTAGACAGAAGCACAAGGACAAATATCAAGCACGGACTGACAAGGACATGGCAAAGCCCTTGGTAACTGTTGGTTCCCTAATAGAGGGACTAAGAATAAAAGGGAAACAAAAATTAGTTTCTGAAATCATGAATCAGGAAATGAGTCAATGATGCTGATTCATATTCTAGTAATGAATCAGAATGAAAGGAATGTTCCCCAACTTCTTAAAACGCTCACAGAAAGTAACTAATAGAAGTAGATTGGCACTACGCAAAACACTTTCTCATTTAAAGATGTGCTTAAAAAGTTGATTTGGTTGCCTGTGGTGGAAGGCTGAACTTGGCAATCAGGTTGGCAATATCTCTTCTGATCTAGTAGGTGCTGGATGGGACAGAAGGGGCGTGTGTATAAGGGGACTGCTGTTGCCTAATATGACACATCATTGAGTTGCATGTGTTATTTATGAGATGCAGCCACGGCAGATGGAGTATGCCTGTTTGTTGATGGGGGTTGTGTAGACATAGTGCCATTTTTGTGAGACCTTTGCTTTTCTGTTAGGGCCCTTGGTGGCCTTCAGAAAAAAGTGCCTATAAGGAAAATTTTTTAGTAGCATATTATTAATAAAAATCTGCTTAATTCGATCGGCTTACAATGTCAAGTATAGTGAATCAGAGCAGTATCCTTCCACAACACAATACATGTGGTCAATAGTACCTGCTTTGGAGACTGGAGCAGCTCTTGTGCTACTGCTGTAGCAAAGATAGCCTTGTTGCTTCCTGGACTGAGCTGCAGAGAAAGAGACAACCCAGTCACCAGCTGCACTCCCAGGTCAGTTATTGTCACTTTCTCATCCAGAACTGTCACTGTCTTCTCAGCCAAGATAGCATCCGAAAGTGGGGACAATATCTGAAAAGAAAAATCAAAGTAGCAACAGCCATTTTGCATATCACCAAGCCAAATAGCGACACGGAGCTACTGTAATACAGATAGCAATGTTTATGCTAATGGGCAGAATTACTCTTAGCAGACAGACACTATTAAAATATGATTAAAAAATAGCTAGTCACATTTTATAACTCTTCTGCAATAATACAGTGCTTATAACATCTTTTACCCATGTAATTCTAATCAGCTATGCCATTCACCTCTGCGCTATGCTAACTGCACCTGTTTCAGATGTATTAACTATTTGAAAATTTAGTCTTTATGTTAAATGCAATTATTTTATTAATGATCGTGGTTTTAGGTAGCATATATGTAACGCAATCTGTAGATTCATATAAACCCCATAAATAAATGGCATTTATTTCTGTCCTATAGATGGAAAACTAATGTATTGCTACAATAAACACTCACGGTACTGCACACAAAATTGACAGAGAAAACTTGTTTTGGTCAAAAAAATGTGCCTGGAGGTCAGTGCACTGATACATGACATCCAAAGATGTTCATTAGCAAGCAAGTTGAATTTAATGATCTATGTAAGGTACAGAGCATTTTGGAAGCACTTCGTAAGAGATATTCTTTAAATATAACTTGCTCTCATCTTTTTTCCCCTTGAATTTTTCTTTTCACAATTTTAGGTGCATTTGTTGGAGCATTTTAAGCCCCAGAGCTTTGGAAAGTCATTCAGAAAACCTTTACAGATTTTGCAAACTCACAATCTCGAATCCCATTTCTCCAGCCCTGACAACCTGTGTTATCGACAGCTGTTGTTTTTGTTTTCTGGTTTGACAGTGGGATGACGAGCATGTTTGGAGAGCTAGATTTTTTTCCTGTGACAGTGCTTGTGAACATGTTTTCTACTTTGTAGTACCACTGGATTAATCTTTGGGTTTTTTATGCTTTTCTTCTGGAACCGCATTTTCTAGGCCAGTATTTCTTTGCACGGCAGGAAGAATTATATGTGAAAAGCTGCCAATGACAAAATGCATAGGTTTAGGTGAGTTGCTTCAGGGTGGGGACACTGAGGCACTTCACCCTTTGCTCTGGCAATGTATAATAGCCAATAATCCCTGGCTTTGAGAAGACTAGGCTGTTTCACCAGCTGCATGCCTTGTGATAGCCCATATACTGGCTCCAAGTTCAAAAAAACCCTTAGACAAAAAAAAATCAGAAACAGCCCCCAACTATACAGGTTGGACTAAATTTACTAAAACCGCAATCTACATTACATTACTTCAGGGCACAAGATAAGAAGAGAAAACCATCTCTTCTGTGTCCTCTAGTCCTTGCTGCAATTCTGCTCCCTTCAAATATTCACAGCTCCAATTTCTGTTGCTAATGCAAGAAGCTGCTGTACATATCATCAATACCTCAGCTCCCAAGGTGGTGGGTTAATGGAGAAAAGGAATAAGTAATTAATTTTCCCTACCTGAATTGTCGTCATTCCAAGCTCCTGCCCAATCAAAACCTGTCCATCCTGCAGCTTAGCGATCCGTGGCTCCTCCACCTGCATGAACTCACTCACCAGGTCAGTAATGTCAATCTGCCAGTCAGAACCCAGTAAATAGCTCAGCTGGCCGCTGGAGTCTGAGGCTTCAGCTACAAACTGCGTGAGGACTCGTACCATCGCATGTTGGTACTGAAGGGCACAACCTCTTCCCTTACGTTCATCCTCTTCATCATCATCACTGTCTCTGGCTGGTCTGGTAGGACATCAAGAGTCAAAAATTAATTGAAACTTGTCTTGGGAGAGCTCGCAACAGCAGAGTTATTGCTGACATAAGACTGCAGACTAGTCACTGGAATAAGGGTCCTTTACCCCCTTCCATTGCTCTGCTGAAGCTGTTTTCTTCAGTGCGTATCTGAAATCAGCCAGGTTCCCCTACTTGTATCCTGTTTCCCTTGTTCATAACTGAGACCTGCAGCCTGCTTAGATCTCTGTAACAGCTGCTGAAATCACCAACTGGTCTCCTAGCTTTACTACCACATTGGACTCTCCAAATATCTCTCATTATTTTACACAGTAAGTTCTTACTTTCAGGACCTTCACACTTTTTTCTTTCTGGATCTTCCCATGATCATCTTCGTGTTGCCACTGAAATCTTCTCTGTCTGAACCCACATTCCTTTCTGTATGGCATTCAGGTTGAAATCACATCTCCACCAAAATCCCCATCTCTTTACTGTGATACTAACAGCAATGTGATAATAAATGATGTCTTCATAGGTAGGTGGGAATAGCAAGTACCTACTTTATCATTTTGTTCTTTTGGTTCTCAATAAAACTGATAGCAGATACAAACAGTTCAGATCTGCCTAGATCTATTCTCTGTCCTGTCATTCACAAGCCACTGACCTGTGTGCAAGGACAGTATCTTTAAAGCCCTGGTGCATCAGTGTCTTGACTTTGGGACACTGATCAGTGCCACTGGACAGTGATATGAAACAAGTATGCACTAACTGTGACCATTAACAATGAATACGTTAACTGGCAGGACCTGTGAACCAGGCTGGAGCCTGACCAGCCTTGCCAAGATGGTCCTTGTTGATGTCCTCCTGCTGCCTCATGGCTGATCCTGCCTCACTTGACCAATTGGCTCTTTCCATCTCAGTCACTAGCGCTATAAAAGGAAATTGATTTCCAGTGTAGGATCATGTAACCTGCAGTTTCCATTTCCCTCGTAAGTCCAGTGCAGGAGCCTGTTGAATAAATGCCTGGTGACCTTCAAATTTACACTGGAATTGCATTAAGGCAAAATAAGCATGTTCAGATCCACTGGCCCTGACAGGTCTTTGGCAAGTGCACGGCCCAGAATTAACATCCTCTAATGAAACCTACCTCTTATTAGAAATGATGGGTACTCTCCACCCCTTGATCTGATTTAGTTCTGTGTCAGAGACCTCTATCTGCAGCGGGAGACGAGGAACCCAGACTGTCATTTCTAAAGGGGCACTCAGATGCTGGTAAGTAAAATTAACTATCACATTCACTTTGCCTTTCATTTCCTTCCCGTTGACAAAGACATAGTCACATCTGTCAGAAACCTGAAAAAACAAGAAATAAAAAAAAAAAAATTAATGTGTCTCTTCACAAATTATAAAGTACACCACATGCTGGGAAAGTGAGTGGGAGGAAGAGAAACAATATAGGTTTAAACTAGCTCCAAGTTCCGAGGACAACAAGGACTAACAAGAAAGGTGCCTGGTGTGTCCTTAATAGCCCATATAATTTGGCATCATTTTAACAGGGAGGCTTTTTCTGCTATAAGCATTTCCAGTATAATCTAAGATAAAAGAACATCATCTTTCTGTCCTTAATTCCAATCCAGCACTAGGACAGCCCTAATATAGTGGCATCAAGAGAGGATTCTTCTTCTCTCCCCAAAGCTCAGTCAGACTCTGATATCCTCCTCCTGTACTTTGTGTGCAGTCCAAGGAATACCAGGTACCTGAGGGGAGAAACAGGTAACTAACTGCCTGTATACAGAGCTGAGTAGGGGACAAATTCCTCCACTCAACTCAAACTGGGACAAAGAGTTCTTTGGGAGTCCCATTACAGGTGCCAGGGTATGGGGTGGTCACATCAACCAAAAACTAATTACAGGGAAGAGCTCACTGATGCCCAGTGGTGTTTGTTGGGGCCAAACAGCTTCATCTCTGCTGCAAGCCTGACAAAGGTCTTACACAATGTTCTGCTGAAGCTACTCCTGGTGTCACTTTATTTACTACCTACAGTTCTGGACATCAATATTGCTGAGAGTTACTAAATCTCACTCAAGCGATTTAGCAGCTATTGCAAGGATCTAGGTGAGCTGACAGGACCTGTTCATTACAGCTAGTTAAAATATATGAGTAAATGTATGCGTCAAATAATTTATTAACTACCACTTTGCTGTGCTGATAATCTGAAGGAATGATCTATTAAAACCCTGAACTCTTTTCACAATCCATTACCAGGCAGACCTTCTATTCCATTCTGTAGATGTATGTAATATTTCTGACTCCAGAATGCATAGTCTCATCCTCATCTGAATTTAATGCCATTTTCTACTTTTCTGTTTAAATGCTAAGTGAATTTAAATCGTATTTAAATGTCAACAGCTTTTGAAGGATAATTTGCCTTCCTAATATTATTATCTTTAAACAACAACAACCCCCCCTACAGACAGATCCATAGCAAATCCATTTCCATCCTTGCTTGTCTAAGCCTAGGTAATGTACCAAAAAATGTTATCATGACTCTCACAATGCCTGTTTTAATGTCAAAATCTTATAGCTGCCATTGGTTCCAGCAGGAAACTAAGGAGTTTATTTAAGGCAGAATTCTGTTTTTTGTGATATTCGCATGTTACCATGTTTTACAGTACCTCTTAAGGGCTTCTATCAGGATCCAATCTCATTGTGCTACACAGCAAGAAAACCTAGTTGCTGGCAAAAGAGCCTCAAAGCTTGGACTATGCAACGCAAGGGAAGGACCTCACAGCAGGTAGCTGAGCACAGCCCAGCCCCGGCTCCAGATGGGGCCTGTCACTAATGTCATACCCACTTCATCAAAACGTTGATCCAAACTGGCCTGGGCTGAGGAAGACGAGACTGCAAAACTCCAGGAGAAGCTTCACGTGAGCCTGCAGAAATGGCTACAGGGAAGGCTGGAGGCATAAGCACATTTGCTACACGTTGGTAGCAGCAAGAGAGCAGAAGTTATCCTTGTATCTTTGCAGAAGATACAGAATTGCAGAAGACACTAATTTAAGTGTAGTGTTATCAGGGCAAGAACTACATCATACCTACAGCCTGCAACATCTAATAGCCAGCCCAACAGGTGGGAAGTCAGAAGACCTTCAGGCAGTGCCTGGTACCTGTGCTCCCTCTCCCACCCCATGGGCTACCTTGCTTCCATAAGTGGAATTTGCCTATTCCTTGCTGGGACTGCACTTTTGCGTGATGCGTTTTTGTATTTTAAGTGCTGTTCTCCAACAAGACAACTCTCCTATGTTCTAATAAGCTCCGTCTGCTGCTTTCTACCTTTCCCCTTTTCCCTGGGATGCCAGCAAAAGAAAAAAAAAAAAAGAAAAAGAAAAAAAGAAAAACTGAGCAGAGTCTCAAAGTGCTGATTTCCACCTAAGAGGCAACAGATGAAAGCTGAAGGCAAAGCGGCCCCAAGGAAAACATTCAGACTGGGATCTGGCTGCCCTGAGGTCCTTCACTTCTCTTTGTGCTCTGCAGGATGGACAACACCTGCAAGTGAATGGCCCGAAGACACGGATTTTCTTTAGCAGGGCATGGGGACAGGGAACGGCTTTCCATGCGACTTCCTCACCACCTCTGCTTCCAGCTAGCAGCACCTCATATTTGTGAATCTTAGCCATGTAACTTATTAGGCAATTAAATGTCCCCATGAGCAATCAACCTAGGACTGAAACCATTCCCTAGTGATTTAAGGTAACAGGTAAACCTCTGTGCCTTGCAGAAAGAAATCACAATAGAGGGCTGTTTCCCAACCAGCGCTGTGTCCTCTGCAGAGCAGAGCACTGAGCCCCTGGAGCCCCACTCCCCAGCAGACCTCTCCTGCCCCTGCGTGTCCCCTTCTCTGCACTTGCCATGGGGCTTCTAGCAGGGGACCTGCCAAACGTCCTCCCACCCGGGTAAGGCGTCCCCGCCTGAGCAGCGGCCTTTGAAGCACGCCTAGATAGCACAGGCAGAATTTTGCTTTTGTTTTTATTAGTCTGTGTGTGTGTGAAGAGCAGTTCAGCACACAGGGGCTGGAATAAGGCTGGGACTCTCCCAGGCAATAGAGGGAAATGCTGAATTATGCTAGTAAGAGATGGGAATCAGACTCTCAGATTTTAAATTCACTAATTCTCAAGCAATAGCAGAAAGAAAATTTGGCAGACAAACAGATCTCAGTTCCAACTTTATCAGGGGTTATTGCAAAAAAGGAGAGTTAAACCAAGAATCCAACCTAAAACCCTACTATATGAATGGTTAAATAAATACCATGACCTTGTGCTTTCAAGATTATGATTTATAAAACAAACTGATGGTCAGGAAAAGAATAACAAGGCTTGGGATACCCACTTTCTCCTGTTTCCCCTTCTGTAAGTGAGGATAGGAATAACTATGAGCTCATTCAGTTCCCAGCCAGCCCTTCACTGTTTGAATGAATAAGCATCACTGTTCTGCTGCAGTTTGCATGCAGTCCTAACAGAGCAACATCAAAACATGGTGTAAAGTACAGTACATTTTCATAAATCAGGCCAGGACATTCAGAAACAGGTCATCAATAGAAAGGCAGATTAGCCATGCCCATGTAACTGCAGACACATCCAAACTATTCATCTTCCAGCACCAGAAAAAGACTAAAAAGATGTAGAGAAAGAGGAAAAAATCGAGCTTCTCTGTCTCTTTTAAAACTGAGTTTTCTAAGCTGTTTGTTGGAAATGAGTCAATATTTTGTGAAATTAGTTTGACAGAACTCAGCTGAGCCTCTGCAGGACAAATATGCACATAAGCAAAGACCCATCAAATGCGGGTCAGCAGCTGGCAGCCTCTGGGCAGTCCCTGCGGCTGACACAGGCAGTGGGAGCGACCGCGTCCCCCCTTGCATGGCTGCACTTTCACGTTGATGGGGGTAGCACAGAGAAGCTTCTGCTGCCACTGCCTTTTCTAAGCCCGTGTGTCTCCTTTTCAATCTGTAATGGATTTCAATTCTTCAGGCTGTCAAGCAGCTCCTTTTCTTTACCGTTAATTCATATAAACAGCCTTTAACTACCAACCCTCCTTCCTGTACTACAGTGCTTGCATTACACGCCTCGCCACACACAGCAGAAATGGCCGTGGTTCAACTTTATTAAATGCATGAATGGAGCGACTGCGCATACCCTCGGATATGTGTGTGAGAGTGTGCGAATGAAAGAGAGGGTCTGTACTAGATCAACAAACAGCTTCCCGATAGTTATTAAGGGAATTATGAGGCTGCAAAAGCTTTGGTCCCAAAACAGACAGATTTCAGAAAACTGTCAAACATGTTATAGAATCCAATAGGAACTACAAAGGGGCTGGAAAAATGTGGGTGATTCGTGGGGAAAACTGATTTGTTTTCTTTGCAAAATCTGAGGACTCCCACCCATCTCTCCCTTTTCCTTTCCTCCTGCCTTTGAGTTTTGATATCTGAGGGCTGGCAACTCCAGTTTTCAGTAAAGGTGACAAGGGTTCAAGAGAGAAAGAGCAGATTTTCTTTCACTGCTAATGTACTGCTGGAATACATCTCTCTGTGTTGTGGTCACTGTAATTCAAGGATATTATAATGCCATTAAACCCTTCTGGTGCTGTGGTCCCTTGCTAAAGCCTTTTTGGGCTTTGTGTCACAGGAGCTTTTCACACAACTACGCTGAGCTGCCTTCCATTAATTAAGGGAGGCTGGACTTAGTGCTCACAAGATGCTCCAGAAATTCTCTCAATGCAGGGGACTTTTATCTCTTGAGGGAACTGGGGTTTGAATGGCTTTTTTGGGGCATGAACTCGGTAGGTTATAAAAGTGCTTTGGGTTTTGGTTGGCTCCTGCAACTCCACCTCTTTTCCTTACAGTGGTGAACAGCTAAAACAGCTTCCTCTGAGTCGCATGCACACATCTAATCTCTGTGCACCAGGGCAGCAGAGGGCAGAGGTCCCTTATTGCCAGCACAGCACAGAACTAGGAATTAGATTTCTAAGTGCACCACGTACATACCAAACACGTGGCTTCTGGCAAGCTGGATGTCGAGTTCAATCAGCGGTGCTACAAAATGTACAGAGTGGAATATTTCCAATGTGCTCAGCATTGCATTTAATTCAAACCCCCAGTCCTATTGTCAGAAATGGAAACAGAGTTAAGTCAGGGACCACAAAATCCTCACTGTAAATATGCATTCCTCAGCCCTACGTGCAGCTCTGTAATCATTGGGTACCCCAAAACTGTATCCAAAACTCAGCTGGGTAGCCTTGCAACTGTGAAATTATGACACTGCAGTGTCACTTTAGCACAGGACAGTTTCCTTGGCAAACAAATATTGACCAGAAAAGGAGAGGGATATTGCTGGTCCAAGGCATTTCTTTTTTACATTTACTTAAAAAACCTGTTTGCGTTACTTGGAAAGAAGGCAAGGCTGCCTCTTTGAAGTCTTGTAATTGCAGGACTTCAGCCAGCCTGGGAAAAATACAGAAAGAAGCAATAATATCCCTCTTAAATCCCACATGTTCCCTATCACACTGGCCTCCTCCATCCAGCTCTCCAGTGAACTTTGTTCCTGTCCCTTTCCTAAAAGGATTTTACTGCTTTTCCATTACCCTTTTGCAGAGGCTGTCTATGGTAGACATCAGTTTGTGTTACCTACCAAAGACTATTCCTTTGCTCCCATAAACTCCATGTTAACTTTGGGCAGAATAGAATCCAAAGATCTAATGGGAGGGAGGGTAGGAAAGGGGAATGTACACCATAACTCCCAGAAGATGTGCCCAGCATTTCACTGTTAGCTCTCAGAAATAGCTGTAACAGTCTTTCCCCACCTCATTATCATTATTAAATTCCCACGGGTAACGGTAAAACCCTCACAGGAAAATGCTTTTCTGCTACAGTAATTCTGTAGGAATTCTTACAAAGTCTAATAAGTCTTTGAAAATAAAATGTACTTAGAGCAGTTCTGGTTTAGACATTTAGAGGGTGGCCAATTACGAAAGTAAGTCTCTGATATTTCCACATAAAACCTGTATTTTGGCAACACCCTGGGACTCTGTCCCCTATCCATGCTTCTGCAAGTGGTCCTTCCCCCATACAAGCACTCTCAGTTTGTAAAATACACTTCAAATGCACCCCTGCTACCTTGGCAAGCTCACAGAATCTCTTCTGATTTAGCACTGCACACATTTTCCTTGGTCTACCAGCATAAATGGCGATATTTAGTAACGTAAGTTATGTTAATGAGTCCTGCCTAAATCATTGCTTCCAGAAGAAGAATGGGGGAGTCTCTCATAACCATTAAAAATGAATGAGGAAGGAAATAAATAAGCAAAACCAGCTCATTTGAGCTATAAAAGACTCCAGAACACAAGCTGTGTACCAGGGTACAAAAGGATGAGGCCATTATTAGCTCTATAAGTCACTTATAAATGACTCAGGGGAGGCGGAGTCACCTTTAATCACCCACATTTAATCCGCAGTGTTGGAGTGAGATTCATTTCTGTGATAACTGAATCCAGCCTGAAATTATGCAAGGCAGAGATAAATGGCTATAATGAAGAAGCAGCACAGGGGGTAGATCAGCCCTAAGCTCACTATATGTCTCGAGAAGGGACCTGTCCCCGTCTGGGATGCTGTGAAGATCCTGAGGGTAAGAAATCACTGTCCTCAGATCTGATGTCAGCAGCAGATCTGTTACCTACCCTGGACGCTGCTGGAATCAGGAACAGCCACTGAACAGCTGCTCTTGAGGAATAATTAAAGCACCTCCTGTGTTGCAGAGAAAAGAAAGATTGCTTTTTTTCCCCGAAAAAAAACACAATAAAGGCAAATGGATATCAAATCAAGTTTAAGTATGCTCTCCCTTTTCCTCAGTGACTTGTGTGTTCAGCAGGGTAAACCTCCCGGGCCAGGCTGCTCCACAGCTGCCGAAATGAGAAATTGGCTTGAACCCTAGTGATTGGATTCCAGATGTATTTTAAATCTAGCATCACCTTGACAGCTTTGCCCGTTTGGGAGGATTTACACCGCATAAGGTCTTCTTCATTTTAAAATATTTTAAATTTTGTCTCAAAGTATTGAAGTATCTGCCAAAATCTGAAAATACCCTTTCAAAGTCAGTAAATGATGAGTTGCTTCAGACCTCACCAGTCCTTTGTACCTGCTGCGGTGTTCTGTGCAGAAAGGTTGTGCCTTTTTTAGAGAAGGTGTCAAGTGACACATCTGAACTCTGCAGATTCAGAAAAAACAGAGGAAGCCCTCAGCTCTGAAGGTCCACACCTTCAAATCACCCGCACTTTTCTGCAGTGCTTTTCCTATTGCAGTATGACACACAAAAATTCTGCATTTTTTACCCAGAGACAAACATCTCCCTTAGTTTCTAAGGGTCTTAAGAGCTTGTTTCCTGACAGGCATCTCTACAGTGTCAGGATGGAAGCACACCTAGCACCACTCCAGAGGAAGTTCAGCAATAAATAGATACTAGTAGAGACCTGTACAAGTAAAAATGTTTTTTACTGCACTAATTCCCTTGAAGCACATTATAAGAGCATATTGATTAAAAGAACTCTGATACCAATTAATTTCTAAGAAATTTTTTAGTTTGTTCTATAGCTTTGTGGCAAACATCAATAGATTATTCTCAGCAAAATATACCTGAGTGAAATGGGCAATAGCACATTTTAAAGGGTCTTAGAACTCTGGGCAACCATCCAATTCTAGCTGCAAGTTTAATATTTCCTTTGTGAACGTTATGGATATGATACAACATTTTTAGTGCGTTGCTGTTACTAACAGAAAAATACCCTCATTAAAAGTGTCTCATCAGGAATCACCTTTTGGTTTTTAAAACCAAGATTTGGCATGTAAGATTTTGGTGGCTTTTTCCCTTCTATGTTGCTTTTGCACCGATTTCCAGTGCTAAGAACTTATCTTTATGCAGTGGATTTGCACAGATTCTATACTTTTTTCCAGGATGGAGTGAGAGTAGACCATTTGATCCATACCATTTGTGGACACATTAGGAAGCTCCTGTTCCTACCCATGGTTTAGCACCTGCAGGGTTACCTGCAGTCTGTAAAGGGCTTCTTCCTTGTCCCCACTGAGTCACTGTGACCAGGACAGCCAGGAGCCACCTGAGTGTGATGAGTTCCTGGGTGCTGAGCATCCCTCTCTCCCACGGGACTGGGCAGTAGAGCCACCTGGAGGATGGATGCTTCATTTCAGGAGGGCTTTCAAGACACTTACATTTGGTTTCATTTTTGAGCCATGAAATTCGGTTTCATTTCAATTTCAAATGATTAAAATTATGTAAAAATACTGCAACATCAAGGAAAAAGTTATTTTAAAATGAAAGATCAAAACATTTCATTTTGGAAATGTCAAAACAAGATGTTTCTTTGACACCACAGGAACCTGCTAGCATCTTTTTCTTCCTTTTTCTGTCAGAGATGAAATTCCAGGGAAAGTAGCATAATTTCATGAAGTTGTTACAGAACTATGTATTCTGACAGAATGTATTCTGCTGAATTTTCACCAATAAGCTGTAATCAACTGGGGCCACAAATCAAAACAAAACCATCACAATGAAACTCTGCTCAGTTAAAATCCAACCACATGAAATCTGGAGTGAATAGTGCTATTCTCATTAGCAGGAAAGTAAAGGCACAGAACAACCTTTCTGAAAGTCTGAGATTAATTCCCAACTCCACCACACACTTCTTAGATGACTGTGTGTAATTTATTGAGATTTATTTTCTCAAGGATATTGAAGTGTTAATTCCCACCAAATTCAAGGGGAGCTTGGTGGTTAAGTCTCTTTAAGGATCTGGGCTTCAATCGCCCTTGATGTTTTTGTAAAATGAGGATACTATTCCCTTGTTTTACAGGGATTTTTCAAAGCCTAATCTATAAGAAACAAAGAAGAGCTCAGGTGCTAGGGTTACACAAGTATATCTATCTATTGCTTAAAATTTATCTGCAGTTAGAGGACAATCCTTCACTTTTTCCACTCACACCAGGAAACAGATGTGGATCACAGCCACACAGAGGGCATGATACACTTCTGTAGGATGCGGCGTTGGGTGAAACTGTGTCCCTGGCAAGCAGGCAATGCAACGAGAAATCAAATGGCTTCATTCACTCCTGCTGTTCTCCACTCCTTTTGCTGCTCTGGCCATCCCTCATTTGCTGTTGGCTAGGCTGCAATTCCCACTTTCCAGCTGGAAAAGGAAAGTGGCGACTTCCTGCCCACCTGCTGCTCTTGATATTCAGTGAGCGGCAAACCTGCCAGCACAGGATAAGCAAAAGTATGAAGCAGCTTCGGTGTCTGCTCCTCTCAATCAGCAGGAGACGGGAATGTCAGCACTGTCATGCAGAAGAACTTTAGACAGGCAAGTACTGTCAGACGATTAGCCAGAAAGCTGCTGGACTCAACCCACCTCCTCGTGCTTTAGATTTTAGAAGCCACAATTGTTTGTAATGAATGTGACAACACTTTCTCGCCTATGTTAATTAAGTTAAATCTTCCCATTTCTCTCTTGATCTGAAAACCACATGCACTCTGTATCACTCACTGCAGTCATGCAAGCAAACTGGGAGAAGAATGACAAACACAACCAGTAGCCCAAGCTGAGAATGGTGTTTCTGCCCTCCTTCCAGTAAAGCTTAAAGAGGAGCAATGGCAATAGCACAACTTTGATTCACGTTTGTGAAAAGAAAGGAGACACACAGGCTACTTGTTTGTCTCCAGATAATAAATACCTGACTTTGGAGTGAAGCAGAGCCAATGAAGAATGTGACAAATTGGATGGGCTAAACACTAAAAACTGCACTGTAAAGGGGACGGTCGGTCTTCTAGATTTGTCAGATCCAGTCAGTGAAGCAATGCTGCAGAGAGGAAGGTCATCGAGATGCACACAGCCTGAAATAGCCTGTTCTAAGGGCTGCCTAGACTGTATGTGTGACATCTCCAGCTTTGGGAGCAGCTGAGAGGAAAATGGGCAGAACTGCAGGCAGTATGGATCTCACCAAATATATAGGAAGGCAAAGTATTTCAAATAACTCCTATATTCTCACAGGGCAGCTGAAGGACCTTAGGAGATGCTGAATCCCCCCAGATACGAAAAGAACAGGCAAAGGAGCACTGTCAGTGCCGGTGCGGAGCAGTCCCACCTCTGCCCAGATGTCCCAGCGCACTGGGCTGGAGCACTCCCGACAGCACACAGACACATTGATTTCAGACCCAGCCTGTGCAAATAAACAACCAACAGCATTAACCTGCATTCAGTAACTTTGATTTCATCTATAATTATCATGACAGTAAAACTAGGTGTGCAAAGCATCCAATTGTCATGTCCAGGATACTTTGTACTCCCCTTGTCTACAGGAAACTAAAATCTCTGCCACCTCCTTTCTGTTCCACAGGCAATGCAGTGTGCAATTCAGCTGAAGGCATCGCATTTTTTTCACTGTATTTCCTTCATTCACAAATTGCCAAAAATATTTCTATTGGCTACCATGATACTTATTGATTTTACACTGCTTTGTACTATATTAAGCAACAAATCTATATTTGGATGAATTTACCAGGTATGTGTTTTACGCCCTTATATGCTGACCATAGAAAGTATGTGTGGTTGTCTGCTAGAACAACAAATGTGTAGCTGGAAGATCAATGCTAAAAAAAATGTTTTACTCTAATGTGGCTTGTTCTATACAAAAGCAAAACATCCTTTTAAGAAAAGATTTCCCTGCACAAAAACGAGGTTTCTCATCCAAGACACCAGGGGAGAGTGCAGCCTCCCAGAATGTCCCCTCTATTCTAGCAAGCTGTGGGCTTGTCCTCCCACAGAGACCAAGGCTTGCCCTTATCTCATAAGCTGGAGATGTGCTGGTAGCACAGCTGGTCTGTAACACCGACTGTTTACTGAGTCTTCTCTAATTGGGGAAATTTTTCTTTCATACATGCTCGAGTCCTTGGTTAGTCCCAAATGAACACCCCTCTGAATGCTCCCTCCCTGCTCGGGTGAGTGTACCGGGGATCCGCCACCGAGGATCCCACATCTTGCAACAAGTTACTCCTCAGTGAGGCATGTTTTCTGCAATTTAGAGATCATATTTGATAATCACCAAATTCAAACACTTCTTCCTCTTAAAAACATTTCATTAACATATTGCAGCAGCACTTTCTAGTCACAGAGGAGATGAGGCCCCAGATACCCAGCTAGTGATGCTCCCTTCATAAAGCTCTTATGACATCTAACCAAGGCAGGAAAACAGACTTTTATTTACTGTTTGAGATAGAGCTGAACCACACAGACACCCAATGACATGCCTAAGGCTTTGCAGAACATTTGTGACCCGGCCAAGAAATTAATCCCCAAATCCCTGGGCCCTCCTAACGCATTGCCCTGTTCTTCAAAACTGAGGCAGACCCTGGTCTTGCAGCCAGGAGCTCCCTTGACTCCACTACCTGAGGGAGCACCACACTTTTGCTGTTGGTACGCACTCTGCTGCCACCTTCATGGCTTCTTGTGGCTTCAGTAGTCGTCATACTTTTTTCTTTTCGGGTGACACCTATGCAGTGTAATTGCATAGGCAGATGTAAGGATCGGATTGTCTGAATCTCTGCAATATTTGCACAGTACAGTATTTCCATTGTCTATGTTAAGTTTTCTTTTTTTGGCACTGCCATTAAGGATATTACAATTATGTTAACAAACCTGTCTTTCTAAAGAACTCCTATTTTTCTCTTCATTACCCTGAGACACACTTCCAGTCATTTCTCATCTATCCTTACCAGATCATTTTTGATATATTGTACAAGTGCAAAGGAGCGCTCTACTTCGCAAGCAAATTCAAATGACTATTACATATATGCTGTTTTTGAGGGTGTGGGTGGGATGGAAGAGAAGCACGCATGATGTGCTGAGCAGCGTGCATTGCAGCTTCTCTGCATGCCCTGCTGCACAGACAGTGTAACATCCCACGGCTAGCCAAGCTACGTGATGTAGCTCCCCTGTTTCAGACTGAGCTCCTAACTCAGGTTGTCCCTAGATCACTCCTCAAAGTGTCAGCCAAGATGACAGATCTTTTAAACAACTCCTGAAGAGAAATCCCTGCCTCTCCAGCTAACTAGATTCTGCCCTGAAATGTGAGCACTGAAGACCACTGAAGTCATTGGCTACCAACAAAACATTCGTCTCATATTCTGAGATTCGTATCTGTTACTCAGAAGTGAGAACACAGTATGATTCAACACTGCCTGCAATTAAATCTATTTTTAATCCGTTAGAAAAAATAAGATCCTCTTTTAAAGGTTTTCATAATTTTATGGAAAATTACTAAAAAATGAATAAAATATAAAAATTCTTTTACATAAACTGATGCAAAAGAAATTACCACCCTCATTGTGGCTTTAAGCATGACTGCTACGAAACTTGCTGTTGGTTTGGTCCAAATAAAGACAAAGAAATAGAGAAGCCAGCTTGAAATACATCTTCTTTAGAGTGATAAGACAAATGCAAATCATTACAGGCCACTTTGGACTGTTAAACTATTTAGAAGGCGGCACCGGGCTGATATATAATCTCTGTCTCCGTGGAATCACTCATCTTTCATCTTCATCACTGCATTGCAGACTGGAAGCATTGTTATTTTTTTGACAACATTCTAATTTTTCCAGCTTCCAAGAAATCTCTGGACAGGGATTGTCAATTCTAATTACACTGCTTGTGCTGCAGCTACAGGTGGTTACCAGAGACTCAGACATGACACTTTGACTTTTGAAAATGGATTATAAAGTTTGGCCCGTGTTCTTGACAAAAACAGCCAGAAATAAAGGAAGACAGAAGAGTGGTGAAGGCAGTCACATGGAACTGGGAAGACCTGGTTATGTTGGCTCCTCTGCCAAGTCTTCCCAAACACATGCATGTAAGGTGCACCTGGGCTGACTATGGGCATGCCAATCCTCAAGCTGGGAGACCTATAGAGAGTTACAACATAGCTAACCAGTTGAGCACTAAAAGCAATAGAGTTATGCATACAGAAGTAGACTGGCAAACGCATTTCACCAAAACTGCTTTCTTCCAAACCCTCATATCAGGCTAGCCTGTAAATGTTGCTAGTTAGGCTCTTTGGATTACAACAATTTTGCATTCCCGTATCTACTTGTAAATCTTCTGACAAAATTTATGAGCAAAGATATTTTTCCAATGGATTAATGCAAGCTTCTTTCTCTTCTGCACAACTTCTTAATAGACTGTGTGTACTGCAGAAGCGTGTTCCCTTGTAATGTGTTATTTCTCATACTATTTTAAAGTTCATCCACTTTAAGTAAATCTGGATGATTCAGCTAAATGTTGTGTAGCCTTAGGGATTCTTTACCAGATCAGAGGATGATCTTTTTAACACCTTGAGTTTCTGACTTTCATATCTTTCATTAAATCAGTCTACCTTCCATTATTTATATTTATGCCAATACGCAATTCTATTTCAGCTCTCTCTTCTGCTTTCTCAATTTTCTCTGCTATTCTTCTTTGGGTCTATAATATCACTTCAATGGTTAGCTCATAGGCTGTCACTTCACATTTATGAACTAAAACATGAATGTGCATTATTACTTTATTTTTATGAAAATCCATGATAACTGATTCAATTTCTACTAAGAAGCTTTGTGTTTGGTTTCATGATATCTGGCCTCTAACCTCCATCTCTCCAAACAAACTTTCACATCTATATTTGCATATTGGAACCATTACAACTCTTTTGTCTCCCTGTCCCCATGACTTCAGAAGTTATAATGGATTTAGGCAGGAGTTTAATTAGAAAATGCTCTTTCCTGGAAAGACAGAAAATTTTTCAGGGAAAAATACAACTCTAACAAATTAAAGACTTGACGTAACCACCAAAAGCCTCAGGCTACCTGGATAAGTGTTTAGTTGAACAGACATTTAGATAGTGGGAGATCATGGTGGTGCCCCATTCCCTAGGAAGCTGGCATTCATTTTATACTGGTTATATCTTTGTAAGAAAACCACTTCGAGTAGTCTGCCTCTGTTTTACAGTTATACCAGTGCAGGCAAAACTGGAGCTTTTTTATTTTCAGAAGGTTTTTTCCTTATTTTTCTTCTTTGATGAGCAGGGAGTATCTCCAACTATCCTCAGAGATATACTCAGCTATAACTTGATCCCCCAGCTCTGGCCCACCTGCACGCCTGTCACGCTACAAAGTGGAAAGCAGTCATATAAGCTGTTCCATTTACAGATAACTAGACTAGTAACTGCAGTGTCAGCTTCTGACAAAAGAGTTAAGTTGAGGGTGTTCCCAGGAAGAAAAAACATACCAAACTCCAGAAAAGTCTGCCTGAGTGCTGATCTCATTATGATTTAGTTCATTAAAACTTAGGGTATCCCTGAAGCACCCATGAAGTCTGCTAGCAGCAAACTGGTCTACCCAGGGATGAGGTTCCAGAAGACATAAATGTGCCTCTCAATTCCAACCTGTGCGCTGCAAATACCAGGTGGGTCTGAACAGAGGACTTTGCATCTAAAGCCTTTTCAAAAGGAAAATGTAATTATAGCTCATTTTATGCACTCAGCTTCTCAGAGCCTCGACAGCAACAAACAAACCAACCAGCCCATAAAGGAATCTGCTGGAGACCAGATGATAACTGTCAGATCTGGATACTAAAAAGTATGGGATGAGGTTACTCATACCTATGTACAGCTTTCCTAGCAGCCTGAGCTTCAAGGAAATAAATATCAATGAATGCAGCCCAGCTGAATCTACTTAGAGGAGAGAGAGCAGGAGACGAGATTAGACACACACATTGTTCAACCTGGGAACAAAGGGCAGAATTTGGAAAACTACTTGTCAAGGTGTCTTCAAAAATTAGTATAGTACATACAACCGAATTGCCAGAGGGGCTGTTTCTTATCCCGTCTGCAGGCCTGTGTGAAATCCTTGTGATGAAATTCTTATCCCTAGGGAAACAGTTGTTTTCAAGATTTGTTACAAGCTTGAAACTCAGCTCAGCATTATCAAAATGTGTAAAGAATTTTCAGGGAAACACGGGCTGTCTTACGGCTATGGCACTGAAACAGCTAAAAATGGCTCTGGCTGATCTTTGCTTTCAGTGTTAAGCTGATGCCAAAGTAAACCATCCAGTGATGGTGAGGTGTGCTTAGATACAAAAAAAAATCCCAATGACAAGACTTTCTCTTGTCTTCATCAAATAAATTGCAGAGCAATCCCATTAATTACACTGGGTTAAGTCTGGATTTTCGGTGTCAGAAATGAGATCCAGTCATTGGCAGAAATTGTATGTTGCATGTGAGACTGGCCCTGATTATTTTTTTTTTTAGTGATAGTCAAGTGCAATTAATCTAATACTTATAGACAATGCATAAAATGTAGTTTAGTACACAGTCATTGTGCCTTTAGATACCTAGTCACCAGGGCAAATGATACTTTCCCTTCATTACTCAAGTTTCATTTTTCCCTCTCTGGCTTTTAGTTGAATGAAATGGATCATGTAATGGAACGTCACGATCATAGGTTTCATTTTGGTATCAGCTCCAGGTCTTACACAAAATCTCAAATACTACAACAGCTTGTCATATGCTCACAAATGCTAAAAGAAATTGCTGAAGGCACACAAATCCTGAATTCTAAAGAAGGTGGCCTAAATTCACTCAAACAAAAACCATTTACAGTTGCAAAATCATTACCTGCATGCAAATAATCAGGTTATTTTACTAGTTATTATATGGAAGAGATTATATAAGTTGAGAGAAAATATCAGCTTTCTATAATACCCACCTGCTCTAATACACAGTTATACTTTTAACTTGAAAAAATTGAAGAGCGATTAAGACCTGTTTTTGTAAGTGCTTGGGTTTCTAATTCCCAATTAAATTAATTGGATTTTAATGCCTAAATAGCTTCAAAAATCAGGCTTATCATCTAATAACCAGTTAAACAAGGCAATGCTGCAAAAGAAGGCTGAAACAGGAAAGTTGTTCAGCATTTCTGTGGGTAGCTGATGTGGGAAAAATAATAGTAGTAATGTGTCAATCTTAGAAAAGGCAAGAGACCGGATCCCGTCACATGTGTAAAGCATGAGAACTACTACAGATGATTATTTTTTATAATATACTGGACTCAGATAACTCCTTGTAATCTTACATCTCAAAGTACTTTTCAGATGTATTTTACTTGTTTACTTTCTCATGATCTTGGAAATCCTTCAGAAGTACTATATCAATTTTATAAGTGACCACAAAGAGAACAAATAGATGGATAGCCAAAAGTCATGATGGAAAAACAGGGAAAAGCTGAGAGCACAAACCAGGACTACACTGCACTTGACAGAAAGAAACAATGCAAAAACATCTGTCTCTAAACATTCTGAGCTATTTAAGGAAAGCAGTTTTTAAAAATTTGATTGTGCCACACTAAAAACGTATCTGGAAAAGGATTAATTGGCCCTTCACAGGATACATTTTCTCTGCTGAAGCTTACCTAGCTCCCTAAGTGGAAGTTGAGCTCTTCTGCAAATCTTAAATATGGAACTGCAGGATCAAGACATACAGCCAATGGTGCTTATGAGACATTAGGATACCACTAGATATTTTATTTTCTGGAACTTTCAAAAAATGGTTAGCACTGGGACTGATATAAGAAAGTCAAAAACTGGCAATCCAAAAGACAGGTAAGGGCAGAAACACAGAGAAAAATATTTAAGACACGGCAAACACAGAAAAATAGCAAAAGCAGCAGCAACAGCCAGTATGGAACCGCTGGATAGCCACTACAGAAGAACCGCAGGAGGGGTGAGAGGTGAGGCTGAGTTAAGATGATGGGTGGGCTGGATATCACTAGCTGAATGTTGGTGACAACAGCAGCTAATGGAGAGAAGCACTGGAGGGAGAAGTGTATCCAAAGGTGGACACATCACCTTCCATAAACCGTCTTTAGATTCATTTTCCTGCACATACATAGAAAGGAAGAAAGACAAGAAAACCTACTCTGTGGATATAGATGTCCCACCATTACAGCTGTAGTAGGACATTGATCTGGAAGATTCCTTCCTGAGTTTAGAAAAGCTCTGCACTCAGAAATTCAAGAATCGCTCTCCAAGATACCACAGGGAAGTGTTCACCCTTGAGATTTTTGTTTACGTTTCTGCTCTCCTTATTAATTAATCCTTGGTCTGGTAAGTAGTGAGCATGATTCTCTGTCTAAAACAGAATAGACAGATAATTTGAAAATCACCCTACTTCAGGCACAAAGACCTGAAACTTACCTTGCCTAAGTCAATTTCATTTAGCCTGTGGCCTCAAGTACAAAGTCCTTGCCTTTTACGCTTCAAGCAAAGAGGGAGAAAGTAATGCAAAAATGTCCAGACGGTGGGTAAAAGGGAAGGAATCTTCAGTCATCAGACCTGTACAGACTCTATTTTATAAGAAATCTGGAAATATTTCTAAATCCTTACTCAGATGCTAATATTTTATCATGACAGTAATTTTTATAAGCTGTCACTAAGTTAAATTTAACAGGAGTGCTTCCTAAAGAGTGTGTGCTCTGTTCTAGTTAGGGTTATGTATATTATTAACAATCATAATGATGATGCTTAGATAGTACATTTTATGTAAAGATCTCAGAGGATTTTTCAAGGATTTAGCATTAATACTCTTTATCTTTCAAGGTAATTCAGAACCATTATGTATCTTTTGTATGTGTCTATGCTGAAACAGATTAAATAAATGGCATGCCAAGGATCACAAAAGCACACAAAAGTCACAGCTGAAAGCATATGCCAGAGCCCACACTATAACCAGCACGTTTCAATGCAGCATCTGAAAAACCATCCAATAGATTATCCAATTGTTATCCAGTCTTATTAAGGCAGACGCAAATGAAATGAAAATCAGAAGTCATACACTGTATGCAGACTGAGCCCTTATTAGAATCTGCAATGCCTAAAATCCCAACCCAGGTTTTACCACTAGAGCATAATCTCTTTCTTCATTACCAATGAAGAAGAGAGAACTGGACATGATTACAAGTCCTGGGTTCATTATGTCCTTTTGAAGTCTTAGCCTTCCTAACACTTGTGGCCTCTTTTTTTTCCCTTCATATACGTATGTCCTAAATAAGCCCCTTGTTCTTCCAATTGCCTCAATAACTCTAGGAGTTCTCCGAGTATCCTATAGCTAATATTCAGGATATTTCTGATCTGACCAGCAGCTTCTCTATTAACTCTGGATCACCAGCCTAATCTTCAGCTAATATTAATCAATATAGTATTGATACAGTCACAGGATCTAAGCATATTTTAATCAGGTGAAAATATCTTGTCACATATATTTTTATTTTAACAAGACCAATCCCTTCCATAGCTAATACAACATCTGGACAGTCCTGCAAATTATAAGCAAAAGCAAAGTCATTAAGTGGCTATGTTGTATCTGATATGTCCGGAAAAATCCTAAATTGGGCTGAGAAGACAATAATTTATATGGCATACTTTAACTTTTTACTGCGTGGTAATCAAGCAACACACAGTTTTGTGACATGGTCTGGAGGATGGCTTAGAGCAGGCACAAAGAGCTATAAATATCACATCTTTTAAGAGAAAGTGCAGACAGTCACTAAAACTGAAGAATACAAAGAGTTTTAAAGCTAAAGCAAACTTTTTAAGAGAAAGACCCACAATTTATAATGATTAATGCAAGTTCCTGTTTTGGAGACAGGAGCTATTGAATGATCTGAGCCCAGTTTAGCTTTCGTTTATATCAGTGTAACATCATACGCTTCAGTAATGCACTGCTGGCTTAGCCCAGTGGAAGAAAGAATAGAACTAATTTTCCTTTGTATTCAGCTTGTCTGCTTCTTACTTCCTCCGCCCATTTTTTATTAGAGATTCACCAATCTCTTTTCACTGATATGATGGAGCACTTCTCAATACTGGTATTCAGTATACACTGAGTTGGGTCTTGAAAGCAGCTAAAAAAGTAAGGTCCCTAATCCCCTTTGAAAGGTAAGGTGATTTTGACATTCCTACACGGGTATCTTTCACTGGACAAACCTGACACTCAGAAATAGGTGAGCCACTTGGAAGATCTTCTTCATGATAGTTCCTGAGCATCTTCACTGGGGGGATTCACAGGCAGACACATGGGCTGGGATAAGCCTTTTACAGGGATGGTGCCTAATGATGTGGCAGCATGGGAATGCCTGTGCAAAGCCATAATTTCACACACCATCGTTAAATTGAACGTACAATATAAAGAAGCGCTCCTGGCCATCTCTTGCCCTCAGCTACTGATTCCCATTACGCTGTCACTTCTTGCCCGGTGCTGGTATAAGCATTGCGAAAATCTGAAATGAACTCAGTCAGGGAGCAGGGAGCTGAGCAGACACCTCATTCACCAAAAAAAATAAATTGGTTCACTTTCACTCAGCTGCGCTCATGGCCAGCAAAAAGACAGGGATGGCAGCTCCATGTTAGTTTTGAACAGTCACAGGATTGCACATAAGCAATTGTTTCATATATTACGGACATTAATCTTTTGGGTTCAGCAAGTGATTAAATCTGCTCAGTCAGCTCATGCAAATACTCAGGCTCTCAGACTAAACAACCTTTTCCAGAATTTCAAAGTTACTTTCTTGAAAACAACCTCTTCTCCAACTCCAGGGAAAAAAACCCCAACAAAATATAAAATATGAAACTTGAAATTATCTACCTGTGAAAAAAACCTGCTCTGCATGTCCAGTCATTATAATTTCTTTCTTACTTTTCACAACCACAGCTGACTACTAGCTGACTCTACATCTCTTCATAAACAATTTGGATCAGCAACTAAAGGGAAGTCACGATCCCTGCCCCATTATTCGACAGTATTCCTCACTCAGATCCTCTTTAGCATCGCTGTTTGGGTATTCTTTAGATTTTTGCCTCATTCTTTTTATGGAAATAGACATATTCCTTCCCATGAAGGAACAAAACTACCCACAGAAAGAAAGAAATTATCATCCATGCCTTTAGAAGAACATGTATTCTTTTCCATTAAACACAAAGAGACGGATTTCTTGGTATCTTCTGTAGAATTTTGAGGAAGTCTCAATTCAGGAATTATTTGGATTTTCCTGTTACAGAGAATTTTTCTATCTTATATGCTTATAGCCTTTCATAAATATAAAGGAACTGTAGTCAACGGCAACTGTCCCAAGATGCATGGGAATTTTCAGTACAGATGATTACAAAAAGGCAAACAACTCCACAGCACCTTCTTATTTCTCAAGATTCTCATCAGAATGATGAATTGGCAGAATATAAAGGAGAGAAATACAGTAACTTCAGCAGCTTTAGGTGAGCTACCGATGATTCCTGGAAGATGTGGGACTCTTCTACATTCAGAACTCATTTTTGCCACGTCTGCTCTTCATACCAGAGAGAGATTAAAACTGTTCCTGCTCCCTTTATAACCAACATTAACAGCACATGGACTGAACTCAGCATTTATTATTACAACTTTTATTTTTGATAGTGCATTTTTCTGAGTTTCTCCTGTCTCCTGGTTACTAGAGCAGATCAGAAAAAACTATTTTCTTTTTCACAGTTGCTCCATCCTAAGGTGAAAAGTTCAGAAAGATTCTGATGTCATGAATACTGAAACTGATTTGAAATGACAGGACATGATTTCATCATTTTCTAACAAAATGAAATGTTTAGACATCACAGAAAATAAAAACATCCATTTGCTGACTTAAATCAAATGTTTGTTTCAAGACAGATCAAAATTATTTCAGATGGCATAAGGCAGTGAGAAAAACCCACATTATACAACAAACCCATGTGACAACCTCACCTGAACGTGGTATTGCACATTCTGGTTAGCTAGTTTAACAGCTTCTGAAACAGGGGCTTTCTCTTCCTCACTCCTCTCCCACTTTGCTTTGCCCCTACTGCAAGATGCGTTCTCCTCCTTCTGTCCTTCTCTCCCCATTAATTCAGGAGGAAAGGGTGAACACCTGGCTTCCCTCTTTTGACTGGGGTGAGCTGTTACACTCAATCAAGTCACCCTTAGCTCAGCTTAAACTGGAAAGATCACAGGGAAACTGGGATTCTTCATACTCTCTTGATTTTAAATTTTTGTGTATCTTTGCAGTACCTCCATTTTGGGGGTCTATGCCTTTGACCTGCAGCCGTGAGGTCTTTCTTTTCCAGCTGAAAGCTGGAACTGAGAACTTGATTAATCACATGCATACAAGAACGTGTTGTAAAAAAGAATCTCAAATGGAATTCCACTAGCAATATGATTGTGAAATCTGCAGCACTGGAAGTGCCAATGCTAAACTAAGGAGCAGATAAAATCCTGGTCCTGGTTATCTTCTCCCTTTGATTTTTTACTCTGTCACTCCACTGACTGTAGAAGAATTTAACTTTTCCCTGAAATACACCAGTGTAAGAAGAGGAGAAACAGCTGTTAAAAGTTTAATGTTTTAAAAAAGTCTGCTTCAGGCTATTTTAAGCACTCTGATGCTTCAGGGTTGGTGGGGTTTTTTTTGTAAATTGTGTCACTTGATTAAAATTAAGTTATTTTGACACTGATAAAACCACACAAAGTGTTACTGAAAGATTGCAGTAATATTTTACAAATCGCCAAGTGCCTTGTTATTCCCTCTCATACAAACCAAAGTGAACAGACCAAAGCAGCCACCAACCCTTTGCTCACTCAGCAGCAACTTCCTACCATGTAGCTGTGGCTGGAGCAGGCTGGCTTTGCAACTCCACAGCTGCTTCATGAAGAGCAAGCAGGGATAAAACATTACCGCTTTACTCCCCACCCAAAGCCAGAAAGCTGAGACTCTGCAGAGGACAAGCACAAATTCCAGGCGATCATCCTGCAGCCAGAACTAGTTGTAGAGCTGCTGCTTTGGGAAACGGGAATTCATAGCTGGAGGCCACACAGGAACACCCTGCACGGCCTCTGCCCAAGGGGTGCAGCCCGTGGCTGTGTGGCAAGTCCTCAGTTGTGCAGAGGATACAGGTAGTATCAACTCTCCTTTCACTCCCTCTGCCCCAGGAGTTTCCATGTAACACAGACAAAAGTTAGTATGACTGTCCTCCTGTTTGCATCCTTATCTAAGAAAAGTACAAGATGCTCTATATAATAAGATAAAGTCATTTTGTTAGAAAAGCACATGATTTTGGATAACGCACAGATTTGGAATGGAGTCCTCTACAAAATACAAAGTGTAATATAAAAAAGGGCCAGAGAAACTGTATCCTGTTCCCAGTGCTGCCACCATTCACAGCATTCTGGCAAGTGGCATCTGGACAGCGCTGAGAATATATTGGAATTTTTAGTTAACTAATCAAACAAAATGAACCTAAAGGTGTTTTTATTTTAGGGCAACCAAAATGCAGATTTTCAATTAACTCAAATTGAAAACCCAGAGTACTGGAAAGTGTTGCTTTGGAGACTTTTAGGCTTTGTTGAGCCTTGAAAAAATGGCCATTTTGAAATGGAAATGCCTTTTCAAAATGAAAGATTAAAAGCTGTTGATTTTTCCTCTCTCCTCATTCTTGATTTAAATCATTTTGAGAATTTAAACCGTAGTAACAACTCAGCAAAAAAAGGCTGCTCGCCAGTCTCTCTCTTTTCCATGAGGTCAATAGGAGTTTTACCATCTACTTCAATGGACAGAACTTCTTCATAGTATTTTGAACTGTCTCAGAATCCCCATTTGTGAAACAGAGCCTATGACATGCCTCTATTTTTTGGTGTGGTTACTCTGTCATGGTTGACCAAATTATTTCAGATAATAATTTTTCAATTAAAATACTGTTTCAATGGACTACATTTTCTCCTGACTTATTCAACCAAGTTCAAGTAGATGCAGTTTGGCAAAAAACACGTCAGTGCAGAATGTGGTCCAGCTCTTTGAAGCCTCAGATGAAAGAAGTGAGTAATAAATACTGCCCCTGAAACTAAAAGAAGAATGAGATATCCTCATTCTACAAGGAAAATGAATTTAAACTCATCATTAATCAACACCAAAAAAATAGGAATAAAAGCTAAGCCATGAAGACATAATCAATCTGTTAGATGCTACCTGACAGATGCATTGAAAAACAGCAACAGTAAAGACACAAAGAAATGCAATCTTAATCTTTATATTTCAATAGGCATTTTAAGCAGACTTTTTCTTCCATTTTATATTCACTATTCTAATGCCCAGAGAAAAGAAACTCTAATTACTGATGCATGCTGAAGGCTGGCCAGTAATTATATATCTTTATCTTCATTAGATAAGATGTCTGTGAATAAGACTTGGTCTGAAACAGAGCAGGTAAACTAGAAACTCAGAGACACGTTTTCAGTTAAGAGTTCACTTTAAACTGGTGACTTATTTTAATGCTGCTGAAACCTGCCTTCCTACTATGGAGGAGTAGGGAGTATAGGGGGATGTTTGCAGAAGCACAGAATGTCTTGATCTCTGGCTAGTGATTTCCTGTTTTGACACAGGGCCTATCATTAGCATCCTTGTGCAATGGTGTATATACGAATGATATTAAGTACACGAGCCTTTATTGGTATATTCATGTACTTACAATTAATGCTAGATATACACTTAAGCAGTACTACCAATTAAACCTTTTAGCCAGGGTTAGAGCTGAGCATATTGTATACTACAAATTGTTGCAGATTTATATCAGACAAAAATATCACTCAAATATCCAATGAACATGCCAAATCATTCTAATAAACTAAAACTTCATAAAACAAAACTGATTTTTAAACTGTCTTCCAAATGATACATTTGTTTTCGAATTCTTTTTTCCAGTTCTCCGAAAAAACTAAAAATTTTGATAATCAGTGAGTTAATGAGGTAAGACTTAGTCCATTAAATTCCACAACACAAAGACCCTGAATAGTTTCTTTCTGTTTTTAACCCTAGATTCAGTCCAACAGTTTGCTATATTTGGCAGATTTACCAGATTCAAAAAGGCTTCACAAATGCAAAAACTGTCTCTATTAAGACAGCCAGAAAGACACATTAAATCAGAAAATACCAACATGGTGGCTATTTAGATAAATAGAAACCCTGAGTAGATTCTAAAAGGGAAACGTAAACAATTCTGGACTTTGAAAATGCTTCAGTTCATCTTGTGTATAAGAAATTATCATGAAGAAATTGCTTAAAACAAGTCCAATGACTGTAAAAATTGCAATTTTTTGACCAAAAAAATTAAAAATCTGTTTAGAGACAGCTCAAGAAAGATCATTTAAACCTATACCTAGCTCTATTCTTCAATTACTCTCCTCCAAGTTGTCACTCCTTCTGTGACATGAAGTTACTAAACTTGTAGGTATGTCTCAAACTCCCAGCAGTTTCTCATATGACAGTAGCAACCAAGTACCTACACTCATCTTTATAGCCAAAGACAAAAAATGTCCATAAAGTGTTTTTCAGCTAATGGGACCCAGGGAGGCTTGCTTTCTAGCTAACTCTACCCTCAGCTGTTTGTATCCAAATTAAATGAGCTGAGGTAAGAGGGAGAAACTTAACATTCCAGTCAGCTTTAGGCTAAGGCAAATTTCACAAAGGCCAAGTCCTCAATATGGTGCAGTTCACAAAAGTTAATGGGATAACAGTGATTTCCAGCAGCTGGAGGGGTCGCCTGTAGTATTTGTAATCATTTTGTGACATGCTGGTTATGTTAAAAAAATTCAATTTAACCTTTATTTGTAGCCATGTCTCTCATTTCTTCTTCTCAAGTGGCAGCCACAGATGAGTTTGTGGAAAGAGAAAAGCTGCCGCAGACAAGCCAACATTTCTGTCACCATCTGGAATACTTTACATAATCTCCCACAATCACCACTGCTGACCGTGTCCTTCCACTACCACTGATGTGTGTTAACCATTAACCAATCTGAGGAGGAATATGTAGGACTTCTTACAAGCTTTTGGTAGTAATATAGGTACGAGCTGAAAGACTTCAAGAAGCAGAAATTTTCTTGAAGGTCCAGTCTGACTCTAAGATTTCAATAATAAAAAAGCCCTTAAGGGTATTCCTGCAAGCTCTCTCCTCACCACTGGCTAGGTGACACTGTGAGTCAAAACTAAGAGTGGCAGTGTATTATTTCCTGCCATTTATCTTTCAAGGAAGTTTAGGCTATAGAGCTGCTGTACGGAGTAAGTCCACTGGTCAAGTGCCTTTTTCAGTATTTTCCAGTCCACAATTGGTGGCCATCATGTTTCCTTCATTCCTTCCTTCCAACATGCTCCCTAGAAGCAATTGTCACCAAAGAAAATTCCAAATTTAAAGCTAATGTTCTTTGCAATACACTACTGGGTCAGTACCAAGAAGAGACCCAAACTTTGAGCGATACAGCTCCTGTTCTAACGTGGCAAACAAATTTCAGAGGAATTACTTCCTTCTCTAGGACATCAGCTGACAATGTTTCTGAACCTCCACAGCCCATATAGCTGAAAAGCAAAAGGCAAAGGCAGATCGAACTCCAAAAATATTTCAAAAGCAGGAAGTGACAGACAATTCAAGTATTTGACATGAAGGACAGAAAATGTGCAATTTTGTATTTGTTTTATTGTTCCACTGAACCAATCTATACGTAAAAGCAATAGTAAACCTTTGTCTTCCAGCAGCAGAATAGTTAGGAAGATCAAAGAACTTGCCACATTAGAGAACACCACTGTTTTGCAGGTCCTCTGCCTTTGTGTAATGGAGCAGTATGATCCTACCTTAATGATGTCTTCATCTGATGATCTGCACTCCACAGATTCCAGAAGATCGGTCACAGTCCCATCATCTTCCACAGAGATCACTTTGACAGGGACAGCTACTGTTTTCCCAGTGAGAATAGCTGTATTCAGAATCTCTGCTTCCTAAGAGACCAAAAAAGCCCCTTTAGTTAATATATTTTGCTATTAATTCATTAGTACCATCTAGAGTCAGCTTTATTTTAATTTTTAATGGATACGCCAAGAACTGTTCCAAGTGCAGCAGGCAGGAAAGAAATATTTCCTCCCTTCAATTTTGGAACCAAACTCCTAGTTCTGATTCAGAGCTCTTACGGTATTTGTCATACCCTAATTGCTATTCCATGAATGCTCAAGTGTCAGAGCAACCCAACACCCAAGGAAGGGCCCTGCACCACATAAACTAGAGGTACTTTGCATCCAGAAATAGTGAAATCTCCATCCTGGGGAGCTCACCAATGATCTTGTTGATCACATAAAATGTCTTAAATCTAGCTGGTTTACCCACAAAACTGTTTTCTGAGATGTTTTCTACAAATACTGAAATTGTGTAACACTATTGGAGAAATACTGTCAACGTGTAGACCAAAGAAATACTGTATAATTGTTAGGGAACAAGTATGGATTGAGGATAGTCAGAAATCCACTTTGTCCCAAATCTCTGGGTGATGTTTTACAAGTCCCTGCAGTGGGAGGTGTCTTCTGCAATATGCACACTTTCTAACTTCCAGACTGTGGACAGCCTGCACAAGGAGAGCAGCCGCTCCAAAAGCCACCTGAGAGCACATTAATCCATCTGGCATGCCGGGTGTGCTCTTGAATGGCCTCTGACTGCACATTTGGCCGGACACCCAGGCTGGCCATGTGTATGCAAGCTCCAAGTCTTAAACTCTAGTCTTCGAAGCAGGCTTTAGGCTGCTCTTTGAGGTGCAATGTTGGTAGTTCAACCTAAATCTCCCATTTCACAGCCTCTAAATTGGTCTAGTGGCACTGCCTCTCATGGCAGATAAGATCTGTTTTCCCCTGCTCTGCCTCCTGGAGAATTAGTTTAAGAGTGCCACCATCCTGGTCCTGCATAAATGACTATATGTACCACAGGACTGGAGAATCAGACCCTTGTCAGGTTTTGTAGGACTTATCCTGGCTCTTGTTGGGTAATGGTGACCAAGCACTTGTTTACAACTGTTTCTTTATCTTTTAATGGGACTCATGCAAAACTACTCTCTCCCAAATAGGAAGGATGCTGAGAAGGGCCTGGGCTCTTTAAACAATATGAGCTCTGCCTCTGGTATGTCATTGTTGTGATGATGATTACTGCAAAATGCATTCCTTCTGTTTGATGTATCACTTCTAATTTAGAAGTGCTGAGTTCTGATTATATGAAGAGCATGAGACTAAACAGCACTCTTGGTTACCTGGGTGTCACATCAGTCTCGCACAGCAGATATCACTGACTTGTGCCAAGATACACAGAGAGCACAAATTGGTGCCTGAATTCTTACGCTCCCCGTTGCAAGACATTGCTGGTCCCTGGAAAGGCCTCTGAGCTTTTTGGAACTGTGCCTGCATCACACACTATTCCCTAGAACAAGAGGCTCTTGATTTTACTGGGCTCTTGTGAAATAAAGGCTTCCAAAGCCCCCCAGGTGCTAAGTTCTCATTATCTAAATAGCTCACGCTATGAGCTCTGAGACTGACCTGATTTTACTTGTGGAAGACAACAAAGTGGGAGATTGAAACTAAGTTACCAGAAGATGATGACTCCCCCTGCTGTCTCTTGGGCTCAAGAGAAGGTGGGATTTCTCTCATCTAAAGGATATGGATCAAAAAGACCTTTTCCTGTTACTTAAAGAAACAGAAACACTTTATTCAGGCTCAAAGCAATATTTAAAGAAAGAAAGGAAAAAAAGAACCCTCCTAGTCTTTTGGTAGCTGCTTTGCTAAAGTTTACCCATCCTCACCATGATCTTTAGGGGAGGGTGAAATAGGATTTCACAAAAAGAGGACTTAAGAAGAAAATCCTCTCCCTCCCTCAGCACAAAAGCCCTTCAGATATTTTGAAATTATAATTCATACAAAGGCGAGAATATCTGCCTGTACTGTAAGGCCCTTCTGTCTTGAGTGCACGTTTGTTCTCACTAGAGAATATGTTATTCAGGCAAATGAGAGCTCAGAAAGATTGCAATTAAGTTTCCAGGGTTTTTTTGTTTTTGTTTTTTTTTCTCACATCTGAGCTTTGCAGCAAAGGTACTGCAAGCAGGTTATTTAGATACTTTTGCCACTCTCCTATAGGCTCCACAGAGCTGCAAACGGGGGCAGCTTGACAGAACAAGTGCTATTAAGCATCTATGATAATTACAGAATCCAGGCATTAGGTCCTGATTTTGTAAACACTTGGGCATGAATCTCATTTCATTAGGACTATTTAAGGCCATACCACACGCCTAGCTACTTGCACCTTGTACCAAGCTGAAAAGACCTGCTCCCCCAAGCAGGAATGGCCTTCTTACTCTGGCTGATACAGTACATTATAACCCTTGCAATTATTTTATAAAGCAAAGGGAAGCTTAATAACCAAGCCTTTGAAACAGGGTGATTAATGAGGTCTGCTTACCAAAGGCAAATGTGATTTTCCCTGGTAAGGGCTAGTAACTGCGAATGATTCTCACAAGCTTCATGAATTTCTTTCTGGTTTCTAAATTTTGCAAGTGCTGGCTTTGGAGATTCTACCTGGTACCTGCCACTTTATGGAAAGTGGCATGCAAAACCAGGCTACTTAGCACATCGGCTGTTTCACTGTCACTACCCTGTTTTCCTTCTCAGCTGCCTTCTAAAAGCATGTGCATAGCACACCTAATCCATAGGGAATTTCTGCATGTCCACAGTCTGAGTTGGCTTTAAAGCTCAGTAACATGGTCTCAGGTCCTGCCCCAGAGCTTTCCCTCTGAGGCTACAGCCTGACAGATCTGTATTAAACCTAACTGTGTGAATAATTGCAATAAATTTAATGAGAGTACTTAAATGCAAGGAGATGAGTGTATTTGTACCCAATTCTAAGATAAGGAAGCAAATTCTGATGTCGTCTTTGTCCAAAATCAAACATTCCAGATACAAAGTTTTGTAGGCTTTGAGACACATCTCCCCCTTGAATGTGGAGGCAGAATAATCATTTACACCGATTTACACAGTTGGGGCAGAGTAAAATGCTGCTTCAGTCATTTGTTTAATGGCTAGGAAGGGCTTAATGTTCCCCCGGTGAAAGCATATAAAAATTATTTAATTTTGAGGAAACAAATATGATACCTATTTAGCTATACAGAGATTTATAGTTCTGAGCCTCAGCATGTAAAAGCTATAAATTTAAATAGTTACTAATTTAAAAGTGTTGCTTTTTGCTGCTTAAGTAATAAAGGAATCTTCTGAAGAAATATTATGTTCTTTATCCATAACTAACATAGATTATAGCAGATATGATGTCAGGGCACTGCAAGATGGGAATAGCTATGCATTTGCAAAGCTATAGTGAAATATTCTAATAGCTAAAAGTTGATTCCCTGAGCAGCTATTAAAAAGGTGCTGAACTTTCTCTAACTTACATAGCATACCTCTAGAATTCACATACACTGAACCCTCCAAGTAATGAAATGAAACAATTATCGGAGAAAAACATTTTTTCCATGTAATAGAAATGGAAGAACAGGTAATATTTATTCTGAAATTGCTACCACGTTAGAAAAATAGTAATACTTTTAAAGAATATCTGGAGTGAGCGTTCTTTGTCTACTGAAGAGATTCATATTAAATAACTGAGCATATTAAGCCCTCCAGCAGAAACAGATTCAGAAGCTGTACACAGTAAGCATCTATTTAAACAGAAATGCAGAAGTGAATACCTATTAGTCTTTTCAATTTTAATTGGTAGCTTCCCTGCAATTCAATTTCCCTTTGGACATCGCTTGCCTTATAATCCTGAGGTGAATAAAAGGACTTTAACAATATCTTCATAAATCTTAAGGAATTTCTTTTTCTTCTCCTAGTTCTCTCCGTATACACACATATTTCCTAATGTTTGTATTAATCACGACTTTTAAAAGAAATAAATGGATGACCAACTCATGCTTAGCTTTGTATGACAAAGAAAAGTTGAGTACTGCCTGTCAGCATTCTTTTCCAAAAGCATTTTAGCATGATTGAACACATCGTTTTAATGCCGAATCCCTGTTGGCCCTCACAAACACCTCAACACTGCAAGCAGCAGTAAGCAAGGCATCAGCGCTTGTTTTCAAAAAAAGACCTGCAGACATATTTCCTCAAATAAGTTGGACTGATCTGCAGCTCATACCCTTCAGGAGAAGAAGTGCTTGTCCTTCTACAGTACACAAGGAAAAACGTATTAAAAAGTCCTCACAACACTATAATATATGCTCTATAAGCACAACAGATCTCCAGTTACATTTTTTATTATAGTAGTGGAATATATTTTTGCAGGCTAAATATTTAACTGTTAAAATCAAGCATGTTCCTTTTTGTTTTCAATAGGTATCTTGGCTTTTGGGTTTACTATGTACAGGCTGCACTAGGAAAGAGAATAAAATGATCACTGAAATCTCCTGAAGTCCAGGGCATGCCACCAAATGGGCATAAATAGCTGCCTTAGAACCCATCACATTCAGCACACATTAATATTCTCCATTTTCCTCTTTTTTTTTTTTTCCTTTTCTTTTCTATTAATCAGCCTATAGGGCATTAAGCCAGGGTACCACCTTGAATCTTGTCATTATTTATTTTTAAAAGGCCTCGATTTTCCTCCTCTTCAGCTATCAGCCATCTTATTTATATCAGAGAATCCGTGCTTCAGTCATGCATAACTAATTTCAAATCTTATTTAGCATCAAGTCTCAGAATTAAGAAGCTAAGTGACAGCTGTTTAATTAACTCCTTAAGCTGATTAGAAAGCATTACAAAAATCCCCCCAAGGAAGAGTTTATAACTGTCAAGAGAGCCTAAGGCCATGTTAATGCTTCTGTTCAAATTTAGTAAGCTTCTAAACCAATAAAGTCTAAATGCTTGACATCCTCATGGATGTGGTCAAATTCAGCTTTTTTCCTCATGTTACCATCGCAAGGATAGGAAACAAAAACAACAACATAGAAGGGATTTGAAAAGTCAGAAAGCAGCAGATGAACAATAAAGCAAAGAGCTGCATCTCTCCAAAGGAGCTGCTGGGAGTTCACACCGTCTAACACTCGATTATGCCGGATTAGTACCCAGCGCTGGAGTAAAGCTGAGCTTGCATCTTAAATGCAGAGTCGTCTCCCAGCTTCTGGTTGCAAGTACAAAGGTTTGTCCATTGGTTTTTAAAACTTAAATCCACCTTTAATGACAAGATTATGGCAGCTGAAGTACAAGTTTTAGAAACAGCTGGTGGGGCTAGATACACGGTGGTGCAGAGGAACTGAAAATGCTCCAAAGCAAATTTCCTCGGCTGTAGTACATTATTGTCAGCTCTTAGCTTGCAAACAGCTTGAGTTCACTCCTAAAATACTGTAATCATTGGTCTGAGAGCTTGAAATAGATAAAATAGAATTCTGATTTCTTTATTTGCCCTGTGGTTTCCGAGCCTTTAGGATGCACTAAAAAAAAAATACGAAAAATTAGCTGCAATTCTTTTGTGTCCAGAGGAATTAAAGAACTGTGGCCAGAAATAACAGAAAATAATTTGTGAGGCCTTTACTATAACTAGAAGAGTTGCAAGTACAAGTTGAAATACTGCAAGTATGAGATATGATGGTGAAACCTGAATGCAAAAATGTGAAAAGACTGCCATGAACTTCAAAGTTAGCTGTTCGGTTTAATGTGTGCACCTTTCACTGCAGAGTGAAATCTGAAGTCATTGGGAATGGGAGAAAGAAAGATATAAAAGCAAGTTAGTCACATTTAATTTAAGCACTTGCTACTTAATCAGTTTCTTTTTTTCCTTGGTACAGGCAAGAGAGCTCCACAATCCGTTGTGCTGACACAGGGTTAAAAAGGAGCATAAACAGAAACCCAAAGGCATGTTTCTCTAGATATATCTACCTGCTGACTCCTGGTCTTCCACACAGCTGCTAGAGAGGGAAAAATTGATTTTTTTTTAATAGCAAAATGTGATTGCAAACCCATTGGTTAGAAAGAAATGAGTGGCAGGATCTATGTCTGAATATATTTTTCATTCTTTCCTTTTCAGTCTGTGATTCCTTGAAAAGTTTGGACTGCCGTGCGATGGGGGTTGACTCACCTCCAGCCATGCTCTCACTCCACCTCCACTGGGGCACAACCAATGCTCACTGGTTTGGGTGCTAACTGCTATTTACAGTCCTTCTGCTGGCATAAAGGCATGCAAGGTTTTAACAGTTTTAACACTGACTTCACAGAGCAGAAGTGTGTCATTCTAAGCCTGTATTTTCTGCTAAGGGTTTCTGGGAGCAGGCAGCACACAGGCAAACTACCTAGAGAGGATAGTGAACTATTTAGCAATGGGACAGTTTGTAACATTACCAAGTAAGCTATCCAAGCTGTACTGCACCTCCTTTACACTCAGATAAGCTGAGGAGTCAAATCCTCCCACGGGAGTTCACTTTTTTCTAGCTATAGAGTAAATGCAAATTTTAATTTGTCTCAGGTTTAAAATGACAAAGTCCCTTTAATGCTTTGATGTCTAACATTTAGGAATCATGTTAGCTCACTTTTGGCAAGTCTTCCTTTGGTGGTTTGGTGGTTTGCAGTGCTAAGTAGGCTACCATGGTCCCAGGAAGCTGTCATGTACATTGTCTGTTTATCAAAGTCAGAGAGCTATGAAGTCTGCGAATCATCAGGCTGTGGTTCTTCAGAGAAGTTGCTAATTAATTCACAGGCACCAAACTGTAACTCCACGAATCTGCGTGTGCGTACTTGATTTTGGTCTCTCGACAGACTGCTTTCGCTGATAAACAACAAGGTTTGCTCTTAAAAGCAAACAAACAAACTTGGGGAGGATTTCTCCTTTGCTTTTCCTAAGCAGGCTGCCAGCACTTTTCTACACCATCGCAGGAGTGAAATGCACGTCTGATTGTCAAAGCAAGACCTTTCAGAAGTGCAGAGCTGGGAGAGCTGGCCTAAGGTACACGAATATACTGTGTCTGATGCTGGTGAATTGCTGAGACTGGGGAGACTGGTAGGGACATGTCATGCAAAATTAGCTAAATCCAATCAAAATTTCACACTTGGGGTCAGTATCTCAGCTCCTGGATTGATGTACCAGCGTGAAGGCTCTTTTGATTCTCAGGCCTGCAGTTAGGAAGCCTAATGCAGAAGTCTGGTGCCTGCAGGGCTCTGTAAGGGGTGGACTATGGAATGTGATGTAGGGATTTCCAGCAACAAAATGAAAGCTCTAGGATATCACTTCAAAGAAAAGATGCCAATGAGACTCTAGCAATGCAGTTTAGCAGAGTAAATATTTGGTGTGATGTGTAGCAGAGCCAGAATGACTGGGGTCAAAGTGACTGAAACAGCTTCGCTTTCATGGAGGGAAGCATTAAAAATCCCAAAACAAATCACTGGCCTTGTTTAATATGGTTTGTTTTCTTCTTCTCTTTCTTCCAGAGCTTGCTGCTGTCATTCCCAGGCTGTACTCTTAGCTGCACATGAATCCTTGCCTCCTTCCGCACTGTGCTAACCCCTGTGCTCTTGGGGCTCTAAAGGGAGTCATAAGTGACCCAGCCAGGGCACTCTTTCCCCATCTGCCACTCAGCTCCTTGGGGCCTGCCCTACAGGGAGCACATTAGGAGCAACCCTGGGGATGCAGAAATATCCAGCAGAGAAATTTGACAGTTTTTTTCTTTCTGTCATTCTCTGCTTTCCAGAGCCAGACAACAATGAAATCTGCATACCACACACTGCTCCTCCGCAGCTGCCGCTGGCCCCAGGGCGGGAGACCGGGCAGGGCCAGGGCTCTGTGCCACCAGGGCCTCCCTCCTGCCCCAGCCCTCACTGTCTGCTCTGGCCACCACCATATTTCTGCACTGTCACAGCCAGCAAATGACGAGCTGAGGCTGGGAAGGGAGGGAGATGGGGAGTGGGAAGGAGCACAAGTGCAAGAGGGGAAAGGGACAGGAAGGAGGGGGACTCCCACACAATTTCTCCAGGAAAAGTTACTGCCTAAAGAAAACACATGAGAAGTAATGTCCTGCTTCACTTTGTTATAGGATACAGGACTTTGCAAATTTCTGTATAATACGGTGCATGTAGCAAACACTGCAATGGATGCTGGGCACAGCTGCTAATTAAGTTTTATCAGAGACCTGCCTGTTCACGTACGCTGCTCTCCTACTCCATTAGCTTTTCTCTCTCCCCACATAATCAACACATGGGATGAAGCCTGTTTCTGCACTGACCACAGCTATTGATACTATAGGAAGGTATAAACAAGGAATGATACTTAGAAATGTATAAATGAGTCAATGATCACAGGAGCTGCATCAACTTTCTCAAAAAAATATTCTTAAGTGCTTATCACAGAGGTACAAATGATGTGTCTTTATGCTACAGGGGAATCAGGTTTCTGTAAAAAGCTTCCCCAGACTCTGGCTGTGTGGGAATGAGGCCTCTGAGATCTGCAAAACACATGTAACAAAAGGAGATCCAATGTTTTATTTTCTGAATATGTTTAGATTTTTCTATGGTTTTAGCAACAAAAAAATTCACACCTGAAAACAACTTCAGTATCATCTTCTAATGCATGATGAGGCATCTGCTGAGGTCTGTCTGCCAGGGCTTTATGCAGAGTTTTGTTAGTACTTTGAAGCCTTGCTGTGATGCTGTGAAACATTCAATTATTTTCACATACCAGACTATGGCCATGAGTTTGCCTTGGTGACTCATGTTTCCTTCATCAGCCACATATTTACAGGGACCACTCTGAAGCCCAATTGATGCAGGCAGAGGCACAGACGCAGCCTTCCTTATTACAGATCTCCACAGTGGAATCCCCTCTGCTGCTGGCTTGCCAAGCCCTGCCTTAAGCTCCAGCACCAAACCCACAGCATCCACTTAGTCTTTTGGACCTAAGGATCTCCATAACCCAGGCACACAATGCAGACACCTCATTTTCACCTCAAAGTCCGTGATGTTTTTGTCCCATCCTACCAAGCTGCTCTATTATCTCCTACAATTTTCCCAGCTTTTAATGCTTCTCAGTCAACTCTTCCACCAGCATGTCCACGCGTTTTCCCATGACACTTGCAGAGCTAGTTACTTTACAGCCCTCTTTAAAATACAGCTCTGCCATAGTGACTACAGGATGTTGCAAATCTTGAACAGACACGTTTGTTCCTCTCCTCCCATCTCTGACAACTTTGGTTTAACTCTGTGAGGTCACACAAGACCGCCAGGTAAATCAAGGTGCATATATGGTGTTTATAAATATATAGCACAGCCTACAGTAACAACAACCCTAACACATTCATCCACTCTGATTTGATTTTCACATAATTTTAAAAGTTCTTCTATCCCCCTTGCAGTTTCTCAGAGGTGAAAGCTGAGAAGCAGTAAGGTTAGGAGAGCTGCCCAGCTCTGCACCGAGCCACTGGCAAAGCCAGGAGCAATCCCTGGAGCTCTGTCATCTCCTTTCTTTCTCCTGCTGCACATGGAAAATCCTGATAGCAATATGGATGATGTACAAACCATGGTGAGAAGAGAAGGAGAAAATGATGCAGTGACAATGAGAAAAAAGCAGATGCAAGGATGAAATGTGCCCCAATGTGGCAATTAATATAAGCTTCGATGTCAGAGCCAGAGAGCAAGGGCAAACTAATTTTTCACATTTCTAAACAGAAGAAAGGCATTTTTAAGGAATCTGGTCTCTCCTGGTTTCTCCTGGTCACTGTGCAGAGGAGAGGTGACTAAGTTGCTCATTCCAATTATTTCCTCACAGATTGGCCTTGTGGTTGTCATAGCACATTCATATTTAGGAATGTCAAGCAGCCTGAGATAAATTGGGACCACCACAGGGGCCCTGAAAACCTGCCTCAAAACCAAAAATTCATTCATAAGCAGACTAACGGCAGAGCAACGGGGAAGCCTGCAGCCAACGGGGTCTGCTGGGTTAGTAATTAGCTCTTCATTTGAACTTTTAACAGAAACACAAAAATAAACAAAAGGGACATTCAGAAAAAATATCATGTTCCAGCTCCCATATGGCAAATGGGGCCAAAGTCTGCTCTGAGACATGTGACCATGACCTTCGTGAGGACACCATGATGCTCAGGGCGGAATTTGGGTCACAGTATGTCCTTAGAAAAAAAATGTGTGACAGTGACTGAATAAGGACACTGGTCCCTGCCTGTGGTGGCTGCAGAGTCTGTACCCTCATGCCCCTATGGGTAAACTCACCCATTCGCTGTGTCACACCATGTGTTGAGAAGGGCATTAACACTGCATTTCTAGGAACAAAAGTAGGTAAGTGTCAATTATCCATATGCACCTTTGGTTATAACACTGCCATCGCTATAGCTGAGGAGCCCCAGAGTCCATCTCTTCACATTTGGTCTTGGTAAGGAAATTTAGACACTTTTTTGTGTTTTTTTTCATATGACACAGCAACCAAAATTTTATTTCCAAAAACTCCCTAGTTGCAAGTACCATGACCATAAAAGTATTTGGGTGCCTGGATTTCAGTGGCACCACTGTTTTAGAATGTTTTCTGTGTGATTAGCCTGTGACAACAACTACTGCAAGATCCTTTGCAGATATAACCTGGTGACACTTTGCTGATCTTGTAGATATGCCAAGAAACCGACCCATACATTTATTTCCCCTGCCATACATAAAGGCTCTAGTACAAGGCAGTATAAGACTCTGAACACAAACAGAATATTTTTAGGTCTGATGAAGTAGGCAGGGAAAGAAAGTAGTGAGCCCGCAAGCTCTGCTTTGATCATTTAGCCTTTGCAGATTTGTGACAAATTGTTTTTTCTGCATGAATCTGAACTGATACAGCTTTACATGAGTAGTTAAAAAGTAATACCAGTTGGGAAACAAAATCCCTAACAGCACCACAGAAAAGCAATAAACTTAAGAAGCAGTTAGATAGATAGAAGAATTATGAGAAATGCTTTACAATAGAAAAAAAATTAATAACAGAGAAAAAGAGCGGTTGGACACTTGTAAAGCTGGTTGTGGCAGGCTGAAAGCAGGGAATCCAAAAAGCCATTAGAAAAAAGACATGAAGAGTCTTGTAATAATATCCTGTGGAACATGCATGCTGCAGATTCAACGCCTTTAAGATGATATTGTATGTTCTACAACAATTGTTTACCGTCTAATCCTCCTGGAATGATTGGTAGAGAACTAATGTTAGTGTCAGTCCAATGACCTCAAAGACATAAATCTAGACTTGACATCAAATTACATATTTTGTACCCAGGACATTTGAAGTATTTTCCTAATCTGTTGTATAGAGATCTTTATCCTATAATTCTTCTGATGTCAGTGCAAAAGTAACAGCTTCCTTTCCTTCCTTCAGCTTCTTCTCATTTTAAATATGGGAAAAAAATCATATGAATAAAGCAATATATTAAGAACTAGTCACTCTATAATGATTATGAAGTTGTGAACCTAAGCATTTCTAGGCTGCACTGATAATGAATGCTGTTATTTGTAGTGTTAGATGATTACACAGGAGGCTGTTTCCAAGGTCAGACATCTAGAAAGGACTGGGACTCATACTGTATCTGATGACTTCATCAGCAAAATTCTCACCGATTTTAATGAATGTAAACCTGATGACTAAGAGATCTTCTATTTTACTGTGATATGATGGTCCATAACCGTAACCAAATGCAACTAAAAGTATCTCAAGGTCCTAGCCTTTTTTTGCAAATTTTGAAAATTGAGAAAGATATGCTTGAGGAACGAGTTTTTTCCAGATAACTTGTTCAGAGTTAAGTTTAGAGTTAGGAAGGAAGGGGAAGGTATGGAGCCTTTTATCAATAGTTTATAAAGCGCTTTATCTGATAAATAAATGCCTCCAGATGCCAACATTGAGCCTGCTGTGACCATTTATCACCTTGTTACCAGCCATACAGACTGCCTCTAGACATTTGCTCCTGCAGGAGCCAAGTTGATAAAATGGCTGCAGTAGGCTCAGTACTGGTCCGTGACAAGCTTATTTATTGGGTTAGAAAAGAAGAAGAAAATCTTCAGATGACAGCAATAAAAGCTTGTTTTTTCTTCAAGGTGCCGCCAGACACATGGGACTGAAATAATCTGACTTTTGCTTTTATTTGCTTAGGTTTTCCTGTTTGTTCAAAATTTACTACAAGCTAGGGCCCCTGCAGCCAAAAGCTGCACAAAGCTCCCGACCTGCTTTGATAAAATGACAGTTTTGCTCCACAAAAAATCAGAATTAGTGTGGTGGCTTGCACTGACTTCAAAGAGATCTGGTTTGAGCTGAGTTGGTAACTTATCAGTGGTTAGATGGTAACCACGATCTCCCCATCATTCAATGTTTCTTTTATGCCTTTCTGCATTAGGAATTTCCCTCAAAGCCCACAGCACTTCAACTCCCTCTTCATAAAAAGCGAACAATCCTTTTTGCTTTCCCTCTCAAACCTTCTTGATTATTTGCTGTTCATGTCTAGGTCAACTGACAAGGGCCCCAAAAGGGCTAAAAAAATTGAGTAAAGATAAAAAGATGACTGAGAGATGCTAGGAGAGAGATCCATGGGATCATCAGTGGTCTAGTGTAAAGGAGCAGAGACAGGACATTCATAGCCTTGCATCACAAAAGAAAAGGGTAAAATTATCGGATGGCAGGTCTCAAAACAAACAGGAGATGATATTTTTACACATAATGTAGCTGAATCATGAAATTCATTACCATAGAAGACAGGAATGTCTGCATGGATTGACCTAGATTTCAATTTAAAGAGCAATTGAATAAATCAATGGAAGAAAGAACTAGATCACACTTCTAGATCCCAAACAGGCAAAGGTCCCCACACACCCCCTTGAAAGCAGCCTGCTTTGCTTTTCTATCATTCCCATGGTATCTGCTATCAGTCACTGTTCGACTGGATTTTGGCATTAGTGGAAAATATAAGACCTCACTATCAAATATTAAATTATTTCTGATTAATTCTTTTATGGGCTTGGACTTGCAACTGATTTAATTCTCCTGGATAATTACTCCTATTATATCTGTGTCTTTGATTTTTAAGTAACCATACAAAGTTTCTCATTCAAATCTAATATTACCTTTGTTAACACTGTCAACTCTCTGTTTAGAGATTCTGCTCACATTAAACTCTGATGCTCAGACCTTAAAGTCTGCTTTTCCACAATCGTGTGAACAGATTCCATATGAGGCTTATTTATTCTACATAATTATCTACAAAAATACTGTCTTCGATATCCTGAACACTGCTGTCTGCCAAGTAATCCCACTGTGTTACCACTGCTGCTCTCACATCACCTCCTCTTACTCATGTGACTCACCTGATACTAATTTGTTTGATCATTTCAATAAATAGTCTCCTGTTTTTCAGCTACTTCACAGAAACTACTGACATGGTTTAAGTTAGGATATTCACAGAACTTCATCTTTTATTCCAGCAAGAACTTAATCCCTCTTCCTGACTAATGAAAATCTATAATAGCTATTTCTACAATACTTTATGATTGTGCTCAGATAATGAATTATACTGATACAATGATACGTGTATGATGAGTATATTTTTTTCCCTCTGGCCAGAGAGAAGTCTCTCCTGCAAGAGGCTTTATGATAAAAAGTACCAATAACCTATTGACTACGTCTCTTTGGGAGCAGATGAGTTTTTAACCAGGCTGTGTCCTGGCTGTAGCGGCATCACACATCTGTTGCAAGACTACTAGACAAACCAAACCACAACATTTTCAAACTTGTGTGCCATTACTCACCTAAATCCGTATTTACAGACCTAATTAAGTGGCTTTACTCCTTAAAATTCAATACAAGTGAGCTGCCTGGGAATTGCATGCTGAGCATTTTCAGTGATTAGGCTCATTAAAATTTAGAGTGTGGACATGAATTTAGGTGTCATACTTGAACCGTTCACGTAAGAATTTGATCCTTGCTTTGAAAATGTCAGATTTTCTACTTTAACTTCCTTGTAATTACATTCACTTTTGCCTATGGAGAGATGATATTGACGGTACTTACAACCTCCCTTGAAATCATTGTTTGGATACAGTGAGACATAATAGGTAAAATGCAAGGTGCCAGCACCACTATCTAGAAAATCATCACACTGTGACAAATAGATGGAATTTTTCATTTTTAAAGCCATACCCTTTTTATGTTTTAGGGATCCCTTGAAGTCTCCTTTATTTTGTGCATTTTCCTCCTGCTGCCCCTCAGCCTGACTGCCACCCATCACTGTTATTTCTAGAGCCACTTGCAGGGTGAGCCAGAGCTGTCCTTTTATATTGGGGTCAAGCACACCCCACTGTGCTCCCAGTCACAACAGGCCAGTAATGAGGATCTGAACTGAGTTCGGGATGATTATTTGCCGTTTGACAACTTGTTTCACTTCTGCAGCATGACCACGGTGGCTTTGCAAGAGGCATGTGTCAATCTCCACAACACAGATGGGCCTGATACCACCTGACACAGCTGCTCTGCCACAGGCTGCCATCCTGCCAGCCAGAAGCTAAACACTCCCTGCAGAATTCCCAAAGCAGTCTTTAAAGTGTTTTCCATTTTTAGCATGCATACATACCTGTTTTGACTCCAAAAGATACAAAATCTCCTATTAATTAGTGTATGGCTTAGCGGAGAAGGTTGGTAAAGCTACCTACAATCAAATTAAATGGGTTTTTTCAGTATCCAACATTTTTACAAAGTCTTAGAGTATTGCACGCTTTCCTGTTTGACCTGCTAGCTAAATGACAACTGTACAGAACAAATGCATTCAACTGGCATCATCTTTGTGTTCATTATATTCAGCTCAGCTTAATTTTGAAGGTTTTCCAGACTAATTGTTAGGCCTTTCAGAGGACTGGGATTATATTGAGGGGTTTTGGATCAAATTAAATTAAATGGTATAGATTTTGATTTTAGGAATGATGAACTCATATTTTTGTAATTAATGTAATGTCCTGGAATTTTCCAGTCCATTTTGCTGTTTACAACACTACCTCTCTTACAGAGGGGTTCAGAACAATTTTAAGGAATAGAGTAGCATTACCAAGCACGTAACCAAAAGGAGAGGTGACCTAGACACTAACTCCTCCCTCAGCCACACATGCCCTGAAAGGCCTGAAGAACAGTCATGAAGTCTAACTAAGCTTCTCAGTTCCCTGTGTTTAGCAAAAAGATCATAATTTTCTGCCCTTGTAGGGTATTAGGTAACTATAATGCAATTCACTAACTACCATGATGTGGCACATATTAAAAAAAAAAAAAAAACATATGAAAAACTAAGTATCTGGGTGCTAGTAATAGTAAATTCTCACAAATGATAAAGAATTTCTAAGAATGCATAAATATCTGGCAGAATTTCTAGGGATTTTGAAGCTTTCAACTATTTTTCCATTAGGATTCCGAAAGGGCTTCAACTGAGAATCAAAAGCTTTGCAGAAAAACATTTAAAAAAAAAAAATGAAAACACCAGAATGATGTGTTGCTGCTCTACCTCTACTGGTTGGCATCTCAATGAACTAAGACGGTGACCATCAGGTCTCAAGCTGTGCCCTGATTCCACCCAGTTACTGAGCTGCCCCTGCACCTGCCTGCTCCCAGAGCAAAGGATGTTACAACTTATTCCATGATTAACAAAACCCAAGAAAACGGATCCCTAAGAAAATAATTATGTTATGCTTGAGGAAATATGGAAATAATAATGAGCTGCTGCATTTAACAGACTTTTGGAAATTAAATTATTTGTATTCAAATATGTGCAAAACCAATGATCATTTTTGGTTTTGATTAGCTCAGCCTGTTCTTTGGGGAAATTAATTTGATGCTCTGGGTGTAAACATTCTTTCAAAATGCTTACCGTAAAGTAATGTTTTCCTCCTGCTCTCCTCAGCACCAGAGCAATTTTCAAAGTGCTCCCATTGATAACACAAAAAAACTCCAACAGACCACTCCATCAGGAGGGCCAGAAATTACAATCAGAGAAGTAATACTTAAAATCTAATTTAATCTATATTCACATCATCACCTGGTCTTCTCCAGGCCGTGTGTGGGTGGTGTGCAGAGACTTTCAGTAGGAACAGATATATTTATGATTGCTAAAGACTACAAGTAGACATGCAGCAGCTTTAGACAAAAGGTGGTTTGCAAAGCTACCTACCCAGACCAAAGTTAAAGCAAAGATCAGTGCAAGAAGCTCATTTCCGATGAACTGATATAATCTATTTCTAATTAAGTCAGAGGGACAAAGCATTTAAAGCCTACTAATACTGGTAATGTCCTACCAGAACTTCGTATCAGACGTAGGTGTAGCATATTTAATGCTCTCTCAGAGACTGCTGTTCAAAGAGGAGGGGATGTTCATATTGGAAAAGGATGTCTCTCAAAGCTGGCCATGATGAATGCTGGAGCCAAGCTTTGCTTCCCTGCAAGTGGAACGAATCTCACAAATTATTTCCATGTGCTGCAATGTGAAAAAGTGGCAGCTGTATTAAGCACCATCATGCTAGACACTAGATGGGGCATTTTGCTCATGACTCCAGCCCCAGCACACTGTCAAGAATATTTCATAAGGTCCATGGCAGCTCAGACGATGGGGGATTAAAAACTCATGGTTTGTGGTTTAGACAAGAAGCCATGAATCTGATATCCCTGCTAAGAAAGGGAGAAACATGAGCCAAGGATGGCTGGCAGTGAACAGGCAGAGCTGAAGCCTGGGAGCACTTTCTCTTGTAGAAGCTAGCAGGATCAGAGTTTTATGTTACTAGACTAAGAAATAGCAACACAATGCACCTTCCCGGGGAATGCAAATGCCAGCTGCCATGGTTGCCCTCCCTCCTGCTTCTTAGACCCTGTGCTGACCACTTGGTCCTACTAAATCAGCAGAGTTACGTGCATTTTATTGTGTTTGTTTTCTGCTGACTTGGCTGAAATGGCTCCACTTCAGGTCTGATGAGAGCTGAGCCACCAGACAGGATGCAATGGTATGGAGATTCCTGACCAAGATGGCCAGGGAGGCACTGAGCAGTTAAGTCAGTTTAAGCTGCCTCAGAAGAGTAGCCTGCAGAGAAATCAGAAGAGACACTTGAGCACTGGTACGTCCTCTGAAGTGCTCACCACCAGCTCAGCACAATTCCATCTCCAAACTAGGTTCATGACTGCCCAGCCCTTCCCTTTGTTAGCCAAGGGGTCTAAGGAGGCTGAAATAGGGCCCTTGTAGGGAAATGGGATCAAGTCATGTCCTGTCCATCTTTGATCTTCAGAAAAGAAGAGAGTGGAATTTGAACTTCTGCCTTTCCCATGTATCACTTCATTTCCTTCCTAGCTGGTCTCTGATGTCCGGAATTATCAATAGCAATATCCTCATTCATCTTCCTTCATTTTCCTTCAATTTCTTCCATAATTGCTTGGGGATATTAAGTACTGCCAACATTGGGTTCATTATTAAACCTAGGCAAAATGTGCATTGTAAGACCACAAATCTTAATTCTTGCTTTGTTACCATAGTTACACCTGACTAAGAGGTGACACCTGAACTCTGCCTTCAAGCTCTAAGTAAACGATGACTGATGAAGAACTAAAGAATTTCAGAAAATGAAATGACAGCATTTGAAGAAGAAAAGGGCACGCATGCTCATGGTAAAAACAGAAAAATTTAAGGTCACACTATCAATTTCTATAAACACCTTGTCATCACCCTGCTTATTCATATCCGATGAGATTCTTGTGAGCTCTTGATCATAGTATCATGATACTATGTAATTGCATAATGAGAAGTTCTGTCTTTGATCACAAGGAGCCCAGCTGTTACAGACAATATATACATTACACTCCTACTAGGCTTATTCTGATTTTTTTCCTGTGAACTGAACAGTTCTGAAACATGTATCTCAAATCGGGTAATTTTTCTGTTATCACAGAAGAAACAGAAAACATACGTGAATTGATTTTAAATATGACAGAATGATTAATACTAGTACTTTCATCCCCAGATTTCCCCATCTGTCAAAATATTAGAGCAATTCCTGTAACACCACAGATGTGTAACTCCCAGGGTTCAACAAAAAGTTACTGCTAAAAGTTAGTTGAAAACTTAAGAGTGTGTAGATTCACTATTTGACAGTATAAACTATTGTTACTCTCTTTGACAATAATTTTAAAGCCCTGGCATTCTGGCATTTTTTTAAAAAACATACGTTATTATTTTAACATGTTTTAAAGAAAGGTCTTTAGTGCATTTGCCTGAAAGCTGCACTTTTTTCAGAAATGTTGGAACAAAGGTAGAAGGGAAGAAAAAGCTTCTTCATGATTTTCTGATCTTGTTTGATGGCTACTGTTGGAGAAAACCTACAAACTCTCAAACCAGCAAAGTGTGCCCAAAGATGTGTTTCTATCACAGATGCTTCTGCCCAAAATGCTAAAAAAGTGAGAGCCCTCATACGTGCTTTCTCACCTTTGAATGTTCAGAGCCCAGTTTTAAATTGAAGATTCACAGTATGGGTTTTATGAACTGGTAAAGTAGGATTTTCAGAGCTCCCCATTTTGAGGAGGATAGTAGTAAATAACAGTTTCCCCTGATGCACCTAAAAATTCTCTAATTCCAAAAGAAACACAGGCACAATTCTGAAATTAAGGATTTTTTTCTTCATGTGTATAGTCTTCTACCTCTGCTAAGGTAAGAGATCTAAGACTTTGATTAATGAGTACAGCTAGCTTTACAAATCCACAGATCTTAAATCCTGTCCTCAGAAGTCATACAAAGGTATTCATCCTCTTGATTTTCATTAAAATGGCACAAAACCCCAAGGGATGTGTTTTAGTGACAAAACACATAATGTCTGTGTTGTGAAATTTTACAGCTGGTGAAGTAGGGTCCTGAGGTTGGCACATATATTTTTCCTCTATGTTACACAGTTGAATTCAATGAGTGTTAACTAAAGCATGCCAGAAACCGGGATTTAGATTAGCCTGAGCACAACCACTGTCACTCGGTCTCCACTCTCTTTTTAGGTGTGACATATGTTACTTCTGTATTGTCATTGAGTGTTTCAAGCTAGACAGGACCTGAATTTGTAAAAAAGAAAAGGAAAAAAAAATTGAAATCATATATGTTATTTAAAATAAAGATGAACAGCCCCTGAAAGAAAGGCTAAGGAAGTGACTATCCAGAAGATGGACACTGCTGGCTTATGTGTGTTTAAAGGACAGTTGCCCACCCATCCCCCCCCCTTTTTTTTTAAATGAAAGCTAAACAAAAACAAAGCATGTACCAGAAAAGTAAGTATCCTTTCAGCTAATGTTACCCTCTCTTTTTGACATACCAAATTTCTTTGTTTCCCGTCTTTTCCCCACACAAACCAACCAGTCTCCTGGGTTTCTGAGGCTCACCTCAGTCTCTCACTTTAGTATTTTAATGTTTAAAAAGGTGAGTAGGAGGAACTTACTCAAGCCCAAAAAAAATTAGTCTGGTAATCATGTGACCTTAGTAATTTCAGAAGAGTTCTCCTTGTATACTGGAGGAGGTGCCGTGGTTTAAACCTAGCCGGCAACTAGAACCATGCAGCTGCTGGCTCACCTCCCATCCCCTTCTACCCCTCAAGAAGGGTGGGGAGAAGAGGGAAAAAAAAGGAAGGGGAGGGGAGGAAAAAATCTTGCGGTTTAAGACAGTTTAATAGAAACTATAACAAAAAAAGAAAATTAACAATAATAATGAAAAAATAATAAAAATGACAAGGGTCACTCTCACCACCCGGTGAACTGGCACCTTCCCGAGCAGATTCCTGCCTCCCAGCTAACCCTCATTTATATATTGAGCAAGATGGCTGTGATATGGAATATTTCATTGGCCATTCCATCATTCTGTCTATGCTTCTATGGGAAGCTGAAAAAAGTCCTTGAATAGTGTAAACGTCACCTAGCAACAACTACGTTGTTAATAATACCAATACGTTTTACTGACATTCCTTTCACAGCAATCACTAGAAAGAAAATGAACTCTATCCCAGATGAAACCAGGACAAGGAGGTTAGATCTGAGTCCTAGAAAGTTTGTATTCTGCACAGATTCACATTCCATTATAGACCAGGTCTTTTACAACACACCTTACATGGATGCAACAAATCTGAAAAGCCAACCTGTCAATCTAGACGGAGGGTGTTCATTTTTTTTGATAGCTTTCAAGGACATTTACTATAAATCTGTCAAAAGAGAGCTACTTACAGGTCTGGGATTTATAGAAAGCGCTGCCTACTTGTGCTCTGTCTTTTGTCAATAGCATTAAGATTTGCAGTTTGCACTGAATTATCCAATGACCTAAATCCTAGCAAGCTATCAAAATCTGTTTTCCAGATAAAGTCATGCTAGAGTTTGATACATTTATCAGTGCCAGGCACACCACAGTGCTTACAAGCATGGCTATTTCTCAAGTCTTCTTCAACAGCAGACAAAAGGGAGGTACAAACAAATTACAACCTATTCACTCCAATGGTTTAAAATAATTATCAACCATTGGAAACACAATAATACCAACCCTGCCTCCCAATTTCACACAAACTCCTGAATATAATGAGACACTGTTTATTTACCTAATGTAAAGCATCCAAGTCTAATGCTGACAACTCCAGAATGATTTATTGTTCTTCCATTATGCTAAATACTTGGGACAGATCATGCCTCATTATACAAAATATAATCCATTGCCATTCAGCTTAATAAAACTTGATATGAGAGAGGCAGGGGGTTTGCTAATTGTCATATAGCTTCATGGTGACATAGTCTTTCAGCATCAGGGCTCAAATATTTGACATGGGAAACTTCTCTGTCTTCACTTCTCTCCAACATCAGAAGAATCTTGCTGAAGCCCCAAGAAGTCAAGTGGGAGTTGGAAGCATCGGAAGCAGCACATGAATTTTTAAATTTACATATCTCCTTTCTAACTCAAAGTGCTCTGCAGATTGTAGGCCTGATCTCAAAGGACATTTTGAGGAAAAACTCCTACCAGTCATATCTTGCTAGGTACGATGCCTTGCCAGAATAAGGACCAGAGTATTGTGAGTACAGCATATCAACTGGGCATAGATTTTTTTCATAGTCTACAATTGCAATGTATTCTGGGATAAACTTTGCTTTCAGTATTTACTAAACTGGCAGAGGGATGTATAGGATGTATAGAGGGTCCCAACAATAACCAACAAAATGACTACCAAACTATAGATCTACAGTAAAAGCTACAGCCATGTTCTCCAACACTAGCACCAACAGATTTATATCACGTATAGGTCAGGCTCAGAAGAAAGCATCTACTACACATTTACCAGTAGATGGCACAATTGGGTGGAGGACTTGTCTCACCTTGTAATGATGGCAAGGGAGAATAAGATCTCCTTTCTGAACCTCCAGTATTAGAATCATAGAATCGTCAGGGTTGGAAGGGACCTTAAAGATCATCTAGTTCCAACCCCCCTGCCATGGGCAGGGACACGTCCCACTAGATCAGGTTGCTCAGAGCCTCATCCAGCCTGGCCTTAAAAACTTCCAGGGATGGGGCTTCCACCACCTCTCTGGGCAACCTGTTCCAGTGTCTCACCACCCTCATGGTGAAGAACTTCTTCCTAATGTCCATTCTGAAACGACCCTTCTCTAGTTTTAATCCATTCCCCCTAGTCCTACCATTACCCAACATCCTTAAAAGTCCCTCCACAGCTTTATTGTAGGCACCCTTAAGATACTGGTTGGTCACAAAAAGGTCTCCTCAGAGCCTTCTTTTCTTCAGACCGAACAACTCCAACTCGCTCAGTCTGTCTTCATAGGAGAGGTGCTCCAGCCCTCTGATCATCCTCGTGGCCCTTCTCTGGACATGTTCCAGCACATCCATATCTGTCTTCTAGTAGGGGCTCCAGAACTGGACACAGTACTCCAGGTAGGGTCTCACAGGAGCAGAGTAGAGGGGGAGAATCACCTCCCTTGACCTGCTGGCCACACTTCTTGTGGATACGATTGGCTTTCTGGGCTGCAAGTGCACACTGATGGCTCGCGTTTAGCCTCTGGTCCTGCAGCACCCCCAAGTCCTTTTCCACAGGGCCGCTCTCAAGCCAGTCACTGCCCAGCCTACATCAGTGCTTGGGATTGCCCTAACCCAGATGGAGGACCTTGCACTTGTTCTTGTTGAACTTCATGAGGTTGGCATGAGCCCACCTCTCCAGCCTGTCAAGGCCCCTCTAGATGGCCTCCCTTCCCTCCAGTGTGTCAGCCGCCCCACACAGCTTGGTGTCATCAGCAAACTTGCTGAGGGTGCACTCTATGCCACTGTCCATGTCACTGATTAAGATGTTAAACAAGACCTCTTAAATTCAACAGGAGCTTGAATCCTGTCTCAGATAGCACCTAAGCTTCCCTAATGTGTAGTGCCGTGTCTTCCTCTGATATCCAGCTGCTCTTCCATATTCAACAGTAAAGATGCTGCAGTGGAGTGACAGATTATGGCTTTGGATAGAGGGAAAGGCACTGACTTTAGGTCTCAGTTTGGAGCTGTGGAAGCAAAGAAAGAGAAACGGCTCCAGCATGCATGAAAAGGAGCAAACCAAAATGAGAAAGACACATCCCTGCAGTGATATTAAGGGGTCCTCATATATTTTTCTCCTCTGGCCAAATGCAATCTCTATTATAAAAGGCTCTCACCATCTGAGGCCCTGGGAATGTCCATCTGGTAGCAACGCAGGCATTGCTGAGCAGGCAGCACTAATAAAGCCTTCAACAGATACAGCCTATTAAAGCAAAGCCACCAAAACTCCACTCAGACTTCCTACAAGACACCAGACTGAAGGTTGCTGGGTACTTTGGGATTTATGGGTAGAACCTAAGGCTTTCAGAGACATCAAAGAACAAAGCTTTGAGTTATAAAAATATCCTTTTCACACCCACCTCAGGGAAGGATTGTCACCCAGGCAGAGGAAAAGGAGGAAAAGGAAGGGATTTAACTGAAAAAAAAAAAAATCCTACACTGAGAATTTAAGTTTTTTAAGTGCCTGTGAGAGATTCTAAGCAGCATTTGTCACTTTCTAAAATCTAAATTCTGCCTTAAGCTAAGTTTCTGTTGTATAAACATTTGCTTTCAAATACATTATTATTATGAAAGATACAACATGAACATAATCAACGATTGTGGTATTAAACCACATTTTACAGCATCATCTTGAGTGCTGTTTCCTTTAATGCTCTACTTACATGACATGGAGGGATTTGCTCTGAAACTGCATTAGGATGGATAGAATCCAATAGTAGAGATCATAACTTTTTTTTTTCCTATCTCTGAACAATTCCTAATAGACAAAATGCTGTGAAGACTACAACCTCAGTTCTGAAATACAGAGCTGTCAATATTGGCTTGCTACTTGGGGGAAAGTATTTTGAATTGGTGGGAATCTGCTACTAAAGCTCCTGGCTCTACTTTTATTCCCATGGCCTTTGGCTCATGCTTGTAGAGCCAAAGCAGAAGCACAGGTTAAGAAGTGGGCAAAAAGGTACTGAAGAGAAGAGGACGTCTATAGAGTGGGAAAGTAATAAATTGGAGCTTTGCCAGAATGATGCTTTGGATCCAAGATTTAATCACCCCTCTGCTTTGTACATCGAAAGAAGCAGGAGCTGGGGCTGGCTGCATTCCCTGCTAAGGGGCGTACTGTCATAGAATCATAGGGTTGGAAGGGACCTCAGTAGACCATCTAGTCCAACCCCCTGCCAGAGCAGGGTCACCCAGAGCAGGGGGCACAGGAACGCCTCCAGGCGGGTTTGGGATGTCTCCAGAGACGGAGACTCCCCCCCCTCCCTGGGCAGCCTGGGCCAGGGCTCTGCCACCCTCAAGGGAAAGAAGTTCCTCCTCAGGTTTAGGTGGAACTTCCTGTGCTCAAGTTTGTGCCCGTTACCTCTTGTCCTGTCACTGGACACCACTGAGAAGAGCCTGGATCCATCCTCCTGACACCCACCCTTTAAGTATTTCTAAACATTGATAAGGTCACCCTTCAGCCATCTTTTTTCCAGACTAAAGAGACCCAAATCCCTCAGCCTTTCTTCATAAGAGAGGTGTTCCAGTCCCCCTAATCATCTCTGTTGCCCTATGCTGCACCCTCTCCAGCAATTCCTTGTCCCTCTTGAGCTGGGGAGCCCAGCACTGGTCACAGCACTCCAGGTGGGGCCTCCCCAGGGCAGAGCAGAGGGGGAGGATGACCTCCC
>VXBO01012098.1:132846-163589 GCA_013400135.1 Rhinoptilus africanus | reverse complement strand
CCAGTCACACCATCATAGAGGGCGATCAGATTAGTCAGGCATGATTTCCCCTTGGTGAATCCAGTCCTTCTCAGATAAGCCCCAGATGTAGCTGCTGTAAGCTACTGAATCCATCAGTTGTTATTTTAGCTGTGAGCCCTCTAGAAGCTTATTTAGCACAGATCCAAAATAGGGCTCATTCTGCACCATTTGTTTAGCAGTCTTATAAGCCATAATTAAACTTCTGAGTGCTCCTGGGATGGAATAGCATTACGATTTCCCTCATCAGTACTGGTCTCATTTTGCTCTTGAATCAAGAGAAAATCTTTATCAAGGAGGTCACAGTTAGAGGGAATAAACCTTCCAGCTCATGTGAATGCAGACTTCAAACTGTATTCAAATGGGTATCTCAAGGCTCTGGCTCTCAGCTAGCACAGGAATTATGTATTGCTTTCAAGCTTCAGTTTAAATGGGATTTTTAAAACCACTGTGTCCTGTATTTTTATTGGAAAAAAAGAAAAGAGGAAAAAACTGAGGGTGAGACTTTCGGACATCTGATTGGTGCCTCAGTGATTATCATGATCCTTATCCAATCAGTGATGCATCCCACTGCAAAGTGGGATGAACAGAGAAGTCCTAAAGCTGACATAAAACTAGTCTGGGACACTACTTTGCCCACTTAACAGATAATTTTCAAACTCCAGCTTGAAGGGCTGTTTCAGAATAACTCAGATTCTAGAAAGTACCAAACAGAATTATGGTGTTCAAAGATATTAAATGTCTTTTGATTCTTACTGCTTTCTTTTTTTTTTTTTTTAGGAGGAAAATAGAATATAATTTTCTAGGACCACAATTATAAAATTAGGTAGCATGCCCATTATGTACAATGATAATACACAACATCAGATAACAGAAATACTGAGTAGTTCATACACATTTTGCAAAAAATGTGTTTTGAATCCTAGTATATGTTGCTACAGTCTCTTTGATATCGCCTGCTCCTCCCCATAGCTAATCTACCTCTGGTTGCTGTAATAGTCCCTATAGACAGCCAAATAGTTTTGGTTAACTTGCAGCATGTACATTAGTTTTTAATTTGTGACTGTTTCAATTAGCAATGTCATCTATTCCTGAAAGAGTTTTACCTTTAAATAATTAGGGCTTACACACGAGGATAGTACAAAAAAGTATTTGAAATGCTAATCCCAGCATCTCAGTCAGAACTGTTCAATCAAATTTAAATCCTGTTGTTTCTTAGATATATCATAAAATACAATAGTGCCCACAGCATACCGATAACCTCTGTGCAATACAAAGAAAGAGGCCAATGTATTACATGTGATGGTTATTAAATTGAAATGCTGACAGACCCTTAAATATGCTGAGACTATCCACACTGATTTAATGAGAGCAATAATGGGCAGGTGGGCTGAGCATTCCTGCTGAGACTAGATCCTGAGCAGCAAATGTGTCTTTTGAAACTGTTTTTTAACACAATCTCTACACAGGACCAGGCTGTGCATTACAGAAGAAAGCATCTTTTCACGTTAACTTTATCAGCCGGGCCTCTCACAATCTTGTTACTAACATATATATATATTTAATGCCATAATGATTGGGGGTTTTTTGGAACGTATTTATTTTTCTAACTACATTCAAATTCAGAAGACAGGAAGAAATCCTGTGCTTTGGTGCAAATTGTGCCTTATCCCTGGAGTTATGTGCTTTTGCTCTTTTTCTTCACAGATATCATACATCCGGGCTTAATTGGGTAAAACACATGCTCTGCCAAAACAGCTAGATCCCCTGAAAATCCGCTGAAATAAAGTAGCTGTGTTTAAGCTTTATCCTATGCCACATACCTAGTGGCTACTCTGCTTTTTGCCAAAATTTAATTAAGGAGTTACACTTTACGTTTCACTCATATGGATGGCAGCAAGACTGTGGGTTACTCTTCTACCAATCCAGGAAAGGCACCATGTGGTGCAGGTGCCAATTGCTAAGGCTTGAGCTGGGAATCAGATGGAGACCCAGCCATATGTGTCCATAATGTTTCCCTGCTTCTGAACCTACAAGTTTTACTTCCACACAGTGAAACCAGCCAGAGATATTTCATCTGCTCCATTATATTACTCTCATAGAGCACAAGATTTGGTACCTGTCTTTTACTTGGGAGTGATTCACAATGCCCATTACCAGGTGTTCTGCTTTTTCTCACCTGCAGGTTCCTTGGAGTTTTACCTATGGATTCAACCTGAATCCAAGCAGGATCTTGTCTTCATATACACATTTCTCCCTATCTGTTTGTGCTGGTGATAGGCTACTACCATAATCCACTGCTACCACAAGTACATCTTAATTTGCCTCTTTTTTCTATCTTTTTTTCTCAGCTGCATTTGGGTCCAGACCTCATTGCCCCTCATCAGCCTAGTGGATCTTCAGAAAGGTTTTCATTCATCTTCAAATTAATTCAATAGAGTTTAGAGCAGAACTATAGGACATCTAGGACAGACAGTGAGGTGCTGTCCATTCCCTGTGTCAGTTACTGAGTATTTACACCCTGCAGTATGATTTTGGCACAAACATGTCCACTCTATACTGAGAAAGACAGTTTTCCAAACTGGAATGTATGTCACCGAAGAGACTGGATTAATCTGACTGACTCCTATAGCTCTACCTTCCACTGCCAAGCCACTGAAGATGCTATCCTTAACCATGGATAGCATGGGACCACACTGAAGGACAAAATTACTTACGCATTCATGCTCCCACACAGCCTGAGAAGGAGGCAACTGAAGAAAAGCACTCCATTAAATATACCCTTCCTGGTCTTTTCACATTTAATTCAACTATTAATTATTGTTGCACCGATTAACCTGTGATGACCCATGTGCATCTTGCTATTATATAAAGAAACCTGAAATTAGACTCTTGGTTGATTACAGCAGGCAATCAGCTGGTCCAAGAGCAATCTCTTGGCCTGAATAACTCATCCTGGAGATTCCAAGCTTTGTTCATTTGGAAAATCATTCAAGGCAAAATCAACTTGATAGCATGTTGAGAAAGAAAAGTTTATCAACAATGTGTATTTTTGTATTCATGATAGCTCTGTGATTATTTTGGGGTTTCTCACACTAGAGGCAGGTGATGGATATCTTACTATTCCTAAATGCCAGAACCAAAGACACATTGTAAATTCACTGAATACTGAACTGGTTTCATACACATTCTGCAGAATCTAATGCCAAATCCTGACCTTGGGTGCCTAAAAGAATGGCAAAACCCCAAATTACTAATTTCCTATAGGGCTAAAATAACCCTGTAGTGGGGCACTCAGCTCGGACAAAGCAGAGGGCTGGGGAAGGTGACCATTTGGGGCACCTGCCTTACACTCCTCACTCCTGCTTCTGCAGTCTCTGGTGGAAATGGAAGTAAAAATGCTAAGCTTTTCATTGTGGCAATGTTTGCTTTCTCCTAAAGGCATGTTTTTCTATAAGAACCAGTAGATTTTGCTATCCTAATATAGTACTATTTTGAGTTTATCTCCCTCTGCACACCTGGTATGCCTTCATCCTAGCCCACTTATTTTTACAGTGTTACACAGAGCGGTTACTGCTATAAAAAGGTGCTCCCAATAGAGGGCAAAGAAAAACTATAATCATACCACAGTCTTTCTTCATCACCATGGTTATTATTGTTTCATATTTGCAGATGCTAAAGGGTTGTCCGTGGGGGATACATAAGAACTGAATAACAGTAGCAAAACCCTTGATTTCTCATGTATGTGCTTCAGGGTCAGATTGTTACTTTTGCAATCAGAACAAAAAAAATCAAGCATCAAGAAGTCCTTCTGAAGAAGATGAAGATTTCGGAGGTCTGCTATGTCACTCTCTTTTGGGAGTGTGCTCTTGGGGTGGATTGATGAAAGTGAAAAGAGGTTCATCATCTCACAGTAACCCCATTTATGGGGAAACATGACCAACGATTAGCTGATGATGTGGATGAACCACTGTCAACATCAACATCAATCAGAATAATCGCTAGAAAGAATGTGTAACAGTAATTCAACAGATATGTATTTCTTATTTACATCATAGCATTTTCCATAGCAGGAGCTAATCTTTTAATGCTAGCCCCAAATAAAGGGGAGGAAAAGAGGTATTGGTTAGGGGCCCAGAGAGGACTATAACAAGGAATCATAGAATCATAGAGGTTGGAAGGGACCTTTAAGATCATCAAGTCCAACCATTAACCCCCCCTGACAAAAACTCCTTCTAAACCATGTCCCTCAGTACCACATCGACCCTTTTCTTAAACACCTCCAGGGATGGGGAATCCACCACCTCCCTGGGCAGCCTATTCCAATGTTTAATAACCCTTTAATAATCCTTTAATAAAGGAGCTTTAGGATTAAAGTGGGCAATGGAAAATGTGAACTAAATGTGGGTAAATGTTTCCTAATGAGCATCTGACTGTAAAATCCCAGTGTGAAAGCAGAGAAGTCCCAGTTGTCTCTCTTATATCAGCATATACTTGATATTTAAAAACCTACAGAGTAGTAAAAATCATTAAAGTCTCTGGACCACTGCCTGTATTTCTGAAGTCGTTTTCCTTATGGGCTTCTAAAGTACTAAAACATGCCCCAAAATCTATTGCAAATTATTGGGCAATTGTGCTACAGGGATGGAACAGATGTTGTCAGTATTTTTCAGGCCTAAAAACTTAGATACAATTGCACAGCTGTAGCCGTTGAAAATAACATAGCTGGCAGAAAGAATGTCCACCTAAGAAAGGTTTTCTGGCTGCCATTCACCTGTGAAAGGATGTAAACCTTGGCAAATTTATGAACAGCAGCTGGCTTGGAAATGCTTTTTACATTCTATCCTTGTCACAAAGTGCACACACGTAAATACAATCCTATTTATCAAGCACGCCCACAACCAAACTGTATGACTTCATAAAGGGCACGTTAAGAGTTATTTTTTGTCATCAGATCATTTCATTGTATTCGAAGTTAAGTACGTTAATGTATCTTGAATTAATTTTCTTAGTGTTAAAGTGCAAACTGGGCTAATAAAAGTGACACATTGACTTTTTCCAGAGAACGATGTTCAGCTTACGGAGAATGGCAGCACAAATGAAAATTAGCCTCAAGACAATGTTAATTACGTTTTATCCATTAGTAGGAGGGTAATTGAAACACTTATTTTCACTGCAAAGAAAACCCTTCTGACTTCATAAAGGGAAACTGTATTTAATGTTCTAATTAAAGTTTAAAAATGTAAAAATATGCAATAAAAAGAAAAGCAAAATGCAGGTAATATATACCTATAGTATACTGCAATGACTATCTTGGACATAATACTTGTTATTGCCCTCTTACTGTGCTTAGAGGGACTTTGGAACGCTTGACAGAACTCAAACAACTGCCTGAAGAAGCAGTCAAGGATTACCGCCATGAACATGAAACATCCTTAAAGACACGCATTCAAAGTGAAACTAAGTCTTGATATAACCAAGTAAACACTATACATATAGCTGATACTAATAGTACTATTAGAAACAATACTACTAATACTTATAATATGAATTACAAAAAGTGGCTGGCATTTGCTTATTCTTAGATGAAAAATACTCCCAAATTACCAAAGGCATATTAGTAAAGTCTGGCCAATCACGTGAAATAAGCACATAGCCCATTCTTTTTCCACAGTTCTATTAGCAACTGTCTGGTACCTATTAATAGTTACAATATTTGTTTGATTTGTGATAAAGAAAGGATACATTAATTAAAGTATGTTTTGATTTCTAGAATGGTGGAAAGATTTTGCAGTATACCTATACGGTATCCTATTGTCTTTGGACCTTCCATGGCAAAATTGAAAGATACTGAGTTCTGAATATTATGCTTTTGTATAAAATTCATATTCATCTATCAACAAGATCTAACTTCTTTCCAGCACTGCATATTATATACCCTGGACTTCATTGAGACACAGCAGAAAGAGAAACTTTTTGTCTTGGATTTTTTTTAAAGGAAAAAGGTACTTCCAAGCTGCTCATAGTTTGGAAAGATATGATAAGATTTAGGTAATATGTTTTAAGGAGAACTGACAGATAAATTTGTTAAATGCTTAAGCTAACAGCTAAATATTACAGCAGTTTATCAGATATATAATCACTGCACCTATGCATATAAACAGATAAGCACACTCCCTGTCAGTGTTACAAAGAACATATATTACAGGATACAGTATTTTAGTGTCAGAAAACACAGCAGACAAACTAATTTTGTTTCATCCATACCAGCAGCAATTGGATATCCTTAGTACAGCCTGGGCCAGACTCAGTGAGAGGTCAAGTGAAAGTGTATGATAAGGCACAACATTTGTTCAAGAACCTCATAGACATCTTGACATATTGCCATTTCCTCTACCGCTGCTAAAGTCAATAAATTAGGTAAATGCAACCAGTCTTGGGCTGATGAAATCTGCTTGTGTACAAATACCACAAAGGAATCCCACAAGTACCATTCGGTCATTTTTGTCAAATGGAAAAAGTGCAGGTAGAACAAGATGTAGTTGCAGATAATATTATGGAGTATCTGCCCACTGGGCTCACTGAATCACAGAATCATAGGGTTGGAAGGGACCTCAGTAGATCATCTAGTCCAACCCCCTGCCAGAGCAGGGCCACCTTAGAGCAGGTTGCACAGGAACCCAGGTCCTGGAACTTACTGACCCAAGGAGCGGCATCCAGGCAGAATTACAGTGAAGTCAGAATTGCTGCTCCTAAGAAAGCCAAAAACACAGTCCTCTGTCCAAAAGTAATAATTTTAAAACCAACTTTTATCATAATATTACCATGAGCATTGAAAATTATTATCTTATTACAAAAATGAAATTACTTAAATTTACCCTCATTATTGTTTCTCAGGGAAAAAAAAGAGGGTTTTTTATTTCATTATGGATGAAGCTGCTATTTGCATTTAAATGAAGACATCTGAAGAAGAGGAGATAGGAATTTAGGGTTTTTTCCTTTTGAGGATGGGATTTCATTTCATTCCAGTATTCTCCTATAATGCAAACCTAACTCCACTTTCTGCTTCATTAAATAGTCTATAAAGCTGCTTTCCAAAAATTGTCATAGAGAGTGAGACACTCTGATTATTCCCAGTTGAGGCTTTGTAATGGCGGTAACAATATAGTGATTGTATCCCCTAAAAATCTGACATCAGCAAATAAATGAGGCATTTCCATATTTGCTGTATAGCAGGGCATTTGTTAATTGACTTATCATAATTGATGCACTTAAACCATCTGCTTTCTTAATACTATGATCAGAAACAGGCTTGTATGAAAGGAAGAGTTCACAAGCTGTTCCAACATAAACATTCTGAAAAGCATATAGACACATAAATATTCATTCCAATGTTGAAGATATTATGGAAAACAGGCAGAGTACCCAATACCACACCACTGGCATCTACAGATTTGCCACTTACCTAAACAGGAAGGAAGATGCCCTGGAATGGAACTTCCCTTCATACCAAGTGATATCTGGATCCTATTTTGAACGCTCAAATCTGGCTTCATATAGAGGGGAAAAAGCAGACTACTTTCAGACATGCCATGTTTCATAGGTTATAGGCAAAAATTATGTTACTGACTAACAGGTACTGAAAAAGCCAAGGACTTAGCAATGTCACTTGAAATTTTCCTTGTTGCCTACATTTGAGAGCAAAGGTTGGTTTTAGCAAGAAAAGGCAAGAATAGAAACAGTAAATGATGAGGTTAAAAGAAAAGTTTACCAGTAAGAAGGAAAGTAGAAAGCAATGCAAGGTTTGTTTTTATGAGACAGCCTGGATGCATGAAAGTTTAAGTCTTCAACAGAAGTATCAAAATATTAGCTGAAACTGGGATGGGAAACATCTCCTTTCCTTTTTTGCTCTCCTCACACTTAAAGGGGAGGCAGGACTGATGGCAAAATATTTTTTATGTTAAAGGTCCTGTAACTTCATGAGCTTAAGTGATTCATCATAAAGACTGGAGGTTAGAAATGGTCATCTTTGTAAAATAAGATTAGCTTATCTCACACAGAGAGATGAAAATGAATGCAAAACAACATCTTCCCAATCTAATCTGTCACAGGGAAGGCCTCTGCTTACCCCATTATACCGTTTATAGAAGGGAAGAACTGTCCAGCTCGCTTATCTGGCCACTTTACAAAATACAAAAGATGGTTTGAGATAGGCACTGGAACCGGCAGCCGTAGGGCAGCAGTTGTTGAATGAAATGTTCATCAAAGTGAACAAGTCTAACAAGATCTCAAGCCTTGCTGGAGGTGGGGTGGCATCAAATCACACCGGTGAGAGTTAGTGGTTTAAAGAAATCGATTTCTCTTAGTCTACCAGCTGGCTCGAGCTGATTTGTTTCACTCAAGTATCAGGCTATTTCTCATTAGCTGAGTAGAGCCTAATATACAGATCCAGTGGTCAACAAAGATAAAAGGTTGATGCCCAAATTAATATATGGGACTCCTGATAATATTTTAGAGATTTTAGGCAGGCTATCTATGCTCTATGTTCTGAAAAACACAATGTTCCTTTCAATTGTAACTATACGTGGCACACTTTCTAAAGCTATTGTATCAGCTACTGCTGAATACACAACAAATAAAATAAAACAATTAATTTTATTATGGTAGGCATCTCATTTAAATGTTTTTCAAGAATAATAATTTTAAACTAAGTGGTAAATGTTCACAAGAAAATTCCTTTCAATGCAGGAATATTTCGGTTAGCTAAACCAAGAGAAAATAAAAACTTAACATAAGAGCCAATTAGGGAGCTGCAGAAAAGAAAGGGAATTCTAAAGATGAAATTCTGTCAAATGTATTCATGTACATCCCACCAAAGTCAATGGGGATTATGTGTGCATAGTCAAGGACAGAATTTGGCCTGAATTTTCAAAGGATGCTGGGTTTTTTCCCTTGCGCCCGGCATTTGCATAGGCTCATTAGTATTTGCGAAATGGATACCTGTGCCCTTAAACAGCCATTGCAGAGTGTAATTACCTATTCTGCCTGAATAAATGCAGGATTTTGTTGGTGAGCCGTTCAATATGGTCCATTTAAGAAGACTAAGACAGAATAGTGTATTTATCGATATACTCTAGAAATGGATTTCAGATGCTCTGAATCCTCCAATCTATTCTCCAGCTATGCTCAAGAGAAATATTCCATACGTTCATTTTTGCTTTTTAAAATAAAGATGCAAAGAGGTATATTTAAACAATAAGGATGTTTTCAGATCACAGTTCATGCCCTCCAAGAGTCTTCTATATGTGCATTCCCTTCTCTATATGCCAAAGAGCACTGACTGGCTGTGCTAAACTCTGCATTGCTTCACTAATCAAATTCTTTGTGGCCAAACTGTAATTGTAATCCTTTAATGACATTCCACAATTATTGTTATAGAAACCTCATCTACAAAATGTCTGTCCCAGAAAACCCATCACCAGTGCTGACCTACAAGTACCTGAAAACATAACTAAAGCTGATTATAAAAATAATGCGTGCAGTAGGATTTGTTTTATAACTGGAACCACGTATAATGATCCAAATTTTTAAGGAAATTAGAAGAAATACTCTACAGATCAATAGCAGTATCTACATGTTGAGACATTTAGCAGGCAAGAACAGGAGCAGTATCACAAAATCCTGTGAGAGGAAGACTGCATTAAATACCTCACTAGTGCATGAATAGTGTATAAGCATTTTAATGGACGATACACCAGCAACAGTTTTGATCCTGGCGAGCAATTGCAGCCAGAGCTACCAAGATATAACTCATATATATATATACACACGCATATGAGTCTCTTTTTATTCCCTCTTCTACTCTCTAACACTCTCTAGTATACCCTCTAGGTCTCAGAGTCACTACAGGTAAATGCACTTCTTTCCTTGGCCATCCCATTCCCCTCCTCACATCACCTTTCTCCTTGTGACCCAGTAGCAAACCTTTCTCAAGCCTAGGTTGGATTACAGTTTTTGTGCTTTGCAGACATACTCAGAGAGATATTAAGTACTATTGTTTCTCCTGGTTTTGTGTTAGAAATAGTAATAAAAATGCACAAATATACAGACACGTTTGCAGCTCAATTCGTGTTTTCATATGGAATGCTAATGGCAAGGAACACATAAAAGAGACTCCCAGGAGAAGAAAAATAACCAAGTTTAATCTTTTAAAATAATTTTCTTTTTGCATCTAACACATTCAGCCTTATTAATTATATAGCTACAATTTTCTTGCACACTAGAAATCACATTTCATCCATTTACTAAGTTTTACAGACAAAGGCAATGGAAAAGCTGTGGTCATTACATCTCATTGAGATGTCTTTAACAGCAGTTTTCATCAGATTCATTGATGCTCACAGCAGATAAGTTAGCTGTCGTTATATAAACCAAGCTATGCAATCATCTAAAAGTGCTAAAGAAAGAGCCTTCATAGATAGAAAGAAAAAAAAAAAAAGGCCAGGTATATCTATAACTTCCATGTTCCATGCTAAATGCTGTGACTCTCAAATGCTCTTTCTGGTCCTGCTTCTTACATTGAAAATTTGAATCTTGCAAAATCCAACTGTAGCCCCTTAAATAGAGTAGAACAGAATAGAATATTTCAGTTGAAAGGGACCTACAACAATCATCTAGTCTAAATAAACCATTTCTTATTGAGAGCTATAAAGAAGTTTTGTGAAATATTTAACATGGCTTCATTAAATAGTTGCAAGCAAGCCAAGTAACTTCTCCATAGCGAGGGTCAACTGAAGATGGAGGGAATTTGCCATCCCTTTAGTAGAACCTGTTTTCCCAGCAAGATGACACGGATGCCTTTGATCGCTACACAAGGAAATGAGTCATGCATGTATCTTCTAAAAGCAGAAAATTCACCCTTGAAAAAATTAAGGAGCAGAAGGAAGACGAATGATCTGTTGAGGGTATGGTGGCTGTGAAAGTTTGGTGATTGTGAGGGAGAACCGACTGACCCAGGCTGAGCTGAAACGGGGCTCCTGGGTCCATAGGTGTGAGGGGAGTCCCCAGGTAACACCAGCCAGGACCTTTAACAAAAATTACTACCCCTAGGGCCCTAACAGACAGTCCCATTTGGATCTTCCACAGAGTCAAGAGTACCAAAAAATGAAAAAAATAAAGCAAAACAAAATGAGGCGAGCCCTCTTTCCCAGGCTTGGCAAGTTCCTTGCAGACAGTTCATTAAACACCTGCAGAGGTACATGCAGATGGGCAGAGCGTTTCTCGTCTGGCTGCAGCAGAAAGGCAACAAATCACACGCAGCTCTGAAAAGGTGCATGATGGAGTTCAGGTAAGTGCAAAACACTGTCTATTACAATTAATTACTTCAGTCCAGACAATTTGCAAAAGGAAGATTATTTTTTGTATATTTTGAAGACCACCTGATGATCATTTTGTACCCTTCTACACCGATATCCAGAGCAGAAGTGGGGCATCATTTTCTTCACGTAAACACACATGAAATGGGAATGATTCTGACTTGAGTGTGAGACACAAAGCAAGCTGACAATCTCTGCCTATAGATACCTTCAGTTGGAAGAACAAGTGAACAGGCCTGTGGCTTAGAGCTCTTATACTGATACTGGTGAGGCCGCACCTGGAGTGCTGGGTCCAGTTCTGGGCTCCCTGGGTCAAGAAGGACAGGGAACTGCTGGAGAGGGTGCAGCATAGGGCAACAGAGATGATTAGGGGACTGGAACATCTCTCTTATGAAGAAAAGCTGAGGGAATTGGGTCTCTTTAGTCTGGAAAAAAGATGGCTGAGGGGTGACCTTATCAATGCTTACAAATACTTAAAGGGTGGGTGTCAGGAGGATGGGGCCAGGCTCTTTTCAGTGGTGCCCAGGGACAGGACAAGAGGTAACGGGCACAAACTTGAGCACAGGAAGTTCCACCTAAACCTGAGGAGGAACTTCTTTCCCTTGAGGGTGGCAGAGCCCTGGCACAGGCTGCCCAGGGAGGTGGGGGAGTCTCCGTCTCTGGAGACATCCCAAACCCGCCTGGACGCGTTCCTGTGCCCCCTGCTCTAAGGTGGCCCTTCCAACCATATGATTCTATGAATTGGAGTCCATTAACAGACAGTTTTCTTCTTTCACAGCCCTAAAAGATACAGTGCAAGGTAAAGTGCTTGCATTAGATGCAGCTGGACTAACACTTGTTGTCCACAGCAGTTTTTCTTAGGTTAACATTTGAAGTTACTTGTCAAATGCCTAAAGTGAAGCATGAAATTACAGCCCAAAAAAAAAGCTGCTTGATCCAAAATCTTCCATGGCTTTGGGGAGCATCAGCCTATATTTAACTACTGTCCAGATATACCCCAAAATCACATGAAGCTTTTTCCAGTAAAATGTGGATGGATTTCTCAAGTGCGTTTTAGACTTAAATAGGAAAGAGGAATGTGAAATTCTTTCAAGGACTCCCCCACTCTGGGTAGAGATCTGGGGGCGAAGTGGGTGACCAGTGCTACCAGCTACTTCCCGAGGTGCCAGGCTGGTGCTCTCTCATCCCATCTCCTAAATGGGCTGGTCTTCCCTGGCAGCTTAATTCTGCATAGCCATGTTTCACAGAGCTCCGCCAATATCCAAGTGAAAAGAAAGGAAGGGGTCAGAAAGTGTTTACCATGTAGGGGAGCTGTGTACATGGCATTAGTGAGAATCTCTCATACTAAGAATTCCACCCTGTGATACAGTTAAATTACTGCTAGGGTAACTATCATTAAAATTGGTAAGATGAATCAAAGATTACAGAAGTGCTACAGAAGATAGAAGTACCAGATAGAAGTGCTGTATATTTATTCAGTAAATGCAACATTAGGTTCTGTTAAGTTCCTCTAAGCACTTGGTTCCACGCATTCTTCAATGTTTCTTACTATTTTTAAAAGCACGAGGCAAGTTAATGCTTTCTTTGAGCTATTTGTCCATGAAGCAAGTCTTGATTAATCCACTTAGGAAAAAAAAAAAAAAAAGAAAAAAGAAATAAGAGAGGAGATAAGAGCCCAGTGGCAGATACTTTGAAATGTCAGTTTGTTAACAGAGCATACTTCAGCTACGGTTGCATTCCCACCTTTCTCTTCTCTGCTAGCAACCCTAAGTCCTTTCTGTGCAGTAATTACCATTACTGAAGGAATTATGCAAATACACATTTTCAAGTGCTTGTAGTGACTTTTGAAAAGTCATGAATGGGCATTCTTTTCTCTACCAGGAATACTTCGAAACAGACAAGCAAGAAAGCGATCAAGAAGATAATCCCAGGTCTACTGCAAACACGGTGTATGAGTGAAATGCCATTCATGGGAAGGTTAGATAAGCCATCCAGCAGAGGGCAGTGGGAAAAGAAGGATGAAGTTAAAACAATTAGTATATTCAGTTTATCAGAGCATCCAAATTCTTCTCTCCAGTTTTCAGCATTTGCAAAATTTCTACTGGAGGAATTCAGACTGCCTGACAAATGTTATTTGACTAAAACTCATACTGCTCCAGTAGAGAGGAGCAAACCCCTCATGATATCCTTGCCACACAAGGGAGAAAGTGGATGCACTGAAGGGTCAGCTGGGCTTAGAAATGACTGCATTTTGATAGAATAACTCACATGCACTTAGAAAGCCAGTGTCAGAGAAGGAACTAGAACTACCTTCTTCTGACTTTGCCTAATGCCATCAATATATGCTTCTGTATCAGTGCTTCTGCCTTCCATTATCAAATTATCCTATTGGTCTTGTCTAAAACCTGTGACAATCAAAAGTTTCAGGTAGTTTCTTTTTTAAAACTATTAAGTCCATGTGACTTGTGATTTGAATTTTATGTGTTATAGCATTGTTGTGACTGCATGTAAACGTTCTGGTTATTTTAAGGACAAATTTGTTGTTACTTTCTCTAAGACTGTCCAACCTTAGGATTATGAAGTAGAGACCAGCTTAGTGACCTTCTGCCAGACACACTGCTCAACAGTGTGAAAAGTAGCAAGACGATCTAGTACAGCTCTACCAGCAGAAACCAGGGCTGTACTTTTACAGCCAAATAGCTTTTTAGTGACATAGCCGCCTTCTCACATGGGAGAATAGCAAAAAGAGCCTTTACTTTGTTAATCTACAGTCATCTACAGGCATAAACAAATAGCCCATATATCTACAGATATCTTACCACAACACGCTACTGGTTTACTGAGAGTTTGGCTAGTTGTTAAGTCTTTTTTTAGAGGATTCATGTTTACTAACTGCTTTCAGACATCAGCAGCAAGAATTCTTACAATTAAGATCTGCTCAACAGAGTCCTTACTGGAAAGAGAACCAAAACACGGTTATAAACTCACTGAAGTTTAAAGTGCCTCCACACTGGACACTCCAGAAGGTAACAAGGAATTCTACAAATCCGAAAAGGATATGAATAGAAAACGAGTACATGATCAGAGCACCACCACCTGCTGCACGCCAGAGATAACAAGGTGGACAATCTTGTTCTTGACAGAACTAGATCAAACCCAGCTCACAAAAGAGCAAGGGCACTTCTTGGCCAGCCAGGTGTTGCAGAGGTGGTAACTGCCCAGCTGTTCACGTAGGCACGCACAACCATTCAGTGTAACAATCCTATGAAGGGGTGGTTTGCTGGCAATATAAAAGCAGAAAAAAACTGGCTATCAGGTTGCATGATGCCCAGAGGGAATTTACTACAGTGACGAAATCAGGTCAGCTCTCAAGGTCTTGGGAAGAGTGCTGGCTTCAGTTTTATTCAGATTCTGCTTGTTACAGGACAGGGAAAGGTGATAGAGCTCCAGATAGAAACTTCAGTGACCCTGATAAATGGCAAATCCAAGAAAAACAACTTCAGTTCTTCTTTCACTCTAGAATTTTCTGAGTTTCTTTGCAGATTACATTCTTCACTGATGTCCTTGTACAATTTTATCATGAGAAAGAGAAAAGCATATCTTCCTACCTTAATCTTTGATGTCTTCTGGACTATGAGAATCTATTAGAGACATGTACAAGGCAGTAAAATCTGACGCCTCAATTTCCTAAGAGATCCCTGATGATGCTTCCTCCTATTTTGTTCATCTGAATTATTGGGATGTACAGAAGTGAAACAAAAACATTTTGTGCAGGGGTTTCCCAATCTTTTATGGTTATTAGCCCAGTTCTTTATGACTTGCAGTCCCAAGCATTAACAAAACCTCAGTTCCTATAATGCTCATTCTCAGCTGCACTGCAGAACCACTGTTCTCCTCTGCCTGCAGTAATTTGGCTGAGTTTATCCTGGAAGAAGAATCATTTCTTCCAGCTGGAAACCCTTTCTCTTTTTGTATTTTACTACACTTTTAAATAGAAATGTCCCAAAACCAGGCTAAATTGGCAGATATTTCTCCTAAAATGAAAAAAGTAAAATTCCTGCCTGACGACTAATCATGTTATGTTTTCCTCTCATAGTAGATAATAGCAGACACAACAGCCTTGTGCTGGACCAGGATAAGGGCAACCAGAGTGATTTGAACACATGGATTTTTCAAAAGCAAAACAAAAAAAACCCTGTCAGACTGGATATTTTCACATTTCCATGTCAGACAATGAGAAAGAGCTGAACCTATTTGAAGGACTGAAGATTTTGGCTTCCCCCCCACCCTAATCTTATTGCTCAGAATCCTAGTGATATATTCTGTTCCGGTCTCTTAATTACAGTGTCCTAAATTACTTCTTCAAGCTCCCTTGAAAAAACTGAGCATGCAATCTCCATTACTTGAGCTTGCTCACACGTTATTCTTAGCATTATATTGTAACGCAGCATAGCCAACTGAAATCAGAGCCATGCTGTTATGGACACTATACATAAATAATATACTCAAAGCAGTCTCTGCCTCAGAAAGTGTACTTTTTAATAAGGCTATGGAGACACAGAAGGAAAACAGAAGCAAGGAAAGGAAACATCTTCAAACTCATAGACTAGTCCATCTATATTCTGGCTAGATAACAATACACTTTCTCATTCTTTATGTACATCTTCACAGTTTAACATGGAAACTGTACTTTAGAAATTAAGATCACTGCAGTTGTACTTTTTCTTTCTCCTAAAGACCTTCCACTTATTCTATAGAAGCCAGGGGAACACAGACTGGGGCTGGGAGAGAGAGAGAGCTGGGAATTGCTTCTTTTATAGTAAGAAATTAGTAAATCATTAGTAAACAGATCACAGATCAAAACATGTCCCTAAACCACACAATGTGACACTAGCTTTCACTGCATCTGCTCAACCAAGCTCCCAGAGTAGAAGAGCCTTGGTTTTCTTGAATGCCAGGTATAATACAGATCTATTCTTTTCCGGTTTTATGACAAAATTAGATGTATGCTTTTACATATTTTTACATATGTTAATGTTTTTTCCTCTCTGTTTTTAACATTGAAATGCTTTGATTTTCCCCTCATGTCTAAGCTTTTTACTTTTTTTTAGTCATTCCTATTATCACCAAATCAGCAAAGAGCTATATACATATATTAGATTGCACCCAGTTATGACAAGGAAACTTAACTCCACTTTCTGACATCTTTTTAAGATCAAAGAGAAAATAGATATGTGAAAACAACACACCTTTATTCCACTGCAACAGAGAGAATTATTTTTAAATTCAAAGGTAATTTGCCTCACAAATATTACAAGCAGAATTTGGGATTTTTAGTATGAATTACAATGAAAAGATTTATCACTTAATGTATTGCTGTTCTTTATGAAACTGCACTACTTTTTTATATATTTGACCAATTACTGTTTTTTACTGCTGGTTTGAACATCTGAAAGTCCTTCAATCTATTTTCAAATCATCAGGACTGATTTTCATGCAAGGTACAGAGCGGTTTAAATACTTACTTTCACTCTGTTTGGAGCTGGCGTGTTTAGGAAATACGTTGAGCGCTGCAGAAAAAAGTGACTTTGAACTGTAACTACTGTATCTCCAGGGTAGTAATTTTGCAGAATCTCACTCCAGGGTATTTTGCAATAGAGTTACTAGTAAGTGGTATGAAAAAGAACCAGATTTTTTTATTATTATTATTTCACATTTACATTTCTTACATGCCTACAGTTTAGTCTCTTTAAATGTCAAGAATTTTCAAATGAACACTTTTCACATTTTGATTTTCTGTATTCTCCTCACAATTAGAAATGACATCAGTGATTATAAAACAACATTAGGTAGTCTAAATCTCAGCTATATAGATTTCCTATTTTACTTTTTTCCTCATCCTTTCTTTGAAGGTCACAATAAAAATGAAACAAATGTTGTCTTACAATTTTTTTTTTCTACATTCAGTAAACATTGAATTCTGAAATCTTAATTCTGTGTGATTTGGATCCATGTCATCTACCTTTAGGCAAGCCTCTACTGTCTTTCTTCCAACGTGAACAGGACCAGTCTTCTGGAGGTCACGTGTTCATGTTGCTCCTCCTGGCAACAATAAGCAGCATCTGAAAATATAACCTCTGCGCCATCCACAGACTCAATTTCTCCCTAGGCAGAGTGTAAGGCACCTTACATCAGAAAGAGCCACAGGAGGTATTAAGTTTGACTCAGACATGCATCTAAATCACAGTCATCTGCTCTGCTTTATCCCTCCTCTAAACAAAATTATTTCCCTCTCTGAGCTCCTCCTTTGCTGTTTGCTGTCCCACAGAGAAAGCCACTCCAACAGCCACTGTGAAAGAAAAGAGAAAGAGGAGGTACAAGACCAAAGATCTCATTTTATGTGCGCTTTCAGGTTCAGAAATGTTCTGCACATAAATCCAGCTTGTCAAACTCAAAGCAACACAAAACAAAACTAACAAAATCACCACAAAGGCAACACCTCCACTGCTATGTGCTGCAGTCCCTGCCCCTGGAGAGGACTGTCCAGCTCTCCATGCCCTGTCCATGTCCATGCAAGACAAAGGTTTAAACTCCACTTCAGATCTTTTAGGCTATTGCCAATATTTGTTCCTGAAAATGTCATTTCAGGAGCCACACTGCCTGAAGTGGTTTCTGCCTCCAGGCACTAACCGAGTTCTGAGTGGGGTGGGGGAGAAGAGGAGTAAGTGCTGCTTGATTTAGTAATGCCACTGAAAAACATACCCTCAACTGGTCAGGAACCCATCCACGTTTTGCTGTCTTCCTCCTGTGAACCCAGCAGCTTTCAGGCCCAATGGATAATCAGTCCCTCGGAAGGTGAGTCAAAGTCACTCACAAAGCTCATGGTCATTTCTTCTGTATCCTGGGCCAGTGTTTAATCCATTGTCCCTCATCCTCTTTCTGGCGTCCTGCCTCTGAGGACATCTCACACAGAAAAAGGAATTCTTAATACTACTAGCTGGCAATTAAAAGAAGGATGGAAAAGTCACAGAATAATTCTCTTAAGTGACTACTCTTCTTACTACTTGTAATCTAGAGGAAATCTAATTAAATCTACATGAAGAACAACTATTCCGTAGTGAAGTGTAATTCCTGGTCTCTGGGGCTTCATCTTACCAGTTGTCAAATTATCCAATTACACACTTGCTAAAATCCATTTTGGGGAGGTTTTCATGGCTCGTAAATAAATAATTTCAAAGGCTTTAATCCTCAAAAGAAAAAAAAAAAAAAAAAAAAAAAAAAAAAAAAAAGAAAAAAGGGAAGCCCTTGACCCCTACATAGTACCTCAAAATCACAAGACACATATAAAAATAAGCTGAAAAGAGTGATACCCGCCTGCTTTGCTCAAGCAGCACGACAGAGGTGATGGATCTATTTCAGCAGGGAGAAATTTGCTGCTGCCTTTTCAGCTACATTTTATTCAGATCACTAATCTGAAGAGGACCAATTAAGGCAGGATACCTTTCATTATGCCAAAAGGGAAAAATCTTTTCATAACCACATCATTTAAGAAGTGGGAAGCCAACAGAGGCTGTAGTTCAAGCCAAAGATATTGATGCGCTGGAGCCAGGCCAGTGCAGGGCCACCAAGCTGGTCAAGTGCTGGAGCACATGACATACAGAGAGGTGGAGAGAGCTGGGCAAATAGGAGACCTTACTGCTTTCTGCAGCTACCTGATCAGAGGACACAGAGAAGATGAAGCCCGATTTTTCTCAGGCTCGTATGGCAATAGGATGAGGGGTGCAGTACACAAATTGGAACATGGGAAATTGCATTTAGATACACGGAAAAACAAATTACCATGAGGGTGATCAAATACTGAAACAGTTTTCCTGGAGAGGTGGTGGGATCTCCGGCTTTGGAGGTGTTTAAGACTCAAGTGGACCCAACCCAGGGCAACTGGCTCTCTGAGCAGCACAATGGGCTGGCTAACGGCTGGAGCTCTCTTCAACCTCAGCTGCCCTGCGATTCTAACAACTCCTTAGAAAGATTCTCTGATTAAAAAGAGGGAGGTGACATATGACACTTCAATGAATATATATTTGAAGAAACCTGATGTGACCAGATTTGCCAAATCTGAGCACAGAAGAAAATTTTCTGTAATCTTTTGTATTTCAGTGAAAACAATTTAGCAGTTAGAATTAAAGATTGTTTTGCAATATTTACTACTATGCTGTATCACAACGTTATGTTACAATATCCTGTGAGTGAAACTTGGCATGAAACAAAAGAGGAACAGAAGGCAGTAATCTATTTTCTATAAAGCCAATCTGGCTGTATTTCAATACAAGTAGGCAAACACCATCCCTGGTTTTTGTTGTTGGTTTGTGATTTTGTCTTTGCTTTTTTCTTATTCAAGAAAAAAACTTTGAAATTTCTTTAATATTAATGGAGTCTGATTAACATAAAGATATAAAGGTACTGGAAAAATAATCCAAATTAGGTACTGCAGTACTTTCAGTGATTACCAGTGATTCTGAGAACTCAGTGCAAGGCATCCTAGGACATCCTGACTTTAAAATCATTCAAAGCACTTGCCTACAGAAAGTTAGGTCCCTTTCAGCTGATTGAAACTGGGATGCACAAAAATTATCAAATATTTATGAGCTCATAATTATGAAAACTTGATTCACCACCAAATTATTTTTGTTTTAAACTCTTAACATTTTTAATACCAATGGCTTTCCAGCAGTGTGAAAACAAGCCAGGACAACTATCCATTGAAGCAGGGACAAGTTGTGGGTGAAACTTGCTCTAAATTCACATCTGCAATGTTTTCCTGGTCCTTCTACATTTCATTGCATCATGCAGCTTCACAGCAACACACAAATATTGTCAGGGCTGAAGGATTGGGCTTGTTTCCACTCAGTTCAACTGTATGCATCTGATCAAGAAAAACATATGTAACTTGCACTTAATAAGGAACAGCAGCTCTTATGCAAAGCCATTTTTCTTAGGCTTTAGTTTGAAAGAAAAATACCTTTGTGTTTGTTCCTGCTTCTCTAGGGAACCCAATTTTCGATGTTCCACATCAAATTGCATGGCCATCAGCAGCTTTGCCAGCAGCCAGTCCAAGCCCTCATTACTCATTCAAACTCAGGCAAAAACTGGGTGACTGCTGCTTTCTATTATTACAGGTGATTGCAGTATTAGTCAGCTAGCAACTGCGGCTCCAGATACAAAACCAAGATTTCTAACATCTTTTCTTCAACAACAACAACAACATCATCAAGATCTTTTTCCATGAGCATGTAGTAACCTTTGGCAGAAAAAGAATTGTATTAAACTGGAAGATGGTTGATGGTTTTAACCGCTTGGGAATTTAACTAGCAAAACATCTGCATTGATGTTGCAATGTACACAGTTACTGTTTCATTGCGTGCTTCACAGGTCAACAAAATGTCTAACTGTAAAGGGAAAGAGCTATTGCTTGTTATTTCAAATGTTAATAACTCCAGGGTCGTCATTAATTCTGGAAGGAAAAATCCAAAGAATATGGCATTTATTGGATTCTGGAGATAATGCATGTTTGATTGCCAAGCGCTTGTATTATTTCCTCATTTTGTTCAAAACAAAATGCTATGTGCTAGTGATGCACACATCTGTCAGTCTGTTGGTAGTTCAACAATAGAAGCCTGCCAGAGCAAGGCCATGTTTAGCGCAACAGTAATAGTAAACTGAAGACCAAACCAAGCCATTTTTTAACAGGCAATTCTAATTAGAAAATGAACCCTGTATATTAGCCTCCTTGAAACTGAGTACATTCACTTGAACAGTCACATAGGAATACCAGAACTGTCACACCCGACTGGACTACTCAGCTGCCTGGTCCATCATTTGGGTATAGATAGGTGCCAATATCACATGCTCTGAAAAAGCATAAATAATTGACATTTATATATGGGGAAATGTAGCTTCAGATACCTGTGATTCAATTAGTTTCTGAAGCATAGCAGATTATTATGTATTTACTGGATGAAACATTTTCTCCTATTAGCTGTACAGGCTCGTTACAGTTATTAGAACATGAAACGGAATCTAATCTGACTCATGCATTGCATAAAGACAGATTAACAAGCTTTTGAATACAAAGTCCTTCTGGTTGAAGTTGCCTGAACCACAGAGAACCAATCCAAAGAGCGAGTTTTTGGATCCAGACTGTGAGATCGACAGTAAGACAACCTGTTCCTCTGAACAGATAATAGCAATATTCCAGAATCAGCCTGGTACAACAGTATTCCAGAATTGGTCTAGGGACAGATTTTTTTTATTTTTTTTTTTTTAATTGCTGTCAATAATGACCCTGGAACAAGATGAAACAGACAACTACTAAAATTTGCTAATGGCATCAGTTTGGGAGGCATTGTCAATACAGAAGTTTGAACTATTAAATAAGAAGCACCAGATAAACCTAATTTAAAAGCTATGAATTAGGGAGATAAAAGCTTTTTCTTTTTCATAAAACTGACTCTCAGTGGAAGTGTTTAGAATTATTCACTCATTAAAGTTGAGTTGGGCAGCTGATTCTGGCTGATGTGATCCTGCACTTCTCAGCTACCAGACAGAACCCAGGTCAGCCACAGCCAAAAGATGATCTTCCCTGTAATTAGTTTTTCTGTATCATACACACAGAAGGAGTTTCACATTTTAGTTCTCCCACAGAAAAGCATTCATTTAATCCAAAAGTATCCCAATTGTCAGCTTAAGATGGCAGATAGTACAGAGAAGGCTGTAACAGCCTCCAATATCCTATTCCACTACCCCAGCACGGATACCCCTTGGACTCCTGAGCAGCTCTTGATAGAAAATAGCAGCACTCTGACAATCTGAGCAGTGGCAAAGCACTGGAGCAGAACTGGAGGCCTAAGGAAGAGGCAGGGCCAGCCACACCATCTTGACAGCTACATGTGGACTATAAGATCCAACAATTACGGCACTTGCACATCTAGGTCTGTCCTCCAGGGACCACGATCCACCCATTACATCTTCTGTAATGGGGACAAAGAGTCAAAATGAAACCTTGGGTCTAGGACAAGGCAGTCTGGTTGACTTCAGGAGGAACTTCAGCGTGCTGCCCATCCCCATCCCTCCTCTGTAGGAAGGGACCAATATTTTCTTTGTGTTTTTAGCGTTAGTCTTCTCTGCTTGGCTTCTGAGTTCTTCAAGGTGAAGAACTTCAGTGTTTGTGCAGCACTGAGCACTCCGGTAGCTCAGTCTGAGCTACATATCCAGCATCTAACAGAACATAAACAGCACTAGCTAAAAATTAAATGTTTCCAATACACATATTTATAAGGGCATTAATATCCTAAGCATTTTTAAATTCTTCCAGTAGTGACTGGCACTGCTGTGACAGCTGATTCCTGTAATTATTAAAAAAAATTTTAATACAGAAAATCTTCCTATATAATAGATAGCCTCTTTGCTGCAGCAATTGATTTTAATTCTTTATTTGGTCTATTTATCCTGCTTCTTACACTGATGGTATGTAGAACAGTTTATTTTCTGTCAACATTCTCATTAAATTTTTATAAAGAACATCAGGAGCAAGTTGAAACAATAAATTATCTAAAAGGTATAATGTTAAACTGGTGTTCAGGTTTTGGATACAATTTATTTAATATGACTGCCATAAACATAACTTCTCACAGGCCAAAATGGCTCTAATGCATCTGAGGACGAGATCATGTTCATATGCAATGGGAGAATGGGTTTACAGTCAATGTTGCTTTGATAACTGTGCTAGGATGTACCAAAACAGACCATTTAACAAAATATCATCTTAAATATGAAATTTGTTACATGCTGTGCATGATAAAATATTTCTGTTCAAGAAATAAAACAACCTTTACTTTTTACAGTTAGTTTATTAACCTGACCTTGTAAAATAAATATTCCACTTGTGCTTCACACAATAGCGGCTGGGGTGACACAAACATTGCAAAAATGGTTGCATTGGTTTAAGAGGTTATTTTGCTCCGACACTACCAGTGACCCTCTTTCCTGGAGGTTACTAACCTCATAAGTCACCTGAGACAAAGGATAACATGATCTTTCTTCCTAACAGCTCACCCAAGTTTGTTTAAACCACCTTCTTTTGTAGCTTAACAACAGGTCAGTTCGACCTGCACCAAAGCAGCTTTGCTTGGCAATACCAGAGCTGAGGGCGTGCTTCTGAGGGCAGGGACTGCTCGCCAAGTTGGGACTCCTTAGCAGGGTCGGATGGGTACAAACTGTTTGTTGCAAAGTAATGAGCTGGACTTTGGTCACTGACTCTGTTTAAGCCTGTCATAAATCAGGAATCTCTTTCTCAGAGTTTTTTCCAGCACTTTATTTAAATGTCTCTCTGCCTTACACATCACTTGACTGTCTCAGAGGCTGATGTTGCACTGCTTTAGGATAATAAGTAATGGGCCAAAACCAGAGAGATAATGGAAGCTCAGTTGTTGATACAAGTCTGTAATTCACTGTTCACCATCTACCTTTGCCTGCTAAAATATGGCTGGGAGAGATGGAAGGTTGTCTCTGGAGTTCTTGCCTCTGCCAAGCAGTCTGCAACCTCACCACTGACCATTAATCAATTTTCAAATCCCAGCTCTTCTTCCTTTCCTTTTCACATCTCTAGCAATAAGGTTATTACTTAGGTTTATGCTGACTAGCTTATAAACATACCTAAGGGCTGTCCGAATGTATTCAGTAAGAAGGCAAGACAGGCACTCCACAGCCATATGGGCATAAAACTCACCAAGCCCCAGAGTGGAGCCAAGTTTGGTTGAGACTGAAGGGAGCCTGTCCTGCTAAGGAGCCAGGTCCCTGGTAAGGTGAAACCTGCTAATTCAGCAGGAAATTCAGGAAAGTTGTCCTGCCTGCCAGCAAATTTGATTCTCTGGGCAGCATGAAAGCTGAATTATCAACTTCAAAATATTAATATCATGATTGGTATGAGGCAATCCAGGGCTACTCAGCCACTGTTACCACAACTCAGGGATTCTTGCTGCAGAAGGCAAAACTTTTCTGCTGTTTCCTAGTTGCACAGATCATACAAGGCAGTCTATTATACCTGTCATTAAGATCAGTTCATCTGTGAGGGCCTGGGGAGTTTCTCAAGAAAGCAATCCAGATTCACTGGCTTTTTATACACAAGGGTTTCTTATCATCCAACCCCCTGGCTTTTTCATCAGCTTCATGTCCTACCACTGCCTGAAACATCTGGTCCACATCCATATCTTTAAAACTAACAGTGCCTTGAATATTAGGGCCAATACAACCAGGCTGACTCTAATAGTAACTTGCTGATTTAGAAATTTAAACCACATATGCAGAGAAGAATTTATCAAAAATTGAAGGTCAGGAACCTGCAACCTTGTGAAGAAATTTCCGAAGGGACACTGAGCATCCTGCATAGTTCTTTTTTTCTGCATTCTAGGAGAAAGTAAAGTTAACATAGTGTATTCTCTAGTCAAAGGACTACTCTAATAATGGATTTATCAACTCTGGTTCTAATATCTTCCCCTGTGAGGCTTATGAAACAGGTATTTTGCCCTGATTCCTTATCAGAGTGTAAATAAAGGGAGGGCACAAATAGAATAGGTTTAGGTCATATTCACAAGTAAGACAGTTGACTTACAGGTTCAGGCCTCGTTCAGTTAAGACCCAGCCCAGGTATTTTATTGTATACCATTTTTCTTACTATTATTTACAGAACAGATTTCAATTTATCTATTTACCAGCATGTCATATCTGCCCTCTGCCTTTCTCAGTAGGGATTATCTTGTACGTACACAGATGGCTACAGAGCTCATCTGTCTCTCATCCTCACCTAATCATTAAGCTTCAACAAAAGGTGAACACCACATTTATGAAAGAGCTGACAGAATGTTTAAAAAGCAACAATAATCAATAGCAGCAAATGTATAATTTAAGTGATTAAACCTATGCCATTCATCACCTAACAAAATAAGAGTGAAATAAAATAGGGAAGAAACTTCAGAAAGAAGTCAAATAGGAATTGGAAGCCGATTCCTTAGGATGCCAATAAAAAATAATGTCATATTCTAGAAGGTTCAGGCATATTAGTCTCACTAGCTGTCACTTTATATTGCACGTCCTGAACTCAAAAAAACCTCAGCAGTTTGGTATGTTCAAGACAGTTAATGAACAAATGGACCATATGCATTTTTAATACCATATTTCAAAGGTCTTAAGAGGTGCTAGGGTTTGTCTCAAAGGATACCCTATTACAGGTGAATGTTAAGAGAATGAAGTTTAAAGAGAATTCTTATGTATGTTAGTTGACAACAAAGAACAAAGTAGAAGGTTTGTGAGAAGCTATTTACTTTTTCAAAGCACCAAGTTTTCAATAATTACCATGGAGTAATCCTCTGGCATTCCTTGTCCAGAATTCTCCATCCTGAATAAAGTACTATTTGTTTCTATAATTCCTGTATTGATCAACATGTTCTTAAGACTTCTCTTCTCCAGTTCCCTGGCCACACACTACCTGGAGACACAGACCTTGCACCGAAAAAGCTGGCAGGGAAATGGGGAGAGTTCTGAATAGTGCCCATGCAAGAAATCCACCAATTACAGTGGAAACTGTGCTGGTGAGGAACATTGTGCCATACAAATATCTGCCCTTCCATGGGGTTTAGTGAATGTTTTAGTTTCTGTCAACAATGCAAGACATTGCTACATGGCTGTCAGAGACGCTGCAAAGCAATCATGGTAAAAGGTCAATAATTTTATATAACCCTGGATAAACATCTTTGCCTGTATTTCATCAGGCTTAAGGGAAAGGATCATGCATTGCAAATATCCAAATAGGTGCTCACAGGTTCTTACAATGTTCTCAAATTAAATGTCTTCTCCCATGCTATTGTCATTCTGCTAACAAGGGCTGACTGGGGGCCCATGCACAGCTTACCAAGACAGGTTCTGTTACACTTTAAAATTAGAAAAGGTGTTATTAAAGTGTCAGAAATATCAGCCTTTATGGTACCCACACGACCATAAAATACACCCTGTAGCTTTTCTCATCAATATCCTTGAGTGCTCTACTGTGACTTGTGGTGCTGTTCCATTATGGGTGTAGGGGCCTGCAAGGGTCTCAAAAGCTGGATTGCTAATATGCCATAGGAAAAAAAAAATGCACTGGAGAAAGGTAAGGTGAGTGCAGCAAGTATCCTAATAACTTCAGCAGAAGGTAAGCATTTCCAGTGTGTCCTGATGCTGATATATATATTTAAGTCTTTCCATTGCAGCATTTTGCAACTCAAAAAAAGAAAACAGTAAACTCTAAATTGGGCAAACTTCTGCTTTTCAATTTACAAATCCATAATAGCTAGCAGAAAAGACCGCAGAAAACAAAGATGATGCAGATGTCGTATGTGCTAGTCTATTAAAAAACCAAAGCTTTACCTAATGTTAAAGCAGTAAAATTTTTCTTTTGAAAAATTAACCTGTAATTGAAATTTTTAACAGCATTTCTGTTTGGTGCTTCTAAACATGAAATTACATGTTTCTCTAAGAAGCCCAGCAAAATTAGCCCAAATTAACCCCAGTCTCCAGAAACAGAGAAATAATATAACACATTGTTTTCATTGTGGTTCTTCCTAAATGGAGGAGTAGAATTTATTTATTTGTTTTAAATATGTAAATTACAAACTGGCTTTGCTAAGATCACAGGGAAATCTGAAGTACCCAACTACTGTAAGTTACATGTCTTGAAAGGTCTGCACCTGAATCATCATCTCCTAAACACAAAGTGTTCACAAAGTGAAGTACTACTTAAAGATTTGGAGATTTGTGATACCCTAGAGTTTCTTCCCTGACACTCCCGTCAATGCACAGAAGGTTAAAACTATTCCCAGTCTGTCAGTGATTAGGGGACCCCTACCGTTTATCTTTGCTTTCTCTCTCATCCATTATCCCAACACCTGTTGCCTTATAAAATGCCACCTACTGATAACTTTGTAGGCTTCATGTGACCTTTGAGCATAGAATTTTGTGCTTCTAGAAAATGTGCCTTTTTTCATCTTTAAATGGAAATTAAGAGAGTGAGTTGACTTGTAGCAACTCTCAGGAGAATCTATCTTTGTTCTTACGAACTATTTTTTTGCCACTGTATCACTTGATATTAAAGCAATCACGGGCCTGAGAAGAACTGTCTTCTGCACCACTGGAACCATTAGGAAAGAAATCTATTATCTTTTCATTAAGGGATGGAGCAAATAAAACCCCCACGCCTCAGATTATGTAAATCAGGCCACCTCTACAGCCTCAACCCTCAGTAAGAACTTGTGTGACTGCATATCACGGTCCCATCTGCAGATCTGAAAGCCTCTTCTCTTATCAACAAGTCACCAGAGACCACCCACAGTTCAATAGCAGGAACTAGCCCATGAAAACAGCCATGCAAAACAGAAGGATTAGATACACAACTCTGATTTGTTAGGTGTCCACAGTTGCAGATGGAGAGATTTGCTTCAACTGTGATCTACACCTTAGTGATGAAAGCGTGAACCATTTCAAATTATATTTTTGGTGAAATAAAGAATCACAACATCTGAGTAGTTCTAAAGTTGGTAAATAACAATAATAGCTATTATCAGTTCTATGAGTCTGGAAGTGCAAAGAACACCTTCAGCCTTCAATAATGGCATAATTAACTGGCTATCACTAGGCAAACATCCATGTTATATTTTTTTAAATGCTCTGAAATTGACTTTTTGTTTTTCTCTCAGTGTTAAATAATAATGTGTCAGTATTTCCTAATAGATTGTCTAAGAGCAAAAATGGGGGACAGTCAGACCTTAGACCAGTATACTTCAGCCCAAATGGTTAAGAAACATGAAGGGGAGAGAAGAAATGCACAAAATTTCTGTCTGCACTTGGAAGTTGGGTATCTAACAGTTTTTTTAGGTGAGACCAAGGCTATGAGGTATTTTTCAAGCCCTATAGATTGCATTGTGACGGTGAGGCAACTTATTTGAATGCATTTATGTAGAACAGACAGTTGGATATGCACTGTATTTTGTATTCCCTACATCATTAAAAATGACTCAGAAATTACACCATGACTTTTATTTCTCTTCTCACTCTTAAGTGAATACAGAGTCAGAATTCAAAAACCGAAAAAAGTGATTCAGGAAGTTCTTAAGTACTAGGTCAAATGTAAGAGTACCTGTGATTCAAGTAAGACATACACCACACTGAACTGGGTGTCCAAGTGTGCCACTTCATATAACAAGAGTGAGTTCTGAATACTGGAAATGCCATGAACTCAGATTCTGTCTCCAAGAAGTTAGTGTATTGGTCAAAGCAACCATGACTGAGCTTTACATGGGAAGCTATGGTTTCCCCTCATGTGGTTTCACAGCTGAATGAAGCAAACTTCAGAAGTTAGTTATCTGTTTTTCAAAGTGCTGAAATTTTCTGTCTCCTCAAACCTTTCAGCAAATCACTTGCATCTATCAGACGCTAGAGTTGTAAAGCAATATTAAAAACTTGCAGAATGCCAATTTCTTACCATAGCCAAGGGGAGAACTCCTACCAGGTCCTTCTGGCTTACATAGATCTTGGAGATTCCTAGATCAGATGTCATATCTCCAGGATATTCTACCTGCCATGTGATGAGCTGGGTCTCCTGTAGGTCAGTTAGGTCTTCAATTTCAAAATCAATCTGCATGATTTCAGAGGAAGAACCATCTGCGCTGCAAGAAATAAAGAAAGGTTCCATTAAAATGACTGATAAACCAGCAACATAATTGCTTTTATGCAATGGATTAAGGCTCTTCCAAAGACAGGATTTGGTGGGATGATGGATGTAATAATGAATTAATCATTTGCACTTGTCTTAACATTTCAGGATATTTTCCATACATTCAAGTGGTTTAGTAACAATCTGTGAGATGGATCACTAAGCATCTCCACATTGTACAGGCAGAGAAACAAAACCAAATCAATGTGAAGCTAAAGCTACTGCCTAAAAATCCTAACTGAGGCTCTCCCTTTAATGAGCACATTGTATTTCCTCCCTGTTAAAGCAACACGTGAGCAAATCTAAAGGCAATCACGCCCTGAAATGGCAAAGCAGAAACCACTGCATTAAAAGTATTTTCTGCTTTTTAAAAAGGGAGGCATGGAAGAAAGGTCAAAGTTCAGGATGGGGTCCATGAACCAGGGCAGTAGGGAGCAGAGGACTGGAAAACTTGGAATTAATTTTTTACTGTACTGCTACATTGCTGTAAATGTCTGTCTGAAGCTCTTTTTGTCCTTTGCTACACTAGGAATTAGAGCTAAATTCAGCTCGTTGAAGGAGAAGAGAGTTACAAAACTGAATTTTTTAATATTGGCCAATCCTGCCAGGATCCTTGAGTAAAAACCACTAGAAAGGAACAAAGTTACTAGATGTGATTCTCCAGGATACTATGGCAACACTGGGGTTACTGATACATTATCAGTTCTACTTCGTCTTTACACCCTGTCCTTCCTAAAGTTACATGGTTCATTTAAGTGAATACTATAAAACAGAAATGTAAAGAGGGAAAATTGGACAGAGGCTCATTGGTACAATTCCTGTAAATCTCATTATAAAATCAGCTACTGCATAGAAAGTAATACAATAAAGTTTCCACTGTGTATCTTGGCAAACTGAGCTCCACAGTCCAGTGGCATTTATAGAGACAAGAAAATACTTGATTTACTGTAAAGTTGTTGGGGAATGCAGACTTTCTTAGCAGTGCAGAAATCCAAGGGACATTGAGAATGGCCGTGCTTTTACTTCTGAAGCACTGAAGGCCAAACAGATCGTCAGTGTTTTTGTAGGGAGGAAGGGAAAGAGCAGAATTTCTTTCAGTGGGACAATACTCAAGGGGAGAAAGAATGGCACAACACTGAAGGGCCACAAGTCACTTAAGTTGGAGAGTGCAGCTAGGAGAAAGAAGAAATATTTCAGCAGCTGATTAGAGGATCCCAGAACATGCCTAAAAAACAGCAGGTTTTCCCAACTGATGTGGAAAAAGAGCTAAAACTAGGCATATTTTTTATGAAGTTATGACAACAGCCCCAGTTTAGGATTCTTCCCAAAATACTCAGATATTTTTATCATGCTGGCTAAATGCCAGCATGCTTTATCCAAAGCTACTGCTTGACTTTAATCTGATCATCTTTAAGGTTTGGATTTTAATGGAAGTCTTGAGTCCTTGCTATCCTGGACGGAATTTAAAAGGAGCCTCTGTGTTTCCAAAATGGAACCCATTGTGTTCAATTTCTCATTTCTTCATGTCAGGAAAAGGAGGAAAAAAAAAAAAA
>VXBO01012098.1:78912-132831 GCA_013400135.1 Rhinoptilus africanus | reverse complement strand
AAAAAAAAAAAAAGAAGCACATTTTCTAAACTATCACTGAATACAGTCTTATTTCATGTTGACCTAGGTAGGATCCAAAGCTGCTTTATGCAGCTGTGACTACTGAAACTCAGTTACTTTAATTGTATGAGCAGGAATGGGCAATGCACTGCCTATAAATACTTGGCAGTGATCCTGTTTTGTATGGTATGTTCTATCACAGTTTCTGTGTTTAAAGAACTAATTGAATCTTCATATAATGAACCTTGGTTTTGTGATTCTATTAAGGGTGTCTGTCTGTATTATTGCATTGGTGTCTGCTACTACCAGTCACCGGTTTTGCAGAATTGGTGCTGCCACCAGAAATGTGTCTTGTAACAACAGCAGTGAGGGACTGCAGCGCAGAATACCACAAAAAAAACCCTAATGATTGTCAAAAGAGGTAATTGTCCTAATCTTTTCCAGGTATGTTGGGGATTAGGAGAAAAGGAATAAAGTGATTAGGACATAGGAGAACAAAGTAGGGAATGAAAGGCAGTGGAAAAGATGTGAAAAGTGGACTGTGGTCCCTATATACTTGAACTACAGCTCCCATATGGCACAACCAGAGTAACCCCCCCAAAAATGGAAACATTTCATTTCTCCTTCAAAGCAGGTATTTCAGTGAAGCATTTCTTGTAGCAAAAAAACCTCCCCACTTCACTACCAAATGTGATTATCATAGAAATTATTTGAACTAGTTCCTCTTAGAAATACTAAACATCTCCAAATGACAAGATTACAAAGCACCACAAAAATCAACAAGAATGTCATTATTGCTGCTAAAGATGTATACAAAAAATGTGAATAGCACAACCTATGATCAGACCAAGGCTGTTAGCACCAGGTCAGAAACTAGTATATACATACTCTGTCCATCAGTCCCTAGTCCTAGTCTAAAAAAATAACAAAAAGGAAGAAAAGAAATGTGAGGCAATAGGGCTTGGGGCTCTGACTTTCCCAAGGTCAGAGAGGGTACTCGAAAAAACACAGTGTCTGCAGAATCGAGCCTACTACATTACAGCAAAGATCATTATTCACCACTGATATATCAAGTTAAGGTGATACATACAGCAGTACATTAAAATTTAATTTTATTCATTGTCATCTTACTATTAAAAATTCAGTGATGGGTAGGCTGAAAAGTAATTTTTCTTCAGGAATCAGTGTAAGAAGTGAACCAACTAGCAAGAAAAACCACCAAAAAATGTGTTTGCTAATCAAGTAATAAAGTTATTTTAAAAAATTGATCCATCTCTCTGGAGCATGACATCAGCAGTGCTGGTCGAGAAATATTTGCTGAATTATTTGACTTTTTTTTTTTTGCTATTTTCAAATAAATTATTCGCTATACAATTTTCCAGCTGTTGATAGCACTTTTCCCAAATAACTCAAACCATTCAAAAGTGGGTAATAATTAGCAAACCTTTTACTATAATATAAATTTAAAACATAATTTCCCACCAAGCCAGCATTTCAGTTCAGAACCATCATTCTGAGTGTCTCTTGACATAGTAAATCCAGTGATCATTTACCACATTACGCTAAGGGAATGGTAAATCAACACTGACTTTATTACATCCAGTCTAATAATCATTCAATAAATTATTCAACAGAGTAGTCAGTAAACATCAAGTACTTTTGAAGCAGCCCAATCATGAGGCAATAGCAGAAAAATAGCAGTTACTATGCAGGTGGGATTGAACTGCAGGGCTAAGAAAACAGTTTTACTGACAGTGCGAAGTCTAATAAAACACTGCAAATACACTGTCAATCTGTGTTTTTCTGCCTGCTGTTTTTTACTTTCCTCAGCAAAAAAAAAAATAATATAACATAACTCACATGTAAGTGGATAAAACTGCAGAAGAGGAAACCAGGCATATAGCCACAAATGATTAATTGGTAAAGTTTTCAGGATTCCTCCAAGGCTCAGACTACTCTGTGCAAGACAACTCCAGAGAGTGATGATTGTTGTCTCAACTGACAAGAGCAAAAAATAGGTGAAAGATAATATAATAGTCATTTTAAAGGTAGGAAAACCAAGTATAAAGGCCTCAATTAAATACTTCAGTACATATGGAAGTGCTGTGTTGACTCCATATCCTTGTCTGCCCAGGACTGGCAGCATTATAGGAATATACATCATGACCCCCAGGCCTAAACCTTTAGATCAATACTAGTCTTGGGTGTTCCTAAAAAAAGTCTTAGACATTTCATTTGCATTACAATTTCCCAGACTGTTAACACTGTCATTATCACTTTGCTATCCCTGTCTCCTGAAAATGAGAGAAACCTTTTGCTGAACCAGAGGAGTTGGAGGAGTCGCACAAACATCACAACAATCAGCAGGGAATAAGACCCAGTATTTTCATGCTAAAAATTTACAGGGCCAGTGCTGCAAATATTTGCTATTGAGTAATCCCAGTGTACTAAATCATAAGATCAAGCACTGTGCTCTGTACACTACTCTGCAGCAAAATTCGTTCCTCATCCTACAAGTATTTATCCACCTAAAAACCTTTATATACATGAACAGCAATTTTATACTTGTGCATAAATATATAAGGGATTAGACTTGCTGAATTCAGGTCAAGTCTTTTTTAGTAATTATTTATCTCCAAAAGGCAACCACACAGATGAAGTTATCTGCACATGTACTATACAAGAAAGCTTCCCTTGAGTTCAAGAATTTTATTTAACAAAGGCAATAGAACTTTGTTACCATCATGACCACACACAAGCCCAAGGGAAGTCCCTGGCTCCCATGAATGTATGTGCCCACACAGGAGGCACTTGCTGAGCCAAACTAGCCCAATTACAGTCACGCAAAATTGAATTGAACAAAGAGATAATCCAGCCACTGACTCTGGTCCTGTGAGAACCACTCCTCTGCAAAAGGGAACACGCAGAATATATACAAACATCCTTAATTCTGTCTTCTATAGAGTGGCCATCATAGGCCCTGCAACAGCATATTCCAGGCAGTGATCATAGTCCTGGATAGAAGCAATGAAAGGGGCTATTAGGTGCTGATGAGTAAAAATCTTGCTTTCCTAACTCCACCTGTTTTTTCCTTTAATGATTGCATGCTCTTGCTTATCTTCTGAAATACACACCTAATAAATCTCTTACATAAGCTCACCATGGCTATGGTAATGTAATAAATTTAAAAGATTCAAGCAAGGAATCACCAGACTGAAAACACTGAGAAACTAGTCTAAAAGATACTTCTAGAATGAGTCTCCCTGGGAAGTGATACTTTACCAGGCTAAGTTACTATTTTCAGATACGTATCAAAGATGCAGCATTTTGCTGCTATATGATCTGTGCTTCAGAGATCAGCTGCTCTCCTAGATGCCCATCTTGGTCATTTAACTTTGGAATACAAAATGATTTGAAAATTATCTCCCTTACCCACTTTCTTTAAATTTAATTGTAGTCTTAAATCCAGAGTGGAAGATTCAGTATCTTAGCACGTAGCTCCACTCACATCTCCAAGATGAGATCTATAACGTACCTTTTTAAACCCTTGCTTATTATTATTCACAGCAGTTCAAAAAACGCAATTATATATAAAAGTAGCATTACATTTCACAAGACTCAAGGCCTCAATATATTTCAAAATTAGTGGCTTCTATGGAGAGATCTGCCAAGGCATACCCAATATTTGAGATTAGTATCCTCAACTATAGGAACTTCCTCTGCCGTGAACTATTCAGCAAGTATTTCTGATGAACTCATACATCTTGCAAAACTGCAAAGTTCTTTCAACTAAAAAAGAGATTATACTTTCTTTACCCAAATGTTCAGTATCTGCCAAGTCTAGAATTAAAAAAAAAAAAATGCTTTCAAGCTTCCTTAATATTAAAATAAAATAAGCTTCCAGAATCTCTTTTCTTTCTTGTTTTTAAGTAATAAGAAGAGAGAATATATACATTGCCTTCCTCCCACCCCCCGCCAGCTTTTTGAAAAAGCTTTAGGCTGAAATACATTTTTAAATCACAGAATTAAAGAGTAATCTTGGTTGGAAGGGACCTCCGAAAGCCATCTGGTCTAACACCTTTCACAAAACAGGGCCAATTTCAGTGCTGTATTAAGTTTGAACAATTTAAATTCTCTCACTTGGGTTTACAAAGACACATGTAATTTAGAGTCCTTTTTGTGATCTTATGGAAATGCTGGGATAGCCTGAGCACCTAGACCTGCACTTCATACACGAACACCTATGTATAAGGAGCAGAGTCAGGCATAAGAACTGAGCCTTCGCTTCCATCAGCTCTTTAAGATTTGAAACTTGTCCATGACCAAGTAACTAGAAGTCATCTTGATGTCTCTTAGGCTTCTATTCTCTTCCACCACAAGTGATTTTACAAACTACTCTGTCCGAGTTTAATTGAAAGAGAGTGTTAATGTGCAAGGATAAGAAAGCTTCTTTCACAAACAAATTCTTATGGTGAAAATAATGGATCTGGATGCGTGCTAAGAAAGGGGTTGTCATGAGACTACATTTACTAAAACCTGAAAATTAAACAACACTGTGCTCTACCAGGCTATTTCCAAGCCTGTCTGTCCTACAGCAAACCAGTACCTGATCAGCAGCATGAAATGGAAAACTTCTACCTCTGCTTTTCATCCATTCACCTTCACAATCCATTTGCTAGCTGCACAGCACTTGTGAGCTTCAGTACGAGCAAGCTGCTTAAAATGCAGCATCTATTTCATCAATGTCATTAGTATCTGCTGTATATATATATCTGCTGTATATATATATATATAAGGGGAAACAAGACCCTCATAAAAAAAACCCAAACAATACAGGGCCTAAAGACTTGATTGATAATATAAATATTGAAAGTTTAGCAAAATATAGAACTATTTGGGGAATTAAATGGACATACAGAAAGCCATGTTGTTTCCTACAAATTTTTGTCAATTGAAGATGACATTAAGTGCATATGCAAATGTTGATGTCTGGTTTGTTTATTATACATGTTAAAGTTGGCAGTATGGAACAGATGTCTCTGGATGTACACTGCGGTCTCTACATTTGTTTTGCTTTATCAACTTATTTCAACCTTGACCTCGTAGGCTAAAAGGTACACTCATTAAATTACTGCCTGTAATGATAAAAGCTGCAGTATCCCTTCCCTGCTCCAGCTATGGTAGTTTTAGTATCTGAGCAGCTGTTTCCTCTCTGTACACCTTGGGATAATCTAATAGCCATGATGAAGTCACACAGACAAGATGATGACACAGGTCTGCAGTTGAGTCCTAGGTCCTGTCAAATCAAATCATAGTTTTTGATGTACTTGTGACATTAAAAAATGTGTGAGTTCTAAAGCTCACAGAACTCATGTTCCCATTAGCATGAACTGTTCCATTAAGTCAAGCAGTGTCATCATTTTGGGTCTCATTGCATCCCATGTTGACGCACTTGACTTTTCACCACTTGGAGCCTGAGGCTGAGGTGCACCTAAACTCAGAAGGATTGGTGGGATATAAGTGGAGATGTATGTCCTGGCAGTCCTTGGATGCTCTCCAAGGAACTACAATGAAGAAAATAATAAGGGCAAGTTGACTGGCTATTAGGCTGCAGAGAATTCTCCAATAGAAGGTGTACTGAGACCAGCAAACTACCCCCAGGGTAGATAACAGTCACAATTTGCACTGATTTATGCACATGAGTACACTTAGTCACCATCTTTTGGTGAGGTCTACCTTTTCTATCTGGCCATCTGCAATTGCTTATCAAGTAAACCTAATCTTAATTATGCAAATGGTCCAGGAGCTATTAAAATAAACAGAAAGACCAGCCGCCCATATGAAAGCTATGAACATTCATTCTAGATGAAAAAATTTCAGCACAGGAAGGCAGAGAGCTGCATTTATGTACTGATCTGGACAGGACCTTGGCCCATATGGATAGTCCCCTGCTATTGCAACCACCACATCACCTAATCTCTTCATAAACTTATGAAGCTCCATTCTAAAACCACTTAGGGATTTTAAATCCCTGTTTCCCTGAAAGGCTCTTCCAAACCTGATTATTCTAATGGTTAAAGCAGTCAGAGGAGCCATCCTGGCTGGAACTGAAGCCTTCTATGAGCCATTGCTCAGAGCAACCAGACCATAGCGCACTCCAGACGTTGAAATGGATAGTATGGCCAAATGCAGCTCCACTTCCTAGAACAGCTCCTCATAGAAAAACATTAAATAACTCTGTAGACCTTCTGGAAACATGTAATGGCTGATAATAGCTCCCTCATTCAAAATTACTCCTTCCATGTTTCTGTGTCCTCAAATCACCTCCAGTCAAACAACTCCTTCCCTACCCCAATATAGCTGTAAACAAAAGAATTACATTTCTACAAATTAACTTAAGAGGACTTTAAATATTCATCAACCTAAGTAGTCAGGCTGAGAAATGATAGGTTCTCACTACCTTATCTTAATATAGTCTTGTCAGAATGCAACTATAGCTGCTTGCCATTTCCAAAAGTAAAGTATCCTTTCAGTAAAAATGATAATACAATCCAACTAAGAACTGGAAAATTGAAGGAGAGACAAAACCACACATGGCATGAATTAGGGAAATGCTTCATGAAATACTAAGGAAACATGCCAGTGTGAATAAGAAATACCACCTAACAAGAGTGAGGATCTCATGCCATCAGCTTACATGATGGACATATCACATCACATAAGCTTCCTTACTATGTGGCAGTCTTCCATCTAATGTAATTTGGCCTTTAAAGCCACTTTTATTGATATGTTTGAAGATACTAATCTTGGATCTTAAAAGAAAATCCTGTGGGAAAATACCACCAACTCTGGGGGCTGAGCAGTAGCACAAATTGCCTTGCAAATCTCAGGACTGTACTTAGGAATCTTTATAACTGACAGTTGAAAGCTGTACATCTAGCTCTTTAAAAAGACATATTGATTTTATTGAACTGGAGGAAAGGGAAGAAAGACCCTAATTATCATACTTATGAATTCAGTAATGCTAGTAATCATTAATAGTTTCAACACGTTCATAAATCATTCACATAATGGGGAAAAGCAGTAAGTGAAGATCAATTTCTACTCAAAGGCATTGCTAAATTTGCCACCCTTATAGAAATTTCTCAATCCGATTTCCCTTCATGAATAGCAGAGCTTCATAAGAAGATGACAATGAGATCAGAGGTGAAAAAGTTGTATATCAAAACACAAGTAGGATTTCATTTCATGGCAGACACCTAAATAATAGACTCTTCTTTCTTTTGTACTTACTGCTATTGCACTACAGTTTCATAGTACAGTCTTGAGTATTTATCGTCTTAATTGAATGTAAACTCTCTTTCTTTGCAAGGCTAACATGAAACCATTTCAAATACACACACTACTCTTCTTTCACTGCAATGGAAAATCCCCAAGGGTGTATTAACTGGAACACACAATTACCAAGAAATGTAGACTTAAAATATCTCCTGCAAGCAAGCAAGATGGAAAATTCAGAGACACCACATACTTCAAACCTCATAACTAGCAGGACTTTTGGCATACATGTGGCAAAATCCAACAGACGGCTGTTATGAGTAATAAAAGCAACTAAATGACATGAAGAATTAAAACATATCACTGCCAGAATTATCACTACAGTCTATGAATATAAGCAGATTTTTAGGCATGGTTTTCCTTTTGCTTTACTCAAGCTGCTTGACTTTAGTTATGCTTTCATTGCACAGCAGGATAAGGTACAAATAAGAGCCACAAGACTGAAGTAAACGGAGTTTCCTAAAAATGCTAAAAGAAATAATCTGCCAGATTTTTAGAATGTGCAATACTTGAAGAAACGTCAAGAAGAGCAGAAGGTAGGTTGGTGATTTTCTGAAAAAAAATAAAAATAAAAAATCAGTAGGTGAGGTTTAAAAGGCACAGAATCACAGAATGGTAGGAGTTAGAAGTGACCTTTGGAGATCATCTAGTCCAACCCCACCCCCCTTCCAAAGCATGTTCACTTAGAGCAGGTTGGACAGGAATGCATCCATGTGGGTCTTGAATATCTTCAGAGAAGGAGACTCCACAACCTCTCAGGGCAGCCTGTGGCAAGGTCCAAGTGGTGAGATGGACAGTATGTATTAGCAGAGACAGTTATTCAAGGTGCTGAAGTTGCAAATAGGAGCCCAGTGGTCTGCTTGTCTACAGAAGCAGACAGGCAGGCTCCTCACCCAACTGCCCTGCACATGCACCAAGGATAGGAATTAATACTGCTCAGGGACAATTGTTAAGCCTTTTAAGAGAAAGACGATGTACCTGGGAGTTTGATAGTAAAGCAGAAGAGTAGTACACCACTCTCCAGGTAGCTTTAGTGGAGATGCCTGGAGTTTCACATTTAACTGCTAAGCACAGAATTACTCTGAATAATATTGGCAGGTGAAATATATTCATCCTTAGGTTTGTTGGCTTTCTCAGGCTCTAGATCAATCTCCCAACAAAGTAAATCCTTTCACTTTTTCTATTTAGATTGATTAATGTATGAGAAGTATAACTTGTAAGGAAAAATACTACAATGGTCTAAACTAGATGAGATTCATATTTGGTTGTTACTAATTGCTAAAAGCCAAGTTATATCTTTGTTCATAGAAGGTATTCACATACAGGAAAAAAGTTCATAGATAATTATAATTATTTAAAATTAAGACTTTTTTCCATTAAGCTAGTTAAAAACATATTCTTAAAATAATCTGCATAAATACTTCAGCACAGCAAATAGAAATGAACACATTTGCATGCTATATAGTAAAAATTCCCAAATGAGGCTGCAGAAATAGCAAATAACCATGGAGCGCACAAACCAGTGATGACTTCATGAAATTACACTGTCTGAGGTGAATATTTTGCTCTGCAGAAAAGGATTGCAAACCACTGCAAAAAACGTTCAAAATCACTGCAATATATATGTCAAGAAATAAATTACTTTGAAGTTTGCTCCCCTGCCCTGGTTTAAAGAGTTACATAAATCAGCAAATTTCTCACTTGCACTAAAATACTAATTAAAATAAAGCAAGAAGAACATCATCATTTTCCATGGAAAACTTGCCCTGGCCTCAGATAGTTGCAATATTTCACTAAGTACAGTGACAATGCATATTGGAATTCACCAAGGCGATAAAATACGGTATTACAGCTGTTCTTAGATAGGAAAGCCTTCAGAGTAGCGGCTCACCAGTGGACATCTCTATGAAGTGAGGGGTAAAATATCCTTTTCACCACTGAGGAGACTCTTTTCCTGACTTTTCCCACATTTTACAGTCAATCTTCCAAGTCTGTTAATAATTTCCAGAGAATCTTTAGAGGATTGCTTCTTGCAGTTCCTCTCACAGAGAACTCCCATACCCCTGCACAATAGCTGGCAGAGCTCAAATGGCATAAACAGGTCCAGAAACATTGTATGAAGTACATTCAAGCCTACACCATGGCTCAGAGCTCTCCTGAGGAATCAGAGAGCTACCACCAAGTTGAAAGTCCATTCCACTGGCTGTGCTGAGCTGGGACTTCTTTTCCAGTTGATGCACATTACTGGTTTCATCCAAAGTCCCCTGGGTTTAAAGAAAGACACTACTGGACTTCTGGTCAGGGTTGTGAAGGTTAATGACTAACAGAGAAAGGGATAGAAAAACCTTATGATTCCTTTGCAGGATTGAAATCTCTTCCTATGTTATGTGGTAGAGATGTCCCCTATGCCACTGCCAGAATGCTCCTATCACCTTTTCCTTTCTTCACCTGCTTTGTATTCTTCTCATTCATCTTTGACACTCACAATTGAGTTTATTTCTATCTATCAGCACAATCATTTGCAAAAAAAATCTGCAAAATATCAGAAATCAAGGAAATGTATAAACATGAACTCAAAGGAAAGGAAGGAAATTGATGCTTTTGTGTCAAAAGTCAACTTGCCCATTTCAAAAAGCACACTGCTGGTTTTTATACTTTGAAAGAAGCTACGACCCTCAGCTCAGATATGTACTCAGATCTCCTGATATCTCTGTTGCTGAAACAGCACAAAATCAACAGTGTGGAACATTCAGCTACAGCGCTTTTGCTCCGGGGCTCAGGAACCTGTTGGCACCATGGCAAAGATTCCCAGTCTGCAAAAGCTCTCAGTACTTGATACAGAAAAGCTGTTTCTCTGAAATCCCTCTTTAAAGCAGGGATGAGTACTAAACGTGAAAGGGTAGAAAAAACACAGCACAGACACATACGTGCAAGCCACTACGTTTACATTGAATCTCACCAGCCACAGAAGCTACATCCGCTGCATATGTTCGCATTATACACACCAGCTGACCAAAGCTGTACTTTAAATATCACACAAGAGTAATAGTTTGCAAATCACAGGTGTGCTACACCATCTGGCATGTATTTTAGCTCATAGGAAGAAGATGGATGATACAACATAAAGAGAACATATAAAGCCTAAACTCAGTTTGAAGATACATGATAATGACTCCTGTAAAAGTAAAATCAGGTATTCTAGCAAATTAGGAATTATACTGAAACATTCCAAGAGCTAATCATACCACTCAATGCCATGAACTCAACGCCATGGGCATTTGTAAAGATATTTGGGGCTCCAGAGTTGTAGTTTGCTAAAATGCTAAACAGACGAAGCAGCTCTGTTTCTACCAAGACCTCTTTTCTTTGCAGTGTATCCAGTTAATGAAGTGTGAATTTTAATTTAGTCTGACACGTGGATATATTTTTAGATTTTATTTTTGTACACAACTCAATTTCCAAGGTAAGAGATGTGTTACAGGGTGCTGAACTATGTAAACTGTCAGAGCATATGTACAAAAATTCATCCAAAGGAAGAAGTCACTAGCACAGAAAACCGGTCTACCTGCAGATGCAAAGATTACTTCAAGTATAAGATCTGCCAGTTCTTTAAGCTTTATTGACATAGGTATTTGCCAAAAGGTATATATTTTAATGGTAAGATTTTCAATGTTACTTCTGTCTGTCTGCTGTACACACATCTAAGGTACATAAATCTTTGCCCATTACATAAAGTATTCGGACAGAACAACTTTATTATGAAGTTATCTAGAAATGACTGAAGTACTCTTTGACCATAAATATACAGCAGCACCAGAGACAGCCAAGGATTTGCTTGGAAAGTAATAAGTATCATGTGGGAGACAGACTTTTGGAGAATTCATACACTATTTTCCACATTTCCTTGGTCCCTATATAGCTTTAGAGTAAAGGGAAGACAGACACATGGGACAGAAGGGACAATAAATACACCTACAGTCTACAAACCTAGCCTGTCCTCTGCAGTGCTCCATTTCCATGTCATTTATTTTAAGGCAAATAATGACCTAATAAGTGATGGATAAATATGATAAAGCCAAAGCTGAATTTAACACCAAATACTGTCATTCACTACAGCAAGATCAGAAGCAGCACAAAGCATCTGATGAACGTTGCTCATAAAATTTTTCTCATCAACACATGCTCCCAAGAGGATGCCCAGGTGACATAGTTAACTCAATTCTGTACCACTGGACATTCACATACTTAATTATTCATTTTTTTCAGCAGAGTTCACATAGAACGTGATCCAGGCACCAGACTGTGGTGGGTGCAGTAGCAAACCCAGTGCAAAAAATGCCTCCTAGCCCCAGGGGCCTGTAATGGGATTTTAAACGAACAGAGCAAGCCTGTACACAAACATGTAGGGCAGCAGAGGGATGATACCGGGTAGGGCAAGAGGCATGGGTCTAGACAGACCCACAAGCTACATAAACTGTTGGTGAGCTTGGAGAGGCTTCCTCTCCTCGCTATCAAAGCAAACAATTGGCTTTACATCATGACAGTATTAAACCAAAATACTCTGGACAAGCATATTTTATTGTTAAAGATTTCTGATTTCTTTTTCTTACAGTAAGAAATACTTGGAAAACTTCAGATGAAAAGTGCTACAAAATGAGTTCAGAATTAATATTGTGTAATTAATAATCTAATTTTCATTATAATATGACAATTAACTAAATGACCCCTGATATCTAATTTACCTAAAGGTATGGATATAAAGTATCCTTTCATCTCTGTGTTATGAAAGTCGACTCCAGTATCCATATCTGGCCTTTCCATGCCTATGCTTAGTCACCATGATTGATACTGGGGCCCTTCAGAGCTCAGCAGCAAGCTTTAAGGTTAGGGAGTATTTTTGTAGCGCCACTGTAGATTAGGGTTTGTGCAATACACACCAAGCGGTGGTTTATACAGGAACTAACACATGAAGGACCCAAATTACGAAGTTGCCACTGGAAAATCTGCAACATGAATAAGACGAGAAAATCTAAGTCGATAAGCAAATTAGAAAGTCTAGAATAAATTTGTCATAGAATTATTTTATTGCAACCGTGGTATGGCACTCTCCACAGACTCTCCATCTTCTTCTTACAACATTATGTATAAGTTAGCCTCTGCACGTTCCTAATTTCCGTGCAATAAAGTAAACGATGGGTAATGAATATATTACCAGTATAACTGTTTTTTATGTTACAGTGGCAAAAGCCGAGCACTAGTGATTAAATGTAGGAAATTAAAAGCTGCTGTCAACAGTTTCTTTCTCTTTCTAAAGGTTTTATTTCTTTACTATTCTTGCTCTTGTTGCTTTAAGCAGGAAAAATGCTGTGGTAGTGATTTCTTTATTAGAAATGTCAGTAGGGTCTTCCAAACTTTAGTCAGTTCACTTGGCTGTTAGACCAGACTGGCATAAAATTTCTTTATGAAATAAACACCTGCCTTATTGAGCTTATTAATAAAATACTACAAATACTCTCAATATGTTGAATGCAGCATTATCTAACTATCAGTTTGAATCTAAAATATGTTAAGCCTCAGAGACGGGGAACTGCTGTCAAAGATTTCAGCCAGTGTTGGCGACCTTCACAAATCAAACTCTCTTCTTGCTCAATTTTTAAATAATTGTGGGCAAGATCTTTTTTTCCCCTTCTATGTTTATACATTTAAAGCTACTATTGTCCTCTAATTCAAAACCAGCTGTAAGTAATCTGACAAGCAGCAACCTCCAAGAAGAGCTGAGAAAGCTGTCACTTCATGGCTTTGAAGTTGACTGATCCACTTTCTTACTGTCATCCCAGAAGTATTAATTCCTCAGTCAGAAAGTCTGCCACAATGGCCTGGCCTAAGAGTTGACAGATTTATCTCCTATTGGTCACTCTGGAACCAGATAAGAAATAGGGAGAAAATATTCTTCTCTTGTCTGTTCTGTATCCCCCACTGCCAAAACAGCAGTGAAAGGAGAAACTGTAGAAAGCAAGGGAAAAAAAGGGAGAAAGTTTTCAATTCCATGTGGTCAAGATTGTTAAAGACACTAATGATACACGTGCCTGACTGGGGACACTGTGACTGAACTTTTTATTCCATTAACCCCAAATTCTATAAATTCTAAACTACAGTGCTCCAAGGCTGCCTGGCCAAATGGTACTAGTCTCCTAGCAGTCCAAACCAAAGCATGCTTAAGTCTAGGGGAGCCTGTTGACTTAGCTGGTATTTTACCCGGCTCTTTCTGTAAATTACTGTTAGCCTATTAAGCAACAGATGTCTGATGACTTACTCTAGCTAAAGATCCTTGCCAGTATGTCTTGACATACAGATCTCATATTCATGATTCCATAGCTTGCATCTCATACTTGTTCTTTTTTTCAATTTGTCCTCATCTTAACTTGAAACATGCTCTTAAATCCACTCCTCCAATGGATTAATTTTAAATAAATATTTCAAGAATGTATGATTGCTGAACTTCAAAAAATATTAAAATCCTGACGATGCCAGATTTAAGACTATACTTAAATATTTCAGCGAATCAGGACCTAGGGATGGGATGGAAGGCGTGTTTAGGTCAGCCTTATAGAGGTAGGTTGCCAAGATGTGAAGACAGCAGTATAATAATTGTGCAAAATCCACAGTTCCAAAACTTCCTGTAGAGCAAAATGGGGTCTCTCTTCTTGGCTAACCACACCAGTCTGTGATGCTCTGTGAAGGGCATTCACTCTTCTCTCTTTACCTTTACCATAGTTTTATCTATTGCCTACAAGGTGAATATTAGTTGCACTGACTGATCTCCCACTTCCTCTTGTGTTGTAGCAAGAGTAATCAAGAGGAGATTAAGTATGTGCATACTAATGAAATGCAACTAAATAAATAGTGCCAATGCTAACTGAAGCGATAATGTTTTTCTATCTAAAGCCCCATAAAATATTTCAAACAAAGAACAGAAGCCCAAAGAGTTTATGGGACTTTCAATTTCTTTAAAACGAACAGGGGCAGGGAGAAAGAAGTTGTGAATTTCTCTGTACAAACTTTATTGTTTGAGACTGGGTTCTTTGAGGTCGAGATAAAAGAAGGAAATGGCATCTTTCAGCCTTGGTATATTCTTCCTAGCTACTCATTTCCTGCAAGACACTAAGAAGAAATCATGACAGATGACTTCTCTGCACTATCCGTTTGGCCCAGTTTTATAGCAGAGATCAGAAAAATTATTGGATTTTGCCTGAAAAAGAGACAGCATGTAATAACCCTTGCCTAGGAAAGATAAATAACATGCTGAGTGGAGGTAGAAAAGCACCTTATCTGTTAATTGTAAGGAAAACTGTAAAATCAATATGGATATAACAGATTAATCAAAGCAAGTTTCAAATTTCTATTCAGGTGTGAGCAATGAGACAGTGCCCATTGCTAAGAAAGAGGACACTGACAGTTAGTCCTCTCTCCCACATTTTCCTTGTGTAGCTGTTTAATTTGTGTAATAACTTTTCTCTATCATCTCCAGTGGCAGCAGTTAAAGCATCTCACAGAACTCAAGTATGTTGATTCCGGGTCCCCTGGCATGTGCCAGAGCACTGGGTTACATACTTTGTACCTAGGTTTTACAGAGAAATACTACTTGTTTCAGGAAACCAGTTGCAGGGTGGGACAGGAGAAGGAATAAAAAAAGCAGCATCCCAATTCTTATAAAATTTTACTCTTTGCTCAAAGCAACGAAAGCAGTAACATCTTCCCTGCTTCCTCCACTGTTTCCACCTCTTTCATTCTCTCCCCAAACAATCACCAAACTCCAATGCAGCTTGATAATTGCATTCCAAAACCGCTGAATTCAAGAGCACTGCTTTTCTCCACTGCTTGAGACTCCGTTTAGCAATTTTCCACAGCAGAGAGGTAGTTTAGTTTCTTCTATGCAACTCTGCTAGGCAAAGGAACTGTCATTGGCGGCCCCCAGAAAAGAGATGATTCGACAGTGAACTTATTGCCCAAGGCATGGGTAACATCACATTAAGTCATAGCATGCTTTGCCTATCACATTATAAATTGACGTTTTGTTGTGGTCCATTCAGTATTAAGCTCTCTAAACCAGACAGGGAAGAGGATAAAATGCAAGAAATATACCATCAGAGCCATTAAAGAGCTTCTAACACATATAGGAAACACGACAACATAAGTTTCTTCATCAGCATTTGCATTAAGACCTTGCAAAAGCTCCTGCAATATTGTACAGGCAGAAAATGAGCACAAAGCTCCCAGTGAGATGTACACTGAATTAATTCATGAAATGCAGTTCCTCTCACCAAAAAATGTTCAAATGTTTAATCTAATGCACCTAATATAGTTAATTAGCTAACAAGGAATTTAGATACTGCACCAAGAGAGGAAGAAATAGAATATTCTAAATAAAATATGACTATAAATGGGATGGAAAACACAACTTTCCTTTTATATGAAAGATGTTTCCTTTACTAGGATTTATCTAAGAGAAGTGGCAAATTCTATAAATTCTAAATTAAGCACTGGAGGCTATTCACACTGTCCTTTAAATAAAATAAAACACCCAGTCAAAGCTTTGGCAAACAAATTAATGTTACAAGTGAACATAGCAAGGTACTTTTTAAAGAGCTCTGTGTCTTGATCAACACAGAAGAAGGGGGTTTGGTTGGGGTTACTTGGGAGGGAGACAACTCTTTCCTACTTCAAAATCACAATTAAAAAAAATAATTAGACTAGCTGAGGTTTTCCTGTTTTTTTTTGACTTTAAAAGTACATTCCATTTGAATCTACCACACACGCAACAACATTTAACATTTAAATAAAGTTTAGTAGAATTTGACTGGAAGATTAAAGCCACACAAGAAGCTAAATGCATATACATTTTTTCAGGTGCATGTTAGATGCAGTTTCCATTTTCAAATTGGGCTAATCACAAATATCAAAGCAACTGGACTATCATTGATCCAAAGAGTTTGTGTGCCAAAACTGAACAGCCATTAATACAGTCACAGTGATGATTAAGTAAAGAAAACATTTTAACCATTCTGTTTCTTTAATTCATCTGGGATGTAAAGCTGACCAAAGACAAACCCAACTGATTTAACAATAGCACTAATGATTCTTTTTTAAATGGAAAATGGCTGCATATACAACAGTCTTCAAAATTAAACGTCTTAATTCCTACTAACTGTCAGGTGTCATGAAATAATTCCTTTGACCCAGCTGCTGTTATTAAATTAATTACACATGTAGTTTCTGTTAAAGGGAGTTAGGGAAGAATAAACAGATTCAACATAAACACTCTAACAAATAAAAAGCTATTAAAAAGGTAAATGTACTTTTTCAGCCTCTGGGAAATAAAGGATTACTTTCCAAAGTGCTGCTTGCAAAACTTGGCCCCTAAGTTTGAGCCATGTCTTGATGCCAGTCCATTACACGGTCAAAGAAATACAGAATAGGATCCATGATAGATGAAAGTGGTTGCTACTAAATTATTCCAAGCAAATAAAGAAACTCAGGGAATCATCTTTTGGTTTTGACTCTAGGGAACAAAAATAACAGGCAAGGCAAAGCAGACCGCTGGTTAGATTTTCCACGCAGAACACAAGAAAAATGCTGCACTGGCTGCTGAAACACAGTAACAGTTATCAAAACCTGCTGTATTTTTGGTAGTGTCAGCATCTACATCATAAAATATCCTCTCTCTCATTACAAGTTTGCTACATTTCGTAAAATAAAATTCAACAATGTCATATTTTCTAAAAATACATATTTCATTATGTTGTAAGTCAATCTTTCATTTATTTGCCGAAATTAAGACTGCCTTTACTTAAAAACTCTCTCCAGATAACAAGCACTATTTTTGTTAGGTAATATTTTCCATTTGTTTCAGACCTTTTCCATCTGTTCAGTTGTTTAGTGACAGAGAAAACCAACTTCAGGCAGACAGCAATACTGAATATATTTTTGCGGTTTTGTGTGTTTTCTTTCTTTCCTGTCTTCCCAAAGTGATGTATTTGTTCAGCTGTGGTCTAAAGGTAGCAAGTGGGCAAGGCCTTTTTTGATACTTTTGAGTATGTCTCAAAAGATATTTTACTATAGAAATCTTGTTGTGGTTATATTTTTGACAAAACTCCGTCCCAATGTAGTAAGATTCAGTCTCACAATCCTTGTTCAAGCAAATTCACAATCAGACCCAAAGAGAAGATGACCACAAAATCTTTCATACTTTATACTTAACTGCCTTCTGTGTTTGTTTGATAAATAAGGACTCCAAAGTCAGCATGGCAGCATCCATATCAATAACAGGAGGATTTTTCTGCACAAACCTCCCAACCATCATCATCTCTGAATTCTGCTTCTCTTTTTTCCCCGCTCAGTCTACTAAACATATAGACATCTTTAGCTATATTTATACAACATACAGCAACATATCCACTTAGGGAAAAAAATAAAATAAAATTAGCATTGTCTGCTGTCAACTACAGGAGACACTATAAACTTCCCTAATTGTAAGCAACAAGAACAGCCAGGTAGTTCTGTTCTTTTTTAAACTCTTTTCCCATGAAAAAAATCTTACAGAAGCAAATAGTCAGTTCATTAATCGGTCAGTCCCATCCTGACAGTGCTCGTGCCAATTCAGCAAGAGATGTTGCCCACTTGTTTTGCTTGTAAGGAGGGAACATGGGAAGGAGCTGGGAATTCCATAAGGAGAAGGATGTTAGGAATGTGTAATACTAGCAACACTGCAGAAGGGCATGATGATGAAAAAATGTAGGACACAGATCCATAACAAATCAAGTCTCTGGAGTTCTGCTGCTTACAGAACCAGTTTACTTTTCAGAGGGAGAGTAAGCCACTGTGCTGTCACATTTCTGACCTTAAAACATTATCCGCCAATCATTCTAGATAATGTGATTATTTGAGATGGAAAAAGTCAATTTAGCGACTTTTTCAATCCCAGAACCCACAGTCGCATGTATTTTCACTAATGTCATGCAAAATATCCTATATGGATGTCAGCAGTATATTTCTTTTATATTGACCTGGGAAAAAGTTACAAAGTTCATTCGTTCCTGCTGTCCATTTCACATTTAACCAGTAAGTTGATTTTTTCCCTCCCCAGTAATGCTTTATCAGCTATGATTTCCTGTTCTCCAAATGACTGAAAAATAATACTGAATCAAATTTACTAGCTATCAACAAAAACAAGTTTTTAATTCCATTTTGGGGAGTATTTTTTATGTACTTCTCTTTCTCACTTTTCCATTCCTAAGTCAAGCATTTAGGAAAGCTTATTTTATAGGCTTCATTGCAAGCCAGACATCTTAATCACATGGAATGTCTCAATTTCTGCAGGATCTTCTTTTATTTAATTTTTATAATCCTCTAAAAGAATTTAAATGTTACCTTGTAAAACAAGAATTCCTTATTGCCAGGACAGGCATTATACTTTCTGGTGTATGTGTTCTGGCAGGAATTTGACAAAGGTGCGGACAATATACATGAAGATCTATTCCAGTAACACATTAGAAATGGTGCACGATATTTCCTCTTCATCTCATCTCCAAACCATTATGTAAAGTATTTGCACAAAATGCCTTATTATTCAGCTTGGCATGTTGACATCTGCACAGCATTTTAACCAAAACAACTTTTGATCTCTGCCTTTCAACCTGCAATTGAAAATATTTTATGCTCCCATCCCTTTCAGCATGCTTAGTCTCCATGGAGACTAGAGGACTATCACTTTTTTTCCCCCGTTCTTTTTTTTTAATTAACACCATGGCCATATACCACTTAAGTGCAAATTCAGTGAAATTTTCATGGGCTTTACACTCCATTTCAGTAGGATTATAGGTCAGTGAACCTTGAACAGGGAGAGCTAAATGTGGTGCCTCCTGATAGACTATGAAAGGGAAGTTAATGCACCTAAGGAAAAGATTCAGTGAAAAGCAATAGTTAAGTGCAGGACTGCTAGACTCGCTACAGAATGATGTCCACTATATCTCTCTATTTTTGTTTTATAAGCCTTCCATGCAAGGACTTAAAAAGCTTTTGTATACAACAAGTATGTAGTGCTTAATATTACCACCTCAGTCTTAGGAGCTAGACAGTATTATTGTCCCCACTCTTACATGTGATAAAACTAAGCTATGAATGTATCATCACTGTCTAAGGTCACACTGAGTGTGATGCTGCTCACTTCCAGCTGCTGCTGGCAGGGCCATACCCATTGACTCGCTGTGTTCTTGGTACCCTCGCTACTTACTGCAGCTCCTCCCCTCCTTCTGGCATGCGCATGGGATTTTCAATAAGCCATTTTGGGAAACTAACAAAATATTTCTACAGTGTTGGTTTCTGGCAGTTTAGATGCCTGAAGCAGCTCCCTGTAAGGTCAAGATACAAAGGAAAAGCATGAGGGGAAGGAAGATGCTCGCCCCTTCAGTCGGCACATCCATTAGCTCAGCTGATCCATGATACCACATCCTCATGGCAAAGCCCATCTGCCCAAGTCCCAGCCCTTTTCTTCTAGCCTTAGCTAGTAAATTTGGTTCTACACTCTACTGCAGTACTCCTGTACATCTGATCAGTCATTTTCTTTCCTAAATGCTCTGATTTTCTTCATGTATTATTATTTAGCTATTTTTTTGCTATCTACACATTCATCCATACTAGCCAGCCCCAGGTGAGAAGTGCTATTCTTTGGACGAGAACAGCACCTACAGAGACCAATAAAGCAATTATTTTATAAGATCCAAGTTTCACATTATAAGACATCTGTGCCTTGAAGACCTCACAACTTTAACACGGCAGACAAAGAATAGGAAGATTATCTCACACCACCTCTCCCCTCTTACAAATCTGCAGTTGAGACATACCATTTCTTAAATAAGTTGTGGATACTGTGTGACCTGTATCATACACATGCATGTTAGCTTACCTATGTTATAAATACAGTAATATTTATATTTGGTGATTGAACATATACAATGAAAATAACTCAGCAGCTCACTCAGTACCCCTTTTTTCCACTGGAAATAATTAAGTTCAGCAAACTCTCTGGCAACAGTACATACAAGGACTTCATTTGCCTTTAAAACAACCTGCCTTCTCTGGCAGATGCAATGGGAACGGCACATGACACTGACCACTGTCCCAAAATGCCTCACAAGCTTCAGTAGATGCTGTGGACCAGCAGTCCTTTGTTATCATCTTGCATTCTTCTTTTTCTTGTCTTCATTTAAGAAACAATAAAAGAAAACATGAAAGAGTAAAAGCTAACAGTTTTTGCTCGATACCTTTTGTGAAATGGAACTAGAAAATTTTGGAATTAAAATCACATTTTTTGTCAGGGAAAGACCCCGACATCAAAACTTGTTCTTCCTCTCTGCCCTTCTTAACATATTAATTGGGGTTGTACTCTCAAATGCTTGCAGAAATGCACACAGGAAAAGGGATGAGGTGATAGCGCTATGCTTTGTATACTGTATGTGAATCAACGGAGGATCTATACAGAAGAAGTAACGGGGCTGATCAATCTTTATTCCTAGACAATCAAGAAAAGCTGAATCTTCTAGTCCCTTTACTGACAGCTCATATGACAGTATTGATCACGATGCCTAAATTTGTAGTTTTGACAATAAAAGCAATTTGTTTAGGGAGAGAAATGGCTATATGAGGTGGTTTATTAATTTTCAAAATTAATTCTTCTGAGCAATAATGTGAAAGTTTAGACAGAACTTTTTAACCTTGAAGATTTGATTTCCATTTTCTCTACTGGGACATTTTCCGCTTAAGAAAATTCATAGTTTCGATTTCGGAGTCAAAGAGAGGTAGCAAGGTGTGCCTCCATGCCACAACTAATGTTTGTATGCTCTTTAAAGTGAACGCTATTATGTTCATCCCAGCTCAGGCGCAACTGTGGGGTTCAAACAATATTAACCTTTGAAGGGCTCATTCTGCCTCATCTAGTCCTTTCTCTTCCAGTAAAGCAGAATCAAGCAGAGCTGTTACACCTGACAGGCGTTTAACCAGCCCTTTGCTTCTCAAGCCCCAGATACAGCATCCACTTTCATGCTCTGAGGCAGCTGCGCTTTGCATCCTCCTGTGAAGCCGAGGGAGGAGCAAACCAGTTCCCTGGCTGGAGGTGTAAGCAAGAAACTTCCTCACCTCAGAGGGGCAGGCACGGCTAATTACCACTGCTCATCCCAACCCCTTACAACTCCTCTGCCACCACTAACATTTTGGTTAGGCTTATACAGCATTTTAAGTTGATAACTGCTCCCTTCCTCCTTTTAGGATACATCAAAGTGGAACCTTTACTGAACTCCAAATCCAGCCTACATTATTCTTGACAAAGGGCCCTTTCAACATTCCAACAAACTGACAATTGTTATGCACTGAAGCCAGGTCTGCACTACAAAGGCAAGATTTTTTGGAAATTATATAAGCATGAAAAAGAAGCAGCTCCGTGAGGATGGAGCAAGCAAAAGCTGGTTTCCTATAGAGCTCTGTCTCATGGCTGATTGACTCTCAGGTCCAAGAAAGTACAAGCTCTTATTGAAGATTTTTCCATAATTGGCTATCAATAAGAATTCAGCTGCCTGGGGACTCTCTAATGTCTTTTTCCTCTACTGCCTGTGTATTTTCATGAAACATATAGGAATATAACAATCTTTGAGTCAGCTATGCTGCTGTCAAATTTAAAACACACATGTACAGGCAGCACGGCAGCATAAAGCTCATTTCCTCAGAAAACTGGCTAAATCTCCTTTTTTTTTTTTTTGAAAGAAAAAACAACATTCAGGAAAGTCCAACCTAGCTACAGTTACTTGCTTTATTTACTTCATTAAAAATGACAAATGTGTTCTTGACTTAGCATATGTATAGTACCACTAGCTGTATTTATGACATAAATGAGCATAAATTCTTTACTTTGAAAAAAACCAAAACATCATACACCTATTATTAGCAATGGATCTGCACAGCATGCTAAGGTACTTGAATATATCTATTTGCCTGTTGACATCTTTCTAAAATAGGAGGAATATTATAATGTTAAAAATAGAAGGCATGAATATTGTTGACGTATAAACAAAAAAGAAAGTAATATCCACAGGGAGCAGAAGCAGTATGTAAATTAAGACTTAATGTAGTGACAGAAAAATCTCGTATTTTAAGAGAAAAAAGCTTGAAAAATTAACTTGACTTCTTTATGCACATTCATTGAGATGTGGTTAATACAGCACAGATTTCAGGTGAATTTAATCTACAATTTATTGAAATTGCAATCACCTAATAATGCATACATATAAGTAACTTAATTTGAATTATTTATTAGTAATTTAAATATTTCTTAATGCTTGGTACGCGCCTGTACTAATTTCTACCCAGGCCTTTGGGCGGTGAAAAGCAGCAAATTTTTGTGCACATTTCTTCCTTAGTTTCCGGAGTTTTCCAAATTCTCACATCTCTAGACTCAAGTTTTGTTGAGGACTGTGGGAATTCAAGCTGCTTATGGTCAATGCCTTCATACCTCTCAGAGCAACTCTTTGTAATGACACTCACTTCTACTACAACAAAAAAGACACAGACTCTTGCATACCGCCAATACTGTTAAGTCCTTCCCAAGTACTATCCACAGAATATCAAAAGCATTACATTATTGTCTTAATTCTTTTTTCTAGGTCTATTCTACATGAAAGACCTCCCTCTTCATTCCTTTTCTCCAGTAGCATCTTCCTCTAAAGTAACAGCATCTTTTAACAGAGTACATGACTCTGTTAGCTTTAATGTCTCAGTTTTGTGATAATTAAGGAAGAGATATTCAGCAGAATAAATTAAAATTCAACATAGTAGACTGCTTGAAGTGTCCTTTAATCTTCTGGGTGATTTTAAAAGTTCAGCTGGTTATTGCATTTAGAGATCAGACCAAAGCAACTCTCTCCTCTCCCTCCTTCTATTATTCTTGTAAAACAACTCTGACAGCCCGAAGAAATATTGTCTATCTTGGTTTCAGCCACTGCCCTGAAGGTGTTAAGCTATAGATGAGTTCAATACAGCTTGTTTCATTGCTAATTTCAGAGGGCATGTAGAGCTTCTTGTTCCCCTGGCTTAACAGACAAATTGACTTTCTAATTTTAGAACAGGAGTTCTGCACACTCAGACCAAAAATGCTACTTTCCTGGTGGATTTAAGTACAGATTTTTGCTTCTTAAAACCATAACACCTGAGTGACTTAGAACTTGCCATGAAAAATGGTATTTAGAAATGTTGCCCCACAGCCAGATCTTTAAACAACAACCTTCAGATTGCTCGTTCCTTGGGAGGTGGCTGTTTAAAACAGCTCTGGTTAACCTTCCCTACAGCACAACACACTGAAGCTGGTAATTGCCCCAGTTTTAGAGGAAGACTGCAGGCAGGTCTTAACAGCCTGTCTTCTTTCACTGGAAGATTGGTGCCTCACAGCTTGGCCATTGGGTACCATGTGGTAATACTGACCCTGACACCCACCCACATCAACATTAACTCTCCCCTGTGCTGTCAGGAGAGCAGCGTTTCCTTCATCCCTACTAACCTACTGCCTGATCCCACCCTTTGGCAGTGGTCTGGCAATGCTTTGGTAGCGCCCACTACACACTTGCCCTGACAATGTCCCACCAGTGACACAGCTCTGCAGAAAAGGTAAGTACAGGAAGAAGAGAACTAAAGAAAGGCTCAAACACACACAATTATGCCTTGCTCACAGGAGAGTAAAGGGCCCCATCTGTGCCTTAGTTCCCAGGAATCCCTCTCTTTGGCACCTCAGCTAAAAGGAAGTCTCCTAAAGAATGGGAAAGGCAGATCATCCATAGCTCCAATGCCGCCGAACTAGGCAACCTGATTCAACAACAACACTGTTAACATCCATCAGTAAAGCATTTTAACTGCTACTACCAGAAATTTTAGCAGGATTTATAGACTAACTGGCAGTATAGGAAAAAAAAATGCATTATTGAAATCACATTAAAAGAATATTAGGGTTGCAAATCAAGCAATGTAATTCAGCCCTTCTTGTATTTGCATCTTAAGAATCATCATAATAAACACACTGCTTTTTTCTCTTAGACTCCACCCAAATATTTGCTTTCTTTACTATGCCCCTGGCACAATTCTTCCTTCTCCCCTTTCAGAAGTTCCATTTATTGTATTTGTTTTCTTATGGAAATGTGAATATTTAGTCTCTCAAGTGAATGGGGGATGAGAGCATCATCTTTCACCCCAGCTGGCCAGCAGATCTATACACACAGGATTGTGCTTGCCAGTGAATAATTCCCCTTCCTAAGACTTGTTTTCACCTATCTGATAATTGTGCATTCTTTTATAACATACTACTTCTATAATTTCTATGTTTCTGACAGAAGCATCTGGATTATCATTAGCAGTTCATTAGGACTTTCTCAATATGTTTACAAGTTGTGATTAAAACCATAGAATAAAATCTTTACTTGTGGTTTATGCAAGAAGGAGAAGCAGCATTTCTTTTCATAAACAAGATTAATCCCTTAAACCCCTGAACAGGAGCTATTTTACTATGGGGTTACATAAGCATAATGAGAGTGCCAAAACTGGCAACCTAAAGTAAAGAGCAAAACATACCGCTTTTACAAAAAAATTGCTGATTCCCACCATCTGAAAGGCTTGATGGGAAGGCATTTCTGAAACCGTGCATTTATCCCCATGCACTAGAGACAGCTAAATCCTTTTTGCTGCTTAGAGCCACTGCAAAAAAGATTTATTTTCATGTCATTTATGAGAACAAAGTCTTGATTTTTGAATAAATACTAATTTTTCATCAAGACATTGTAATTCTCTTTGAGACTCTTAAGGACTAAGTCAGGGGTTTATCTCACTAAAATATATAAAACAAATGTAGGATACACCCACCACCCCTCGCTTCCACTGAGTTTGTGGTATTGAATGTGCATAAAATTGAACCTGATTCAATCTATTACAACTGAAAAAGAATTGCCATGTCTTGAATGTGTATGTGTACCTCTAGCATAAAACAGAGGTGTCAGTGGGAGTATGGGAATATATTATTTGTGGGTTTGATAACAACAAAAGTAATTAAGACCATTCAAAATTATTTGTCGCTCAGCCCTCCATTCAGCAGCTGACAAGGAAGCTGCTCAAACACAAATTTTCATGTCAGGGGTGTGTCTAGATTTCAACTTTTTGGGAAAACCAGGTCAAAATTGTAGCCATTTAGCCATGTACAGTAGAGTTTAGCAGAACAGCATTGTTTGTTCATATTCAAAAATGTTTAGACTTGGAAATAAACATTTTAAAAATAGAAGAACATTATGCTGTTTCTTATGCTTTCAAAAGAGGACTTGAAAACGGGCAAGGGAGGTATCATTTGGATACTTGGATAAAATTTGGATTTTGCATCCAATACACAAAACTGCACTTTGTTTTCCCTAAAAAAATCTGACCACATATTTCCAATTATAAATCTCAGGCAGCGGGGAGACATTATTTTGAAAAACACATCATATAGAGACTTACTAGTTTGTCTACCAGATTCTACACTGCACATAATCCTATGGAAAAATCACCATGTGTTCATGTAAGTAAAAGTGATTTTAATGAATATGCATGATAGATTAATTCTAAGATGTCCTAATTTCTGAAACTTTTGAAAGCTTCTCTTTTATGGATGTTGACAAATGCATAACATATGTACAGCATATATAACACATTGTACATATGTTATGTTTATTAATTCTTTGATAATCTTAATGTTTTATTGTAGTTTTCTTTTGTTCTCTTCTAAGCCTTGTGCTTTCCTTAACTACTTCACACAAAGAACTGAATGTGTCTGTAAGAAATTAATTGCTTCAACAATTAACAGGAAAACGCATCTCAGAGGAAACACTTCATAATTGATCTGTTTCCAGGTACAGTATTTGCCACTCAGGAATAGATTAATTGGAGTGAAAATTTTTCAAGCTAATGATTTTCTTTGTAGTATAAATTTAAATGTAAGATTCAAATAAACGGAAAATCAAGAAGTTCCATACTGCATTTTGCATTGTTCTGCACTCACAGTGATATGCCATGCATGATACCATACAGTCCTGTTTCCCAAGGTGCTGCTCACTCAGTGACCAGGGCTTGGCTGAATGGGCAAGTGGCACTGTGTCACAGTTAAAGTGGCCCATTTATCTCCACAAGGCACTACTCTGTGCCACACAGACATATATTTCTTGGTGTCTTGGTATGACAGCCTTCATCTTTAATACAGGGTAAGAGCACATCTGCATTTGCCAATGCCACTGTAAACAAACCTATGGAAACTCTCGTGCATTAAGATATAGTTGAAATGAGAAATATATAAATATCAGAAATGGATGCTTTAGGATTGATTTTACAGTTAATTTAGAAAGGCAGTGTAAGAAATAAAGATGAAAGTAACAGTCTCAATTTCAGCAGTATAAATTGAATAGCTTTCCTGTTCCACAGTCCCCATGCTGAAGTTCACAAAACTAGGATTATGGAACAATTCCAGTGAATAAAGACTTTAAAAAAAGATAGTATCCTGTCAACACCAAAGGTATTCTACAACTATTTCAGCTAAAGCTGAGGAAAAGCTAGGCATGCATTGTTTCAATATGTCAGAGAAAAAATTATGTCAAGAAAGGATGGAGATAGAAGTCATTCATCCAGCTAATTGCACATTTGAATAATAGCTTCAGGTAATCCCTGAAACTAAGAATAATATTAAACACATTTACGTAAGTGCAGGCAATCCCTCAACTACCACCCTGACAATGAATTTCAGCCACAGAGACATCACAACCAACTGATCCTTTCCTCTGTATCGTCAACATGAGTGCAGAACTAGTGGTAGAGAGGCTCTATCAGATGATTACATTTGTCAGCGGATTGTGACTTTGCATCATGACCAGCCTGGGCTGGTGTTGTATCAAAGGCAAAACAGCAGAGCTATCAGTTACTCAAAGTTCAAAGCGTACCTAATATAAAATTATATTTATACTTCTTGCATGGAAAAATTGTCAGGGTTCCTGAGTAAATGTACTCTGTAATGATTCCTGTACTTTTCCAAAGAATCATTCAACAAGCCAGTCTTTCTGGCTCCCTTACTTGCCATAGAAGATATAGCCTGGTTCCCCTCTCCTACACACTCTAAAATGCAGCTTTGCCTAACTTCTTATGTAACATCTCTATGCATTCTGATACTCGATCTTGTTTCAAAATATCATACATTCTACACGATTCATAAATTTACACAATGAAGATGGATTTAAAATTGAAAGATTCAGACTTTAACAGAGGTATGAATTGAAAGTGTATTGAACATTAAACTAGCTTTATAGAACACTAAAAATTTATACTCCAGACTACACCTTAAGCTGGAAAACATTTGCAGAAGATGGAGTAATGTTGTTAGAGGTGGAAGTACTGCTTGCTGTTGCAGATTACCATGCAGGGGGGGAGGAATGAATCACATTACATACTCCTTTCATGTAACCCAAAAATATCCTGTGGCCACACAGACAGCTTTGCCTATGGAATCTTACAGCTCAGTTTTCTGTCCTGTTGTTGATTTTTACATATGTGTGTGTGCACATATGGTGGAATCAATGACGTCTACAAAGACAAGGTATTCTATTATCCTAACAAAGCCCAATTTTTTTTTTCTATTGGCATGGAATCCAATAGAAACTCTTCGCAAAGAGGTCTAAGACACACTACCAGTTCCAGAGAACTCTATAAATTCCTGGGATGGAAAACTTTTCCCGAGTAGAAAAAAGAAAGCAGCATGTAGTGCAAGCTGACTCTCAAGGGACTGGCTGACACATGAGATCTCTGTGTAACTCCTGCTCTGTCACACTTCCCACACAACTGAGGACAAGTTATTAAGACTTGTGCAGTTACAGCGGGTCATAAAACGATCCAGAAGTGACTTTCACATTGTCTTAGTAATTGGCTCAGTGCAACTCACCACTCAGTGTGTTGACTTACATGGAGCTTATCCTAAGTCTAGCTACGGAACCCCATTTCACAGCACACACATAGACCCTAATAGAAGATGTTGTGTATTAGTGTCAGAACTATCCTTAAAGTTTAGCCCATGTCCTCTCTAACCCTCTATCAAGCTGGGCAGCAGCCCTATCTTACCCATTAGAGGTGGTTAAAAGGCCAAGAGGTGGCCAAGGTGAAAACGATCAGAGGATGAGTTGTATCTGCATCATCAGTTCATATAAACCACCCATAGATCTTTAACATTGCATCCTAGCTTGTTCGTGTCATCAATAAATCTATACATTAAGAGTTAAAGCTGTAAAATAACCCAAGTGCCCAGTGAATTTCAGCCTTGCACTTGCAGCAGGATCTTACTTAGGATTAGCTTTACGATTTATATGGATGTTAGATTGCATTACATAATTCTGTTAACTTAATACTTGTATAATTTCTGTGTTTCTGACAGAAGCACATTGCTGTATGTTGACTTTTATGTGGTAGCTAGATTTAATGACCTTTTTCATCTAAAAAATGGGAATGCCCCTGCCTCAGGAACAACAGGCATATTTTCATCTTCAGCTCACATTTAAGGTCATCCACTCACTTTCCAACTCTCTCAGTAATTAGTATTACTTCTTACAAGATTTTTTCCAAGGAAAAGAAAATAAACAGCACCTTTAGAGATACATTCACAAGACACTTTTGCATTTAATGTTGTATTTTTAATAGACAGATTACTCACTTGCTGTCTCTTTCGTAATAGCTAGCAAACTGGTTTTGTCCCACTGGAATTGTTATTTTGAGCCTTGGGGCTACTAAAGGTTTAAGGACTACAGTGCTAAGTACCACAAACACAGAACAAGCATGATGATGATGAATCCTTAAGGTTCTTAAGGGAAATCATTCCTCCTCAAAATCATTCCTCCTCAAGTTTAAAATAATATTTATCACACTGGATAACAACAGGGTAAAAATAAAGATATTAAATATGCATGAGGTTATCCAGACTGTTGGAAATGTCCTGTAGTTACTTCAATATCATACAGAAAGAAGGGCATCTCCTCCACAGTGGAGGTGGCAGAAATACCCATGAAACGCCTGCATATCACCCAGGGAGAAAGAGAGAAGAGAGGACAAAATCCCAGTGTATCTGCGAGTGATCTGCCCTTTCTGTCACTGACTTTTGTCAGCAAATTACTTAGGCTTGCACTGTTTCCCTCCAATCTCAATGAAAGGGGATTAAACACCAAACGTTATTTACTGTTTACAGATTTTGCAAGGGCAGATCATTTAATCTGAACAATTACAGTATCTTCAGAAGACTCCCTCTAGGCAACTCCTGGCATTTTAGCAAAGTCATGCGGAACATTGTGCTATAGAACCTCATTTTATAGAAGGTACTATATATCAGAGAAAACAAGCCTAATTACCAGCATATCATAGACAACTTTGCGCCTTGAGAATTTATTGAAATGCCAAATAATGNCAAATAATGTAACTGCCTTCTCCCATGTAAGCATTTTAACATAGTCTCTAGTTACGTGAGCACAAGAATTGTCAGAATTTTCCCCAGGACTTCTCAGGTTCATTCAACGAACCTCCACCTTTTGCTCTATCACAACAACTATTCATGAAGATAGCACAGCTTTTCTCAAATTCCTAGCTAAGCTCATGAACAAGGGAATACTGAGTACCGGTTATATATTCAATTTTGGTATCCTTGGGAAACTTCATATACACAGTACTTTTTGGATCCTTGCTTTCCATTATTACTTTTGTATGTAAAATAAAAATCAATAAAATTTAATCCAAAAATACAAAGGGGATAAAACCCCTCTGCTTTCAGATTAGATAGGACAACAAATTTAATTCATCACTCTTTACAAACATGCTTCCTGCTGCCAAAATCCCTTCTGTTCAAAGCTCTACCCTGGACTCATAGCTGACATGAGTTGGGAGAGGTTATCCTGATGCTAGAATATATGAAACATGAAACTGTTGTGAACTGTTAAGTCACATCAAGTTACATTTTTGAGTACTTCACTTTTACCACTTTTCTTGAGACGATATGCATGTATCTGAGTATCGCCAGCTGCAAGTCATTAGGAGATGGTAAATACTATGTAACTGTACATTAATATTTCAAAAGGATAATCTCTGAATGAAGAAATTTTATTTTTTGAACTGCTTCAAAAGAGAGCATCAGCAATTCAGTGCTAATTTCCCGTTTCCAATAACATGCTCACAAACAAAAGAACATAGGAATAACCTTACTCTCTAAGGAGAACCCCTAAATTCAGCTGAGATTAAAGGGAATCTTCTTCTTCCTAATGTCAGCTGAATTGCCCTGTGGTATCTCTTTCATGTAAATGCCAGAGATAAAGTAATGGAGGCCCCCTCTAAGATGCCAGAAGATTATCTACGTGCCTTTGAAGTGCTTTCCCACAAACTTTTTCTTTTTAAATGAATGAGTCTCTTTCAAACAAACAGGTGAAAAAGTTGGCTAATAATGCCTTTATCTAATAGTTGTTGTTTAATATTTCATCTCTTTTCTTTTGATTTGCTGCAAGATGATACCCATATACCTTTTTTCTACTATATTAACATTGAGTAGGATGGTTTCAAGAAAGATTCTGCGTTTCTTGATAAATAGTTTTCTTTTTAAAAAATGAAAAAAGTGGGTCAAGCATGCAAAAGAATGATGCACTGAGACTTGATTCATACAAATTTATTTTGCCTCAACATCTCAAAAGGTTCTCTCTCTGAGGCCTCATCTAAGTTTTAAAATAAGAAGTGAGAAATAGAAGTTTGTGACTAATTGCTTTCAAACAGTGGAATGTAAACATGACTTCCAAGAAGTTTAGCACTTTCATATCATCACAGCCTACAAACTCTTAGAAGCCTAGAGGTTACACATGACATAGGAAGGTAAAAGAAAAACCCAAACAGTACACAGTATGAAACTCTGAAGCTACCCAGGATAAAGGTATTTGCAGCTGATCATTACCCATATGCGTAGGAAGTATAAATGGACGTAAAGTTTGGTATTTCAGAATCAAATTAACATATTATATCTGCCTGATAATACATATCTTAATGCATTATATCATCATCGACGATGATGAGTGAATAGCCATTCAGACAAGGGTTGAATCACTCTTCTCAGAAAGTAATTTTGGAACCACGTAAAAGATATCCCCTTCTCTCCTCCCTCTTCCCCACCACTAATAAAAACAGTATCAAAAGAAGAACAGGAGAAATCTTTTTTTCTCAGAATTCACATACTGCTTTATCTTTTAAAGGAAAAAAAAAAATCAAATAATCTCTTGGGTTGCCATAAAAATACCCAAACATACAGCCTAACCTAACTGTTCACCCAATCAGCCTGTCCAGCTTTTTTAATATCATACTTAAATATATCCCATATGAAAGCATGGATGATTTCTAGAGTCTTTTACTAGCTTTTGTTTCATCATGATAAACTGAAGCTCTTGAGAATCACACATGATGTGATGGGACAAAATACACTGGAAATTATTTTTGCTTCATCGTGCATCTTTTCTGCAGTTACGTTGAGTAGAAAGTTTTCTTTCCAAGTAGTAACATACCTCTAGTTGATAAAGTCATGTGAGCACATTAATGGTGATCTAAAATATAAAACTATTTTTGTGAAGCCTTTTGATGAACACCAGCAAGAGACATAATGTAATTATTGTGGCTGTAAGGCTGTTGTTTATGTCAAATCTGTCACTTTTGTTGCTTCAGAAGCATTTTAGGATTATAGCACTCTTGAGAGTCTTATCAAATGTACTGGCAGATGCAACAAGTAAAAGAATAAGGCAATAGCTCACTGCTGTTACAGCATGAAAACTAAACTTTAAATAACTAGATTTGAAAATGAGAAATACAGAGCACTAAGGATAATAGTATAAATGCAATAAAAAGGAAGTATTGTGTAGGAAAATCAAAGACAATGCTGCCATACATTTTCCTGTCCCTTGTTATTATCTAATATCATTTTAATTTCTTGTATTACAAAAGTGTTAAGAAAATTAGGCATTCAAATATGGTCTAAGAAAAAAAAATGAGACACATGGGAACAAAAAAAGGGATACAGCCCATAAAATACTGTCATTGTCTCTTACTGCATAAATATTATCACAGACTCAGTCACTTGTAGTTCAAAATGAAAATAAGTTTCTCTACTAACAGCAGGACCAGCATCTGGTTTCAAACAGCGTAAGCCAATAACTCCTTCAATGCTATAGAACTGGAACCTAAAATTGCAAGTGGAAAGTAACAAAAGAAATACTATATTTGCATCATTTCCAATAATAAGCATAGGAAAAGGAAATTGCTGAGCCAAGCTTATGCATGATATAGTTCAAATACATTTGGAGATAAGGCAGTAAATGGTCATATCTAGACAGTAAGGTTCTACTTAGAGATGGCTAAGCTTTGTCTGTAATTACTTTGCACTTGCTTGAATCAATTGCCTCATTCCTGACATAAGCACAGAGAACAATAATGTATTGTCCAGTGGAATAACAAACATTTGTACCCAAAAATCTAAACATTAATAGAATATTTTAAGAGGATCATGACAGCCATAAGTATTACATCAGAACATCTTGCTTAACATCTCCACAGCAGCTATGGATACAGGAAAGAGCTATCAATCACCTTTTCACAGATGAGGAAAATACAATAAATCTGTATCTTTAGCCACCTCAGTAATTTCCCAAACCTACCCCACCTGGCATGCTTCCAGTCCAACAGGAAACACAGCAGAACAGCAGACAGGAATCCCAATCTTCCACTTTTGGCTATTATTCTTCTCAATCATCACTAGCACAGCAGATATGCTCAATCTCAGGTACAATGAGAAACAGCACTAACCCAAGAAAACATTCTGAAAATGCAGTACTCCTTTAATCTCATCTTTCTATTCTATTCACCTTATTACAACTTCCAAAGGAAATAAGTAAAGGATGGCACGTACAAGGATGTATCTCACTGATTCAATCAGTGCTTAGGTGTTTCCCATGCCACATTATTGAGCCACTGGTTAATACTCATCACACCGTTTTCTATTTGCTTTTTTGGTCATCTACATGACAATAGAGGAAGATAGATGCTTCTCAGAGAAGAACAGAAGTGCTGTACAGATGCTACAAGTAGTAATCTCATCTAATAATCTCACAGGTCAGGATTTAGAGTGTCACAAAATTATTACTGCCTGAGAATGAAATCAGAAGAATTGGGAAGAACTTTATAATTGCTTCACCATTAATCTGTAGCACTGTCACAAACCCATAATAAGCAAGGCACAGAGAACTTCAAATCATATTTGACAGATGGGCTTAATTAGTTATTCTCATATAGACTCATAATATTTGCTGTTAATATTCATTCCAAAACACTCTGCTGGCTGTGATAATATTTACATGTTAATCCTGTTACGATAAGCTTTCGAAGCCAAAACCCCTCCAAATAAAATGACTGATATATTTCAAACTTCAATGAAGAAATGCTCAGGCATCTTGGTTAAATTTGTCACTTGCACAAGTGCGTCCTTAATCCGTGAAATTACACCTGTCACAGTAAGTTAGCTTTATTAATGCTATTTTCTGACCCATGTAAAACTATCAGAAACACAAAAGCATTGAATCTTTAGTTAATTAACATTGCCACCTTTGCATTCATGTGATCAGATCTTTGATTTTTAAGAGTAATTAAACAATATGGAAATGCAGTTTTTCAAATACATAAATGAACTATGGAGGCAAACAATGTGATAAGAGACATCAATATTTAGCTGTTATCCATTGTGCACATTTAGTGACACCAAACATTTCTAGAAAAGGAAAAAACTGTTTCCCAAAAAATGTTGAACATGCTCTCTTTCCCCATGTAATGCTTGATCTTACTTCTTAACATGAGTAGCAAAACAGATATGACTAAATTTAATGAGGAAACCAACATAATGAATAATAAATTTCAAATATTTTACATTTGTTTACAATCAATGAAGAAGAAGTTCTCAATCTCAACTGGGAACTAGGATGAAATAAGTCAAACCAGACGTTACATGAGAGCTACACATATAGCTTGTCTTCACTTGATTTTCTTTCCAGTAAAATCTAGTATGTGTATGAGCTCACATTTCTTTTAATAAACATGAAGCAATGCTTATTATACTCAACATGTGAAAACACGCAGAATCCACCACCACTGCATCAAAGGTGACATAATAATATTTTTTTGTGTACAAGGGGTCATTTTGAAGGCTTGCCTCTGAACAATGAATAGTGAAGGGAAATAAGTTGCCAAGCTTCAATTCACCCATGAGGTTGCATTATACTTTCCTGATGAGGAAGAGAAATCAGGCAAATGCACTGTACGGAGCCAACAAGATAAAGTGTGATGGAAAACTCATCATTGAAATAATCTTTTATTTTGATCCAATGCCAATTTCAGTCAATGAAAACATTCACACTGTCTTCAAATAGCTTTGAACTGGGATTTTAAAGTATCTGTCTAACAGATTGTGCTAGAGAGTAGGAAGCTCTGACCTTGGCATATATAATACATTGCTGCTATGGCCAATAAAATTCAGTCAGGTACGAGACAATATATGGTTTAGATGAGAAAATCCACGATACCATAGCAGAAAAATTGTCCAGAATTTGAGTTATAATAAGGAGAAAGTGATTTATGCCACAATTATGAAGGGAAATTCTTCCCTTCCTCTTTTTTTCATATACCTAGATTGCAAAGACATGAAACGTCCTAGTTATTAGGCTCAGAGGGTATTTATTTAAAAATACTAAACCCCATAAATAAACGCCCACAGCCTATAAGATTTTGTAACATTTCAGAAGTAAATCAGAGCACAGAACTTCCATGTTATATGGCAAATTATCTAACAGCAATGCCAAACACAATACATCTGCAGACAGTCAGATCCTTGTAAATATGCACTTGACTTACAGTTCCAGAAATAATGAACAGGCAGCAGCAAATAATATAAAAATATATTCATTAAAGCAATCAGTTATGATTAGAAAAGGAACATCCACCTGTCAGGTGAAGGCTGTTTAAGGCAGGTCACTGCCTTATCTAAATTTTAGCACAATAGGAATGGAAAGTCTATTCCCTTCTGCAGGTTAAAAGAAAAAATAATCTCGCCAACAAAAATGTGTGTTTGATATCAGGAGTACATTTTCGTTTCCTCTGGATTAAAAAAAAAAAAAACAAAACAAAACCAAAAACAACAACAAAAAAAATCCACAAACCCCACAACACAAAACAGCCAAACAAGCAAACAAAACCCCCAAAAACTAACCCACCAAAAAAAAAATCCCAAGCAAAAAGCCAACCAAACAAAAAAATCCACCACAAACAGCCCTATAATTACACCCTGCTATAATTCCCGGCAGCAAGTAATTTGAAGAGATTAAAGTAGTCACAACTGAATTCTAAAATATGAGACATGTCCTTGTAAATACTGTGTGAAAACAGTATTTCCTCATAGCTTTAACTTCCTTAAGAATATTACCATACATTTTGTTCAAAGTGCATGTGGTAGAATTAGGAATGCACTACAAAATAAAGTCTGCCACAGCTTTTCCAAAAGCATCTTCATCATGTGCTATAATAAAACTTATTAAAATTATGGCAAAATGCTTTGAAAAGAAAAAACCTACCTTCATTTATTAAAAGACAGACTGCTAGAAATGACCTACCTGTTTTCAGAGACAGCAGATTTCCTCTGGCAAACAATAACAGCTGGTGCATATTTCCCAGTATAATCCATACTCTCTCTGATGTCCCATAAGTATGGGCTGCTGGCTCTTACACTGAAAATGTTCACACCTTTCTTCACCTTTGCCCTAGGAGGAACAAGAGGATATTTCACCAATTAGATGCAAAACGTCAGCTCGATCTGTTACTTATTTCTTCATTATTTTCTCATTACTGCCCCACAGAAAATGCTGCTGCTCATTAGAGTTTGACAGTATTACAAGGAAAAGAGATGAGAGAATTAATTAAGAATTCCATATTTTGAAGAAATGATATCAAGATAGAAATCTTACTGAACTAATGGTAATTACAGCTTCAGTCATAGCAAATTGCAGAGTAGATACGGTCTGGAGCACACTCCTCTCTCTCTCCATTATCTACACTGTGGCCACCACTGAGTGTGTTAAGGCTCTCTTTTGACTAGAAGTTAATGTATTGGAGAGGAAAGTATCATTTTTGTCCCCAAAAGAAGTCAGGTTGTTGCTGGGGCTTGTATCTGGAGTGAGGAGCAGAGAATCATTCTTAGTTCTCTCCCTCTCATATTACAAGCAAACTCTACCTTTTCCTCTCTCTCCCCAGCATTACTCAAAGATGACATTTCAAGTATTTGCTCCAATTTTCATCATCTCTGAGTCCACAACATTTCTTCATTTTGTTTTAGTACTGTTGGCTTTAACCATTCTAATAGCTCTAATCCTAAAAATACTTAGATAAATCCTTATTTTTTCCAAAAAATTAGTGGTTTCTTGGGCGTCTGTTTCCATGTATGAGGTTAAATAATAGGAAAATCTCTATAACAAAATGATAGTCATGACAATTGGACTGGCTCCTACTGAGAAGCACTTTCTGATTCACATGTGTTAGCACAATATTTCTGGTTCTGAATAACCAGTGGAGAAGAGGAACAACATATATATATATATTAAAATATCTGCCTTACTTCCTCTTAGCAGGTTGTGTAATGCCTAATTCTTTCTTTCCCATGCTTTAACTAAATGTCTAAATATGTATCTTAAAGCACTATTGAATTAATCCACAGCTCTATGACATTGGCTGATTTACTGAATTAGGAGTTTCTGTTGTTAACTTTTGCTTTCTGAATGTGTTTACAAAACCAAAAAGCCCATTGTGGTCAAACAGCCTCATATATGAGCTGTCAGTAAATGGCAGTTTAATTACATTTGCTTAAAATTTCATACACAAAATCCATTCGGGGTTATGGCAAGTTCTCAATTCTGGGTAAAAAACCAAAAAGGTATGTGATTTTTTTTTTGTATAAACAGCTGCTGCCATGCAGAGACGCTAATATCAGTAAAACAAGCACTATCAGCTCTGCCTCTGCATGAAATTACTTGTGAAATCTTTGAAGGACAAAATCCACACAGATGTTTTCAGAATAAAAAGCCAAAGCATTCCTTCAACTCACTTGGACAAAGAGAGTTGTACTCCATTTCTTCTACCAAACTAACTCAATGGCAGTGGCTGTCATTTCCTTAGCACACCTGGAAGAATTAATACACAAAGGCTGCCAAATTGTGCTCAAGTTGTTCTATGCTAATTTCATATGATTCATTTTAAGCAGGTGACCAATGGTCAAAGAAGAGTGGAAATTAAACTGTATTCCTGGCACCTCGAGAAAGAGAGGGAAACGGAAAATGGCCAGACAATCTGTCATTTGTCAGCAAATGTCTTTCGCTATTCCTAGTGACCAGCAGCTGGGACTACTTTTCTGTTCCACCTCAAGGAAGGAAAACTGCTGTTGTCAACTAAGACCAATGAGAGAAAAATGAGGGTGGCTCGAATCTTTCCAAGTTAAGTTGGCTTTTATTGCTATGATTAAGAAACTCATACCCACCCTTCTAGCTCTCTAATATGGTCACTGTCTTTCCAGTAGTTGATCATGGCTGATGAGGAGGTGCCTGTGTGGAATCCAGGCCACCTAGCTGAGCTTATGTATTTGGAAAGGCAACTCGATGGAGCTGACCCAGAGTGCTCAGCTCTAGCACGGGACAGGAACTGAATCACTCCTGCTTGCAAGGGTGCAAGCGAGCTGCTGGTTGCTCTCTGTTCAGCCCCTCCCATGTAGGTAGAAACCACTGGTGTAGCACACGGTATATTTGATCAGCAACTGGTTGCTGCCCCCAGAGTCTGCGCATGCCAATAAGTATATCTAAGATTTCTACATGTCGTGGAGCCTCCATGGGACATGGCCAGGAACACCAATCCCACTGTGAGACATTTGGATGTCCTGGAAAAATATATTAAGCCCTTCAATTCTCCAGGACAAGATTTATTTTTTTTTNNNNGGGGGAGGAAGTACGCATCCTGGAAAACCCAAACAGGCACTAGCCTTATATAAAAGCAACCATTTCCCCGTGTCTGGACGTGAAGAGCAATCACTATGTTACAATTGCTGCTTAAAAACACACAACAAATTACACTGACTATACAATAACTATGTCTTTTACATGTTTTCTTAACAAAATTGGTAGGGAAGAAAACCAAACCAGCCTTAGAGCATAACATATTCTACCTTGCTCTGCTGGCACAGATGTAATAGCTTTATTGCAATCAAGGAAGCTGTGCAGAGTCTCAGTACTGCTAAGGGAACAGCCACACACTGAAAAATAAGGACATTTCTCACTTGTATTTTAAAAAAAGCATTAAAATCATATTTAAATAAGTGTAGAAACAGAGACACATAGATGATACCATCCTCTTATTTTCTGTCTGGATTCCTCTAAATGCCAGAGTGAGGAGGTAAACCAGAAAAACGGACACAAAACCAGTAAGACAAGTTAAGTGTATTTATCTTTGACATTCACTTCATCCACTGACAAACTGTCATCCTGCACTGATTTCTAATGTCTCAAAACAAATGCAGATCTTTGTGTACACTTCTTGGGGTAATTGCAGTCTATGTATCAGGATTTCCTAGAAGAGGTTTTGATAAGGTCTAATTTAGTCATCTATTAAAAGCCCCAAACCCCTAATTTTACTGAAAACAGTAACACAAGATTGTTGTTTTCTACAGAATTAGAGGTTAGGAACTGTTTTTAAAAAATCAGTTAAATATACTTCTATAATTAGCACAAAATCTTCAATTCCATGATCCCAGGAAATGCTTCTTTCTCTAGCATGTCTTGATGCTGCGTTTGCCACTGTCAGGGAAATGCAGAATTTTATTCACCCAATTTATAATGGTAGTCGCACTTCGCAATTACCAAAGAATGACCTAGATGAAACAGGGTTAATAACTGAAGGTTTTTTATTTGTCAACAGATAAAACTGAAGATACCTGAGTTGGAAAACACTATGATTGCTGTCAGGGCTCAATTACTTTCTTGCAAATCTGCCTTCCTGAAGTGCTGGGCTGTCATAGGGCAAGCCGGGTCTTCGACTCTTCAGCTGCTCTTGGGAGTGTTCATGAGACAGCCACTTGGTTCAGCCACAGTTCAGCCTACTAAGATTTCTCAACTGCAATATGCAAAAAGGCGCATGACAAAGCTTTTCTAGGACAAGAGGAAATGGCCTCAAGTTGTGCCAGGGGAGATTTAGGATGGATATTAAGAAGAATTTCTTCACCAAAGGGTTATCAAACTTTGGAACAGGCTGCCCAGGGAAGTGATTGACTCAGCACCCCTGGAGGTATTTAAAAGACAGGAAGACGTGGTGTTGAGGAACATGGTTTAGTGGTGGTTTTGGCGGTGCTAGGTTAACGGTTGGACTCGATCGTCTTAAAGGTTCCTTTCCAACCCTGAGGATTCTAAATATTTGCTCACAATTAACAGTCTAAGTACAACAGACTGTATGTTTGCTTAAAACACTATGACTGGGCAGCAGCAAGTAAAGTTGTTCGGGTATTTTGTGCCCATTACTTCACTTTGTGCCAGATTCTACTAAGAGCAGGAAAGAAAAGACTTATTAAACATTTCAGTCATGGTTGGTTTTGTTTGGATTTTTGTTTTGGAATTTTCTTTTTTCAAACAAGGAACCTATCCAACTAAACACTTTCATAGGTGTTTCTACAAGCGGCTATTTACCTCTGGATCACTGCTCACAGAGCAGCACGTTGGTTACTCAGACTCATAAGTAGCTCACCCCTTGTACCAAATCCATCATGGCAAACAAAGCCCTTGGGAGTCCTCAATCCCTGAAAACCATCAGTGCTGACAGGGTACAAATCAAGGGAAAGGAGAAAGAAAAAAAAACATAAAAGGAACTCCTAGAATCAATATATCACACCTGAAATCAAGGAAATATATTTCCTAAGTGCATCAAGATAGTGATTCCCAATTCTATCTCATGACTCACTGAACACTATGTTTACTCTAGTGATGAAAGAGGCTTCAACTTGACCAATTAAAATGCAGGCAATGTCCTTCCTCATTTATCAAAGTGTCTGTTTCAGCATCTCCCAGTTTTTGCAGTTTACCACCAGTTAGCGCTTAGCTTTCAAAGCATGTCATTACTGCAGGCTGGTAATGGCTGTGAAATCGTTACCTAAGCGATGTATGAAGTGGAACAGCTGGCTGGTGAAAAATAACAGCATTACAGCACCCGTGCTGCTAAGTGCCACGGCACAATGTCAACATAGCTCTACTTTGAAGCACCACAGAGAATGGAAAGAGAGCACACATGCAAATTCACCCTCAAGACATGCAAGAGATCAAAGAGAAGGAGCAGGCAGAAGCCACAGATAACCTGCCACAGGCAGGACTCCCCTATCCACATTTTACACCTCACAATGTCCCTCATGCAGCATACAAATATCGTGCATCCCTCCATTCCAAAACAAAGTGCAAATAAACAGAATCTAACCCCTAAACATCTCTAAATAAAGATGTTTTAGACCCTTGGCATTGAATCTAGTTTTCCACTACTGTGAGCACTCAGGGCAAAGATCTGTGTGAACCTTTCATGCTCCTTACGAGAAAGTGAGCTACTTTCAACACTAAAGGAATAAAAAGAAAAGGGAGGCTGTTAACACAGGTGCTACCACTGCTTATCATCTTGTTTCCAGTCATGATTAGAAGGTGGCAGATAAATTGTGAGAAGAGGGGGACATTTTTGAGAGCTTCTAGGCACCTAACTGACAGCTCTGAATTTGCCTTGTCACCGTATCTCCCCAAAGCACTTCAGACATAAATTGAGGGGGTTTCTATTTCTGTTTATCTTTAGTGCTTTTTCCTGTCCAGAGCCTAATCTTAACCGAGCAATGGAAAGACTAAAGCAGTATTTAGCTGTACAGGATGGCAGTCTTCACTTTACTAATATTCACCACCTGTGGACTGTGACAACGGTAATAGGTGTGGGAGAGGCTTTTCTCCCACCAGGCCACCTGAAACCAAAGACAAGCAAAACGTGAGTGGAAATGGACCTGCCCATAGCTCTGCATATCATAGGGCAAAGAAATTGACTCCATTTCCACTCACTGGAAAGTCTAATGCACTGATCTAAGACAGTAGCAAATACTCCCCCACAAGAAACCCTCAAAGTATTCACAGTCCTAATCTGTAAATACCCAATGTATGTCATTGCCCGGTTTTGGTGATGGCTATGCCACAGGTTGCTCTTCATGCAAGCTCTTTCCAATCACATCACCTCTTGATCCGGGAACAAATTACATCTGCTGGAGGTGGAAACACCTAGTTTGTATTTCCTGGGGATCCACTAATGCTAGCTTCAAAGGGGCTGATGAGCCAAACCAGCCATCCTCCAGGCTCTAACCATGGGCTGACAGACCTCATCAGGGTCTTTCTGAAGACCAGAGTTAAATGTCACAGCTTGAGAATTCAGGTAGTACGGGACTTGATGCTACCATGGGATCTAAAATCTAGACAGTACTTTTGGCATGACTAAGCTAGGAAACTATTCAAATCAGTCCCAGGTTGCTGTCTCTTGCTGGCAAATCAGTAAGAGCAGAATGAACACTGTCTCAAAAACTAATGCTCTGAGTACACTAAACACAGTCATCCTCTGCAGTATCTGCAGTCAATCTTTTGGGGCACATGGCATTAATGAGACCATTTTGATACCAGAACACTTCAGTCTGACATATGCATCCTGATGTTTCAGCTCCTGACAACAACCTTCTCCCCTCCCAGAGGCTTGATTCTACTAAGCAATATCAGGACCTGTTCCATTCTCTTTTCAAGCATGGAAAAGGGAATACATGTTACATCATCATCCCTGAGACTATTGCCAATTGGTTTGGTTGCTTTCAACAGGTTCAGAGATACGATCTAGAAACAATGGAAAAAATATAGCTTATGCTGTCTTCCTGTGAATCCTGGGATACTATGTGGTAGCCACCCATTTCTTACCTTACGCTGCATCTGCTTAAAGATGCTCTATGCTTAAAGAATCACATTAAAATGAACTGAAACATCAGGTAGCAGTGGAAAACAGCAACAAATTTTCTGTCTTTGCTTCAGGACAGGCTTCTTTTTGGAGTACCAAAATTAAAGAAAACACAAGTAAAACAGGTTCATGAATGCCAGAAAAGCTAGTAAGCTAATGAGTGTCCAACCCCCTGCCAGAGCAGGGCCACCTTAGAGCAGGGGGCACAGGAACGCGTCCAGGCGGGTTTTGAATGTCTCCAGAGACGGAGACTCCACCACCTCCCTGGGCAGCTTGTTCCAGTGCTCTGCCACCCTCAAGGTAAAGAAGTTCCTCCTCATGTTTAGGTGGAACTTCCTATGCTCAAGTTTGTGCCCGTTACCCCTTGTCCTATCACTGGGCACCACTGAAAAGAGCCTGGCCCCATCCTCCTGACACCCACCCTTCAAGTATTTATAAGTGTTGATGAGGTCCCCCCTCAGCCTCCTTTTTCTCCAGGCTGAACAACACCAGCTCCTTTCTTTCCCCATTGACTTCTAAACACTGACCCAGACACATTTCTTATATAAACAGAGCTGATCGAATGAACCATTCCACAGCACAAGGAGGACTGGTTGGAATTTGTGTTCCCAGCATTTCCACATCTAATTTTACGTACATTAGGGTGATGCTAAATTTATAAACCTTAAGGTCATACTCTTCTTTCTTTTACCTCCCTCTGCAGTTTCATTGCTTTTTATGGCTGAAGCTAATAGAGAACAGAATTTGAGCTCTTTGAACATCAGTCAAAAATAAAACATGTATGTTATTGAGAAAATAGGAAGAACTCAGCCTGTTTTTATTAGACTTAAGGCTTATTTTCAGTAAGTAGATGAAAACCAAGTGTATAAGGGCTTTCTGCATTTGTATCTATCATGAAGGCCTGAAGAAATAAAGACCATTAAAAAAATGTTTTCCCTAGCAGGAGCAAGCCTTCATACTTGAAACTCTTTCCATGGACAGAACTGTATTTGAGAAGTGCCCATCTAAACAAACTGGTTAAGAACGGACTAAACAAAATTGCAGTTTTCTCGGTGCAACAGGAATGATGTATGTCATTGGCTGGAATAGAGTTGATTTTCTTGCTAGCAGTTGCTGTACTGCTATGCTTTGGATTTGCAATGAGAATCATGTTGGTAGCAGACTAATGTTTTTGGTTGTTGCTAAGCAGTCAAGGTCTTTTCTGCTTCTCACACCACCCCACCAGCGAGTAGGCTGGGGGTACAAAAAAAAGTTGTGAGGAGACAGAACTGGGACAGCTGACCCCCAACTGACCAAAGGGATATTCCATGCCATAAATCTGGGGGATGATGAAGGAAGGGGTNGGCTGGAATAGAGTTGATTTTCTTGCTAGCAGTTGCTGTACTGCTATGCTTTGGATTTGCAATGAGAATCATGTTGGTAGCAGACTAATGTTTTTGGTTGTTGCTAAGCAGTCAAGGTCTTTTCTGCTTCTCACACCACCCCACCAGCGAGTAGGCTGGGGGTACAAAAAAAAGTTGTGAGGAGACAGAACTGGGACAGCTGACCCCCAACTGACCAAAGGGATATTCCATGCCATAAATCTGGGGGATGATGAAGGAAGGGGTGGGGACATTCAGAGTGATGGCATTTGACTTCCCAAGTAACCATTACACTTGATAGAGTCCTGCTTTCCTGGAGATGGCTGAACGCCTGCCTGCTGATGGGAAGCGGTGAATGAATTCCTTGCTTTGCTTGCTTGGCTTTTGCTCTACCTATTAAACTATCTTCATCTCAACCCATGAGGTTTTTTTCACCTTTATCCTTCTGATTTTCTTCCCCATCCTGCTGTGGGGGGAGCAAGCAAGCGGCTGCGTGGTGCTTGGTTGATGACTGGGGTTAAAACACGACAACATATCACAAAAATTAGGTCATGTAGTGAGACACTTCATACTAGCCATCTGAATGTCTGGCTTTTAATTTCATAATCAGTTTTGGCATGGCTTATAAAACATAGGATTTGAATGCCAGGATTTAATGTACAGAGCTGGCTTCTCCAAGGCTTTTTTTGTTCCATTTCCCCATCGAATACTTCATACACAAACCAGTCTTGTCAGTTGTTTTCAGAGAAGATGCCTCAAAGTTTATTCAGATTACACTAATAGTTTCACTGATTGAAAATCCACAGCAGAAGAGAATCGGGAGTCCCTGAGATACTGATGGAGTTAGAATAATTTATGGAGAGCGGTCTAGCACAACACAAGCTATTTAAAGCTGTATAATACACCCACAAACTCTTATTAAGGTCTGTGGTTTTCAGCCCTGTGAGACAGAAACCAGTTATCATTATGCATCACCATGAAAGCAGATTAAAATTAAATCAATCTGTTTATCTATGGGTTTGGAGTGCAGCTTTTCCAAAGCATAACATGTTCTCCATCTAATTAACATTTCAGGAGGAAGAACCATTCCACCCAGACACTAAACCACCCTCATTCAAATGGATATATTACAAAAACACAGCCCAGGTAGATTTATAAGAAAATATAGTTAGTGAAAGGGCATAAGACCTATTTAGGCTTCAAAAGTTGAATTGTGCATACCAGGAGTTAAATAAAATAGATCTCTTTGTAATATGCATCTCTTGGACTTGACAAAATTGCCTATTGTGCTTACAGTCTATGTGCACGCACACAGTTGCATCTATATGTATACATGCATGCATCACACACACAGATTTCGATTTTATTCCTGTGGCTTTCAAAGAGAAAGTCCTTATTAAAAACATGTTTTGCAAGGTGTAAAGTGCACAAGTCCCTGTAGAATTAAAATGAAAGAAACTCATACAAATCAATTTAAAGCAGAAACAAATACAGAGTTTGTAGCTCTGACGTCTATTCACTTATTAAATAAGCCATGAGAGCGCCTGATCCTCAGTGGCAATCAGAACCCTTTGCAGCCTGCAGAACTGCATCTTTTTTGTTTTAGAAAGACTGAATTAGAGCTCAGGAAGCAAACCTTCAGAGTTATGTAATAAGAATAGCACTGCGCCTTCCCAGAGACCCCAGCAGCAGTCATCTTGGGACTCTCAAAATGAAAGAAAAGTCAGGAACAGGTTTTTCATAAACTGCATGTCTGTGTCAGCCAGCAGTCTGGCTAGTGCACCCATCTGCTAATTTAGTCTTGTGGACTGTACATGGTGTTAAATAAGTGACAGAGCACTGAGAAAGAGGAAAATAGCAGTGTTCTAACTTGAAGTGGCACCACAGAAATGTATGCTACTAGCAGTCAAAATCTGAGTAAAATGATAGATAAAACACCACTGTTACAACTGGCCATGTTACTGTTTGTGATGTTCTAAGGAGGTAATATTGTGGGAATGGGACAAGATGGTACTCCTGCCCATAGCCATATCTCAATATGAATTATGAAACAAGCACAGAGATGTTAAAGAGGAGACACTGTCTTAAGGTTGCTAGTTAGACGTCAAGGTGAGGAGGTAATCCGTGATCTCATTTTACCCCAAACTACTCAGCAAATGCGGTGTTGTAAGGTAACACTGACTTACTGTAACCTCTCCCAGCTCTATGGCACTTCTTCCTACAGGAATGGATAATTGGGCAATAATGAGCAACAATACTAAACAAAATGAAGTATATGTATTCAAGCATATGAAGGAAGATGTTTGTTTACAGAAATGAAAGACAAAGATAAATAGTGCTGCCTGCTGATTTAAAGTGGTTGGGAGCCCTGTGGACTGTTTCCAACTACCGTTTCTAAAATGAATGCAAAGACGTGATGTAGGTAGGGTCTGAAATACATCTTTCTAAACTGATGGTTAAAAGAAAACAATGCAATGGCATCACTTCCTTTCATGGCCAAGCATCAACAAAGCCACACCCTAACATAATTTTTTAAAATTAGACTTAGATTTAGGAAAGGATAGGAAAACCAAAGCACAGTACTGGGGACTCTGTGCAGTAAAAACAGAGTGCCATCTGCCCTGCTTCGCATGTGAAAAAAAAGGTAGGAAACAGCTCCCATACCACAACAAGGATGTGAGTGAAGCTGGCTGTAAGCAACCCCCAGAGAACCACCTAGACCACAAGATGAGTGTAATGAAGGATTCCCAGGTACCAATTGCAGGTGGAGTACAACAGAGCATAGCACAATGAAAGATTTTTTTAAGTGCTGTAGGGACATTTATACTTGTGTGTTTACATACATGTACATAGCTTTTTAACCTGAGTGGGCAAGCAACAAGTGGAGAAATTCTTCCGTATTCACTTAAATTGGCTGAGAACATTAAGAACACAGTGAATAAAGATGACAAGGCTGATGGACCGTGAATAGAGCTATGTATTCCACATATATACCAAGAAGCAATGGGCTTGGTAAGACTATTTCTTTGGCTTTATCTGCAAAGCAGTGTCTGGTACAGGACCTTTGTTGTTGTTTGTTTGTTTGTTTGTTTTTGAAGTCACAGAATAAGACACAATTGTTGTGGAATGCAGATATTACTCCAGAGCTATCACCTGGCTAATCACCACTTTACAAGACCTGAATGGAGAGATGCTGCCAGCAATTGAAACTACAAGAATTTTCACTTATCAAGCAGAATTATCAAGCAGATCAAGAGCCACTGCCCAAACTCCCTTCAACGTGACTAATCTTCAGTGAAAAAGAGGATGCAAATTCTTCAAGGCTGAGGCTAAAATGTATTAGCAATCACAATGATATCATAAATGCAGATAGCACGTTTATCTCAAAAGAATTTCCCAAAATCTTCTTGCCCTCTCCTGGAGAGATTCAGCTGCATAAATGCTTGCAAGCCCAATGCTGCTCTCAGTAAGGGCTCACCTCATGCAGCCCCAGTGCTTGAGACTGAATCTGCCCTTTCAGTTCTTCATGGTGACACCCTGAAACTCATGGCACTCTTGGTGAAGGGTTTGGTGTTTGGAAATGATCTAAAAAAGGTTCTTTATCAAAAAGTTTATTTCAGACTTCATAAGCAGGACAGTTCTGAAGTGTTTCCAAATCACGTCCTAATGCAAAATGAAACAGCAGTATCACTGAGCAATGAAAGAGAAGATTACCTCGACAGTGCTAACAAAGACCGATCAATGAAAATGAGTTAGCACTGTTCCCTAGCAACTTCTCACATCTGCAGATAAAATAATTTTCTGGACATCATAGAAATTGTGAATACTTAGTTCTCTTATACAGGAATTCTCTCATCCATTGCCTATATGCAGCCCCCTCTAGGAGGTAACACAGGAGCAATTTACAGCAAGCTGTACCATTACATTAACTTGTCCACTAATTTTAAAAAAGACCTATGGATCCATATGTGCTGTTTGCCCTTCATTCAATGACATGTATGTCAGATGTTCAAAGAATAGCGTGAGAGAGAGAGAAAAACAGCATATAACAATCTCCACTGCAAAAATCCTGAGCCTGCAAACCCTTTTTCATAAAGGCATTTCCTCACCCACCGGAGCAATTCCGCTGAATCTTGATGACATTACTTAAGGTTTACAGAATCAGGTCTATAGTAAAGAAAACATAAAGTAAGAGTACAAATAAAGAGGTCAGATTCTTTAATGGAAAAAAAAAAGCCTGCATTTCTCCAAGGACTTGCTATCGGCTTAAAATAGATACTCACTAAGCAATTCAAATAGGAAATGTTTTAACATACATAAAATCCGAGGCTGAACATCATATATACTGACATACTTAACCACCTTTCTGTCATCTGCACGAGTGGCTACCAAAGCAACATTTGCTAAATAATAGCAAGGAGTTCTGCTGCCGGCAAACCCTAATAGCTCAATGAAGCCACTGATGCAGAAGGGAGTTCAATTAATACAAAAATGACACCGCCCAAAATTATTCTGTGTCCTTAATGTCGGGTACATGCAACATTGTCTGTATCCAGATGCAGCAGTTAGCCCTACTGCATGTCAGAGCACAGTTATGGTTATGATTTTAATACCGGAAAAGCCGCAGAAGAGGGCTTGGATGATCCAAGCAAGCAGAAGCAGAGATCACTTGGAATTACAGAAAAACTTCCCTCTCCATTGCTCTCCAAGACAGAGATAATTTGCAGGAACACAAAGGCATCTGGTAATCCTCTCCACATATAAATCCTGAAAATCTAATAATTGCACCTCCTCAAATCTCATGCGTTTCCTTGAACTGTTTTATTCTATTTGTGCATTTTAATATAAGAAAGATGAGAAGGAGTAAGGCTTCTCATCACAGAGAACAATTGTTCTAACAACCTTATTGTGGAATTCAAATGTGTGAGAACCCTCTAAAGTCCACCTATGGGTGGTTAAAGTTAAATGTCATAAAACAGAATAGGGGAAGTGAAAATATAGACTGAGTAAGAATTATAGCGCACATATATTTTTCTTTTATTTTATATTAAAACTTTGTAGCTTGATACACCAGTTTTAATGTGTCATGATTTTTGGAAACATACTGCTCTTTGGAAAATAGAGTTTTTAAAAAGTTTTAGTGTGCTCACATACAGAAGTCTTACTATTTGCAATGACTGACATTTGTTACTTCTGCAGCAAAAACCCAGCAGTAATCAGCTAAAAATGTCAACATTCTAAATCATTTGCCACTTCTTAAAATTCTCTAGGCAGAAGTGACTAGGCAAGTGGTTTTGAAAGTAAAAAGACTGTATCCCTGGCTACCAGCTGGTGGGACAAAATTCACTAAGAAATACAAGCTGGTTTATCAGGCAACCAAAACATCAATGCAATGGATAAAATGGCTAGATAATAAAGTGCTGAGAGTGATGGAATACATGGAAGCTGAAGAAACCGTGATGGAAAGAGAAATATTGCAGAAAGGGAGCCCAGGAAAATAACTTAAACCAAAAGTTTATCAGACATTGACTTTCCCTCATTCTTTAAACTGCAAGAAACGTGTGCTATAGTTTCAGGAATCCCCATGCTCCTGTTACACACTAAGGATTTTACAGCACAGCATAACACTACCACACAGCATGGGAAACCCATATGGTCGTAGTAAGAAGGAAATTAACAGTCTGCCCAGGGATTAAGGCATTGCTCAGACCCACTAAAATCCCAGCATCTGTTTGCTTAGCTTCGCCTCTGATCAATTAACTACTGTGCTCTTGACAAGTGGATACGCACTCACAAACTCAAACCTGTTTGTGGGGGTTTGACAGTTTTGATAGACTTGTGGTCAAAAATCAATGCTCAAAAAAGGTTCTCAGTTTCAGCTACATGCAGCAATCTTCTCCTTGCTGTGCACTGAAGCAAGCCTGGGTCTGGAGACCAGAGAGGAGCAGCACCACACTCCAGGTACACCTCTGGTCAGACCTCAGAGAGCATGTATCATCAGTTTAAGCTGAGGATATAGTTCACTCCTTTCCATCAACACATGCCAAGCACTGCCTTAAGTTCCAGAGTGTGTAAGGGAGCCCAAGAGCTGTCTGTAGTGCAATAGGAGACTATGTATAGAGTGAAACGATACTAAGGACGCCATGTCTATGCTATAGAAGATTCAGTGGCTCTAAGTGCTGCTGTCCTAGCCTGGTTCTGTGGCTTGATATTCCTTTAGCTAATGGAGCGCGTTTGGTGACCACATCTTCTGGTTTATCTTAATTGGAAAGGAATCTAACTTGTTTACTTCACTGGCTGGTATTACGAATCAAAGCACACGAGGTAAGGACAAATAAGGGACTTGCTCTGAAAGTATGCTTAGGATGCAAACTCAACACTAATGTTTACATACCAACCAACAAAGTAAAGAGTTAAAAATCAGTTAACAAAAACTGGAGTTGACTGAACATTACCCTTTTAAAAAATCAGTTTTCCAAATAAGATGCCAATAGCAGAAGAGGCCTCTGTGATTACCCCAACATCCCTCCCTGAGCAATGGTCTTTGGTTGAAGATTTGTCTTCATAGTACAGCTTTGAGACATTCAGAATGTTCTATTCCCATGAAAGTCACTGTAGAAACCACAACCTAGCTCTGTGACCCACTAAAATATCACAGGCAATTAAGGTTGGCAAAATATAATATATGTTGATATTTTGATAACTAGGTTAAAATTCACAATATTGAAAAAGCTGCAAAACCTAATTGAGCTTTCTAACACAATAGACACAAGTTAACACTAGATTTATATTTATTTGAGACTCAGGATAAAAGTCCCACAGGTGACAACAGGGCAATACAGTCATGCTGATTTGAAAGGAAAGTACTGTCATCCATGGGATTCCTGGTACAACACAGTTCTCTAAAGATTTCTAGCAAAGAGCAGAGCTGACACATCCCCACTTTGCTTTTAGATCAAGGTATTTCTAGGCAATTGGTGAAAAGTAAAGTCACAGATACCGCTCTCACCTTTTAGACTATTTCAGGGTTTTTTTGGATTTTAATGAGTTTAAGGCAGGGGAAAGGCAGACATCTGTTTCATGAAGAACATTTTTCCAGCTGTAGCTGGAATTTCTCCTGCACGAAATGTTCACACAGCTATCATTCTGAAAATCACACTGTTTTATTCCCAAATTGCAGAGAGGTAAATGGTGAATCAATAAACATGGAAACTAAGAATTCGGTCCACAGTTCATTCAACTGCATTGAAATTAGCACTTCATGAGCCATTTTGCACGCAGATTCTTTGTACAGAAAGTTTTCTTTGAAGACCTATTTCAAGCCCACAATAAAGGTAGCTCTGCATGCCTCACACTCTTTTGCATATTCCTTTGAACTTTTGCAACTCAAGGCAGTTTGTAGAGAGACTAATTAAACAATGGCCCCTGCCATCATGAGTCCTACTGCGAGAAAACTGGTGATGACATGACATATGTGCTGCAAGCAAAGAGCACAATGGAACCATGAAAATAACCATTCATGCCAAAGGGTCGGGGGAGGGAGTGACAGCCGATTTATGTATTCAGATCTATTCCTTATCACTGTGCTGTAGTGGGGGATATAGAAAGAGCTCTGAGATTGGGGGCTCAGAGGTGGCCATGCAGAGTTGCAGAAGGGCAATGTGGGGCTGGGGAAACAAAGATGTTGTAGCACAGATTGTTACAAAAAGAAAACTGTCAGTCTCCTCTCTGTGGCTACAAAAGTTTCCTTGGAACTGTCAGGAAATATGGAAAAACCAATATAATATACATTAATAAAAAACCCCCCAACCTTTCCTGTTGGCTGAATGCTGGCTGCAGATAATAAATTGACGAAAAACAAATTGATGAAAAAAATCTCTATTTTTTCTGTTGATATATTGCTTTCACTTAAGAGACAGAAAACAATGTATTAAAAAAGAAAGATGGCAGAGGTGAATATTTTAGTAATCTGAATCACAAACCTGTCGTATTATAAGGATTACAGTCTATTAAGATTGTATAAAATTCATGGCAAAGCTTAAAATTCAATTATGTCTAAATGAAAAAAACCTCTTATTGTGTTTTAGGAGACACTGCTTGCTAATATTGAAAACATCATCAAGAGCTACTTGTTGTAACAGGGTTAGTTTGGGGAAAGACAGCATAAATCCACCAGTCAGTACACATAATGTCCTACTCTTTGCCCAGTCCATGTGGACGAGGAGTTCGTGAGTGGCCTCCTTTGGAGGGGTTGTTTCCTCAGCCCAAAGCCCTGACACCTTTGTTTCTTCAATTTGGAAATTCCTTGCTCTAATGTTGAAAAGAGATCTTGGTATCAGCTAGAATAGCAGCTGTCATGGGCACACTGGGTCCCTCGTGCAAGATCTGGCATACAACACAATTCTCTGCACAGAACAGAGTCAAGTAGGGTATTTCCAACAGAGGTAGAGAATTGTGGGTGCAAGGGGCAATAAATCAGCCCTAAGGTTTTGCTAAATAAAGAAATTTTTCCTCTTCCGAAAATATCTGCCTAAAAGTCAGGGAGTGATCGCTCGAGGAGACTTGCTAAAATGGTACACACTGAAAAAAAAAAAAAAAAATCTGAAAATCTGACAGGCCCTTCTGAAGGCTAATTTGAAGACCTTCCCTCTAGGAAACTCTGTTTCTGACAGAGCTATCACTATGCATATGTGCGCAACAGTGTAGGAGGGTACACTAATTAACTCTCACTCTCCCTGGCCAAAAAAAAAACCCCTAAACCCCAACATTTTGAAGTGAAGGTCATGAAGAGCACTGGAGAGTCAAATAGCAGGTAGCGCTGCTAGGAAATCCTACTTGTATTACCAGGTAGGCAATAGCTCTGGTATATACAGTGAGAATGAAATATCTGATGTCAAATGTTCATTAAGTTTGTCCTTGAAGCAGCACAAAGTTAGACTGAAATTTGGAAACTGGGTCACTCAGTATGATACAATGTATCGGAGGCATTATCATATTTGGTTATGCATTGACTGATCAGTGCCATAACACTGTCTTGAGATGTGCTCTGCTCAGAATAATGGATTAATTAAAATAGAAGCTAAATGCTACTGATATTGGTGGTGCAGGAAAAGACTAGTACCTGTTGAAAAACAAAGATGCCTAAATGCAACATTAGACAAAACAGAAATTCACAGTTAAATATCACTTCAAGAAACAGAATCCAATTTAAGATAAGATTTTAGGCCATGATTTCAATAATTCATATCCACCCTTTTCAAAGCTAAAAAGAAACCTGGTCGTCAACATGTTACTTGCAATACATAAACTAATGATAATATAGCTATATGGTGGATTCACATTTTCAAATGTTCATTAATTTCCCAACACTGTTGAGAAGCATAGCTATTTACCCCATGATATAATAGGATATTTTTAGTCTTGAAGAGCTGAACTTGAGCAAACAAGGGAGACAGACAAAAAAGAACTAAGAATTCAGAATATCCTGGATTTTACCCATACTCAGAGACTGAGGACATGCACTCTGTGTGGATTTTAAAAAGCTCTTCTGCACTTCCTCTACAAATTGCTATGTCTATGCAAATTGCCAGCTCTAATCTGCACTCTCTGATTTGAATGAAATTAAGTATAAGTCAGTTCAGAATTAATTCAAGCAAGATATTGGAACTGTTCCTCTTACTAGTTTCATGTTCTGTGAAGTCACTTTGAAAGCAAAGAAGTTACAAGTCCCATCAGGATATTGTACTTCCAAAGGTCAAAAATGAAGTTTCATCAAACCAATAGTAATAGAAGGAAAACTCATCAGACTTAGGTGGGCATTTAAGAGCTAGGTGGCCTTCCTTTGACTCACACACACCGGCTTTGCTCCTAGAACCACTTTACCCTGCAGTCATAACACTTTTTTTAATGGCATCATAGCAGAGAATTTCCCCTCAACTGGAACAGGAAGGGAGAAATTGAGCTCTGCTGTCCTCAGCATGCCATGTTCCTATAACAATAC